>OZ012739.1:397750477-398272977 GCA_963859935.3 Lathyrus sativus | reverse complement strand
CATTGGTCATGACATTGGTACAATTTAAAGAAATTTAAATTGGTCATGATCTGCCCTCGTCCTTGTTTCAGTAGAGATCAATGTTCTTGGGACATATGAGATCTGCATACCAGAATTTCAATTGGTATTAGAGCAGGCATCCTGTCTGTTCTGGATGAGATCTTGGGAGATAATTTTTGGTGGTTTGAACAAGGAGAAGCTACAACTGAGTTGTTGATCTTACTAAACTTTTGAGCTGCTGCTTATGGAGTTTAGGACGAGGTTGCAAAGGATTTTGTGTATCTGCTGCTGTGCCCTCTGATATAGGAGCGTCTATGATCTGCTGAATGGTTTTCCAAAGGAGGAGTGACTACTTCTGTATGATGTTCTAACATCTTGTTTAGGGCATGTTGAAGATGTTCTTCTGGTGGTTCCGCTGCAAAATTTTCTGATGGAAGAACTCTGGAGGTCCTGTTATTCTTGAAGATATCAAAGCTCTAGTCATTCCATCGTTGGGAGCAATGGACTGAAGAGAGTTGGTTGGTGTCATATGTTATTGTTGTCCTCGTGATTGAAAGTTTGGTTTATCATGAACCTTTAAGGCAAAACAAGAACTCTATTGTCAAGAGGAAGTCTTAGGCAGGTTGAGTCAAGGGTGTCAGCCTTGATGTTTCAGCCTTGGTATTCCTGAAGTCGTGTGGATTAAGATCAATTTCTATTTGTGGACTACACACATATTTAATTGGTTATCCATGAAGTTCAAGATTGCTGAAGTTCAGAGAAGGATCTACTACAGGGATTTAAGATTCATTGCTATTTGAGATATTCTCAAATATTTAATGGATTATCTCTGATTAATGATTAAGTTGTCTCATCAGCTGCAGCACCAAAATAAGGCCACTTCAAGGATCTAATGTTAAACCAGATGTTGAGACATTCCATCAGCAGAGATTGTGCAGAATTCTGTTGATTCAAGGAGGTATAGCTGGATCTGTATTTATTCTAGTAAGATTCTTGACAAGAAACTAAGGCTAGAATGTAGTACTAATGGAAGATGAAGACATGTCTCTTAGATCTGTTGAAGTGCAGCATGTGAGTTCTAGTCTCTACTAGCAACATATGATCTGTATCTAGAAAGTTTCCTGGCAAGAAACTGGTCTAGGAGATGGTGTTGGTAGCTCTGCTTGGGTCAGTTTAAGTGCACAGGAGCATGATATCTTGCTCAGCTTGGAGGTCAAGGATAAGTGGCAGTTATCTCTGATTTTCTGAAGAAGTCTCTACTTAAGGAAAGCGAAATTCCTTTTGTAAATATTTTTTCCCTCCTCTCTGAATAATCAAGCCTTGGCATGATTGGTTTCTCTAAAGAAGAGTTCCTAAAGCAAATACAGTTCAAGGTATATGTTAAAGCAGAATAGAGGGTGTCTAGTCTCTGTGAACATGGAACTCTTGTTCTAATAGAGTGATAAGGCTATTCTAAGTGGTAGAATGAAAGCCTGAACTCATCAGCAGGATGTCTTATCAGATGTTGTGACACCAAACAGTAACTTCAGGGCCTCAATGGATGTTGTGGTACATCATTTGAAGATAATCTTCTCAGGTATGAATGGAATTGATATTATCTCATACAGTTTGCAGGAGCTGTGTGAATGAGTAGGTGTTACAGGTCCAAGTCTTGGTGTATCTAAGTTGCCTTGGAGCATGTAGGATATGAAGATCAAGCTTTCTAGAGCTCTAAAAGATGTTGAGTAACCAAACAGTGGCATTTGGTTATTTAAGCAGTGTGCCTTAGAAAACTACTCTTGTGCAGAAGGATAGTTATTTGAAGACCAAAGAAGGTTCTGGGCCTGTTCATGCTTGGAACTAATTACTCTTGTGCAGAAGGGTAGTTGGATGAAGACCAAAGGAGGATCTGGTTTTGTTTATATATTAGAGCTTGTGGTAGAAGCCCTAAGTTGTGTATGGAAGATTACCCTCTGTTGGAGTTGTATTTGATCAAGCTGGTGGAGCTGTGTTCTCTGAAGATCTTCAGTTGGATTACTAGGCAATAGTAAGTCCAGTTGTGGGCATATAAAGAACCATTGGATGATGTGTCTGTGATATGTATCATCTGGTTTGGTTCTACTTAGAGAAGGACTTGAAGATCTGGTGTGGAACTTGTGATTCACATCTTGACTAAGAAGTGCTCTATCTTGTCATACGGGAGAATGATGAGGTAAAGAATGCCTTGGTTTATGGGATGTCTATCTGAGGCTGGGGTCAAAATACTTGTGGAGAAGTGGTTTCTTCTGCTACAAGTAACTCTAGAAAGAGGTGGGTCATTTTGGTGCCTTCTCACTGCTTGAGCATGGAGTTGGACTTGAGATATAATGTGGTGATCTTGGAGCAGCTCTTATCAAAGATAGGGGGAGAGCTTCTGGTTGATAGGGTGTACTATTTGCTTATGGTGCAAGCAGTTATTGAATGCGTTCAGCAGGTGTGTTGAACAGAGAGTGAGCTCTTGAAGACATGAAGATGAGTCTTATGTTTTCCATTCACATGCTTCTAAACAAGCAATGGTTATCCTTGATATGGGGAGTTATACTTTTATCAAGAATGTGTTGCTGCAAGAGTGCAGCTATGTATCAAGATTGTTTGTGGTTTCAAACAATTTGGGATTTTATGAAAGTAGAATGTCAGACCAGATGTTGTGACATTGTGTTACTGCTCCAGCTCATGGTGAACCTGACAGTATATTTTATTCTGTCATTGGGTATCAATGGATTAAATCAGGGTTT
This sequence comes from Lathyrus sativus, assembly GCA_963859935.3. NCBI lineage: Eukaryota > Viridiplantae > Streptophyta > Magnoliopsida > Fabales > Fabaceae > Lathyrus > Lathyrus sativus. Next base: position 398,270,224 of record OZ012739.1, on the reverse strand, counting down.
TGAGCCTCTTTCCAAGTGGTGTGACAGGTGAAGATGAAGATCAAGACACCATTAGCCTTGATCTTGTGCATAAGGAAGGACTTTCACTCTGACATCTTGAAGTTATTTGTCAAAGATGAAATCTGAGAAATCTTCCAGATAGTAATCCTACAACTACTTCTGATACTAGGGGTGCAAAGCTGCATGTGTTTCCAGAATGTGAACATGAATATGTTGAAGTGGTTCTTCATATGTTTGGATTCTCTCTTTTATGGGGAGTGCGGATTATGCATGACAGGGGGAGCAGTGTACCTGTCTGATGTGTAGCTACACTACTTGTGTGGACATTGTGCAGATATGGAGTTGTACAAAGCTTGTGGTGCTTCAGGCAAGCGTGTGTTCTTGGACCATTAATGAGGTCATAATGTCAGACAAGATGTCTTGACAGTGTGCTGGCAGGTGTATTCTCTCTAGGACTGTGCTTACCTCGTGTGAAGACCTAGGAAACATTGGTCTTTGTCTGAATATTTGTGTGGCACAAATTGGGGATTTAAAATCAATTGTTACTTATGGCAAGTGTTTAATTAATTATCCTTTAATTGGAGATGTCAAAAATGTCACTCCTGAAGGTGCAACTTCAGACAAGGCGAGAACTCAATAACAATAATCATGAGGTAAAGTCATGTGGAGCTGATGATATGAAGGTTGTTGCTCATCATGATGAAGCATGGTTGTGTGTCCCAACTATATGAGATGTAGTCCATGCCTTGGTGCTTACAGTCTGACTGTTAAATAAAGGAATTAATTCTTAAGGTGCTTAAGAATAATTTTTATAATGTCAGACAGGGTGTCTAAACATTGTGCCTCTGAGGAAGCTTCATGAGAGTTTATTTCTCTCTAGGATGTTCTGGTGTGGGTGATCTGGTAAGCTGCTGCTGGTGTGCTCTTCTGAGACCCTCGTATGCATGACATCTTGCCTATCCAAGGAGTTATGACAACTTGTGAGGATGCGTTAGGCCATGGTGTATTCTCAAGGAGCTATGGTTGAGTGTGATCAACAAGGGGGTTTAAGACCTGGTCCATGGATTATTGCTACAGTGGTGCAGTCTTCATGCTGATAGGGATCAAGCAATTTGTTGATGACGCGAAATCGTATCATTTATTTGGCTTGATTTACATGCATTTATTTATGACTATTGTTAATTTATCTTGATTTATGTTCTAGTTTACGATACGATTAATTTACTTTGTTGTGCAGATTATGGAGGATTTGGATTAAAGAAAGAAAAGAAGACGAAATGGAAGGAAAAGAGAGAAGAAAAAGACAGAAAATAGCAGAAAACCGAATTTGTGATTATCACGGTCGTCACGGCCATGTCACGACCGTCACAACCTTCATGACCGTCACAGGTCCCTCACGACCGCCATGCTTCTCACGCTCATCACAGATTCCTCACGACCGTCATGCATCAAATAACAGAAGTTCGTTCAAGACAGAAGTGGCCACGAGCACTTTCCTCCTTTTCTCCTACACTTTCTCCACTCACTGCCCACTACTGGAAGTTACTCCCACTCCCTCCATAACTCACCCATGATCTCTGGAAGTTGAGAAATGAATTATCTCCTATAAATAGGCCTTAGATTCACAGTTTCCGGGGGGTGGATTCTACATCCCGAAGGGCTGCTAAGGTTTCATTGAAGTCATTTTCCCATTTTTATCGTTCCTTTTATTTCCTTTCCTTTTTCCTTTTTGTTCAGAGCATTGTATTTCTTTCTGCATATTTATTTGGCCAAAGTAGAATCCTGCCGACATTGTGGAGGATTACTCTTCAATTTCAGTACTACTTTCCAGGTTCTTCTTAATGTAATTATTACTTTATTTTCTGTCATAATGTATGTTTTATCGTCTTCCTGTTTATGTTTATTTCCGTTTGAATTAATTACCATGTCTAGCTAAACCGCATAAGTCGGTATGTAATAAATAGTAGGACGATTCGATAGTAACCAGTGTTTTCCTTCCCTTTCTACAAACACCTTTCTGGCCGTAGTTTTTAATCAAAATCCTCTAAATAAACCTTCGTCGCGAAAGCGAGAAATTATTTACAGTAGTTTCGCCACGATAGTGGGAAACTCATTAAGGCACGAACCGGAACGCGAAAGCTGGGGTTCAAACCAGATAGTAAAAACTAGGCATTTATTTTAAATACAGCGAAAGCGCTTCAAAAGAAATTAGAATCTATTTGTTTTCAAAAAGTGATTTTAACCCCGAATGAGACAGCGAAAGCGTACATTCCGCCTTAGAGTTATGACTAGAGTCAACAATCATCGTGAGAGGAAGGTCTTTAAACGAGTATTTTCTTCTAAAAAGCGTTTGCAAAGACTAAAAAGCATCAGTGACCTGTCGAATCCCCGAAAACTAAAACATTACATACCGACATCCCTTTACCGCTATTTCTAAAATTAGAAAAATCTTTATTTCTTTGCATTTTACTTCATTCGCATTTAACTTTCTAAATTCTATTAGCCTTAGCTTTACGTTGTAACAATAGATAACGGTAGGTTGATATTGGTCTCTGTGGGTTCGACAATCATTTATATTACTTCGATATTTCCGTGCACTTGCGGACGCATCAAGTTTTTGGCGCCGTTGCCGGGGACCAACAATCAATATTGTGATTCCGTTGCTGCATAGTATAGACTAAGGCACTCTTATCTTAATCATTATGTATAACCCATATCTCCCTTATAACTACCACCCCTAATATTTTGAGGAACCACAAGATCTGCTTAAATCTGACCTCGAAATATTATTAGAAGATTTCAATTCGACGCATTCTCACCCAAATTCCCTCTACAATGAAGACTCTCAATATTGTGAGGAGCCGCAAGATTTCGACACGTCTAACCTCGAACAATTACTAGAAGAATTCGATGCGACGCTTACTCACTCCAGGATAGAATCTATGATGGAACGCTTTGTGGAGACACAAACTCTCCAAAATGAAGATTTCAGAAAGCAACATCTCCAAATTAATGAAAATCTCAAGCAGATGAGCAATATGGTTGATTCCCTCATGATTCACAGCAAGGCTTTTGAGACTCAAACCTCCCTGCTTAGACAAACACCTCTAGGACCCTTCCCAGAAGGACATGTGAATGTCATAACAACCATTAAGGAAGAACAGTTAGAAAATCCTAGGGAGAGTGATCATGAGTCTGAGGAGATTTTTTGTGAGAAAAGCATAATCATTGAGAAAAATCCACCGACACCACCCGAAAGGGAGGTTGTCGAAGAGGTAGAGAAGGAAGCACCTATTGTTGCCCCTCCTCCGTATACCCCACTTATTTCTTTCCCACAAAGGGCTGTGGAAGCTAAGGTAAACTCCAAATCCAAAATATATGTGGAGGTATTGGAAAATATCCATACTAATGCACCTTTGTCTAAGGTCCTTCATAACAAAAGAAAATTCAAGGACCATGAAACTAGGGTCATCATCACTGTTAAAAGGGTAAGATTAAATTTTGAGGTGGTGGATGAAATAGCTAAGCCCAAATTTGAAAAACTGATACTTAGGATAGATCCAGAACCACCACCACAAGTTCAAAACAATGAACCACCCTATAGAAGAAAGAAAAGAAAAGGTGAGGGATATGAAAGATGGCTTGATAAGTGGCCATGGAAACTGAAGACCATTCAAAGTTCGATTGAGGAACCATTCTCGAAAGAACCACCATGAGTACTTGCACTCCTTGGCTGTCGAGCTATCGACGTTAAACAAAGCGCTGTGTGGGAGGCAACCCACAAGGTCTTTATTTTAATTTGTTTGTTTAAATTTGCAGAAAATAAAGAAATGTATCACTTGTTACTCTTTAGCTATATCTAAGCGAAAACTATCTAGATGACGATCTGAGAAGATGAGCTATGCCCACGGATATTCCTACGAGTGTCGCTGCTGGTGGAAACACTGATGATGAGTACTTCCTCTTGACGCGAGCAACATGATGAGCTGGTTCGAGAATTACACAAACAAAGGTATCTCAAAATGCCCACCGCCGAAGTAGAAGTGATCAACAAAGACAAGGATAGCAAGAGCAGTAGCATTCATACATGTTCTATCTTTCCTTTTCCACCTTTTACTAAAACATTGAGGACAATGTTTGGTTTAAGTGTGGGGGAGGAACTCTATTATTTTACATTTTATTTCATGCTTCTAGAAATTTTATCTATTTTTAATATTATGTCAAAGTCTTTGCATGTGCTGTCGAGTCTTTATGCGTGGTTTTCGCTTGTTATTCAACACTTGGAATTACCTATAGGTTTAGATAGTGAGCATCACAGTTGTGTGATTAGACTTTACAAAAATTCTGAACTATAGTGAAATTCTCTTTCGAGTCTAAAGGGGAGTAGAGTACCTTCGGAGTGTGAAGGGAACCACTATAAATTTCCTGTATCTCTTTTTCTTTCCTGCATTTAATTTCTGTCACTAACTAATAATCGGAAAAAGAACCAAGGAACCATACACGATTGCAACAATTTTTTAAAGATCCTAATTCACTCCCCCTCTTAGGCGCAATTACTACTTACAATTGGCATCAGAGCAGGTTATAGGTAACCTGTTCCTATCCGATCCAGATGGCTTCCGCAAATAACAATCTTGTATTCAAAGATGGTGGCATTAGCAACAAACCTCCTATATTATGTGGAGAATATTTCGACTTCTGGAAAATCCGAATGAAAGCACATCTAGAAGCACAAGGAAGTGAAATATGGGATGCTGTCCAAAATGGTCCATTTCTTCCCGTAACGGTAGTCAACGGAGTCGACTCATCAAAACCGCAAGGATCATGGGATGATGACGACAAGAAGAAAGTTTTCTATGACAAAAAGGCAATAAATATATTACAAAGTGCACTTGGAATGGATGAATTCTTCCATATCTCAACATGTCCAACGGCCAAGCAAATTTGGGACACTCTTGTTGAAACTCACGAAGGAACCGCCGAAGTCAAAAGATCCAGACTAAACACTTTGATTCAAGAGTACGAATTATTTAGAATGAAACCAGGAGAATCTATCTTAGACTTGCAGAAAAGATTCATGCATTTGACAAATCACTTACATGAACTTGGTAAGACACTAACCAATGATGAACTTAATCTTAAAGTGCTTAGATCCTTATCAAGAGAATGGCAACCGAAAGTGACGGTGATTTCCGAGAAGAAAAGTCTATCAACAATGACGTTCGCTACGTTATTCGGAAAACTCCAAGAATATGAAACAGAACTCGGAAGATTGGATAAACATGAAATTCAAGAAAATAAATCCAAGAGCATTGCCTTAAAAGCTGAATCCAAAGAAGTAGAGAAAGAAGACAACTCCGATGAAGATGAAAACTTTACTCTCCTTGTAAAAAGACTTGGAAAATACTTTGGTGCAAAAAATAATATTAAAAACTCAAGTTATACAAGGAGAAAGAAGTTCTCAAAGAATAAGGAAAAAGAAACATCAACATCAAATGGAGATATTACATGCTATGAATGTGGGAAGAAAGGCCACATTAAACCAGAATGTCCTAAACTCACAAAGAATCATGATCATAAAGGAAAGAAGGATTTCAAGAAGAAAGCCTACATTGCTTGGGACGACAACAAAATAAGTTCTTCATCAGATTCCGATAGTGATCAAAGCGTAAATCTCGCATTAATGGCATCACATCATTCCGATGATGAAGACAACAAGGTTAGTAGTGATTTCTCTCTTTTTGATGATGATGCTCAAGGAGCAATTGATAAACTTTTAAGTGAGTGCAAAATTATATATAAAACCATTTATTCTCAAAAGAAACAAATATCATCTTTGGAAAAAGATATTGAGAAAATGAAAAATGATTTTAAAGATGAAAAGGAAAAATTAATTAAGAATTTTGTATGCACTAAATATGAGTCACTCTCTTTTCAAACAGTCCAATTAAAAAGGGTCCTAGAAATATATGAATAAGGACAAATTCGATTGGAAAGTGTTCTTAAGAATCAAAGATTTTCAAATGATAAAAGAGGTCTTGGTTATTCAAAATTTTCTAAACAAATTTCTAACAAGACCATATTTATCAAAGCTAAAGAACAAGTTCCTATTGAAAAGGGTGACAATCATAAAAAGGTTAATCAATATATCAAGAAGAAAAGAAACAATAAAAAGAAATACTATCCTCCTAGATATAAAAGCAATTTTGAGCCTACATGTTTTTATTGTGGTATAAAAGGAAATACTCCAAATGCATGTTATGTTAGAAATTTTAGTGTTGCTCAAGGCCATTATATATAGGTAAAGAAAGGAACTAACTTTGAAGGACCCAAGGCAATTTGGGTACCTAATAAAACTTAATTCTTTTTTGTAGGTATGCTTGAAGACCTCTTCAAATGAATGGTATCTTGATAGTGGATGTTCGAGGCACATGACGGGTGACCTAAGCAAATTTTCACATCTAACATTTAAGGTCAAATGATTCGTTACTTATGGTGACAATAACAAAGGAAGGATCCTTGGCGTAGGCATCGTTGGTTCACCGCCTTCAACAACCATAAAGGATGTCCTATATGTAGAAGGTCTAAAGCATATTCTACTTAGCATTAGCCAATTGTGTGACTGAGGTTTCAAAATCAACTTCACTAAAAATGAATGTTTGATTGAAAACGAAGTTACTCGTGAAGTTATGCTAAAAGGTAAAAGAGTTAATAATATTTTCTTAATTTCCTTGGATAACGTATCTTTAAATGTTAGGTGTCTCTTGGCAAGCAACAGTGAATCATGGTTATGGCATAAGAGGTTTGCTTACATTCATATGGAGCACTTGAATAAATTGATCAAACATGACTTGGTTATTGGATTGTCGAAGATCAAATTCATCAAAGATAGGTTATGCGACGCTTGTCAAAAAGGAAAACAAACCAAATCAACTTTCATATCCAAAAATGTGGTGTCCACAACAAGGCCACTACAATTGTTGCACATGGATCTCTTTGGTCCATCAAGAACAAAAAGCTTCGGAGGTAATGTTTTCGCTTTAGTAATTGTAGATGATTATTGTAGATTTTGTTGGACTTACTTTTTAATGCATAAAAGTTATGTTTTTAAAGCATTTAAGAAGTTTTCAAAACAAATTCAAAATGAAAAAGCGCTAACAATTATCTCCATAAAAAGCGATCACGGTGGAGAATTCCAAAACGCCGCATTTGACGAATTTTGTGAAGAACATGAAATTTCACACAATTTCTCTTCACCAAGAACTCCACAGCAAAATGGTGTCGTGGAAAGAAAGAATCGTTCATTAGTGGAACTTACAAGAACAATGTTAAGTGAATCAAATCTTCCTAAATATTTTTGGGCAGATGCAGTAAGTACGACATGTTTTGTAAGCAACCAGGTTAATATTAGACCAATTATCAAGAAACCCCCTATGAAATCTTTAAAGGGAGAAAGCCAAATATTTCCTACTTTCACATATTCGGATGTAAGTGTTTTGTCTTGAACAACGGCAAAGACAACCTTGGTAAGTTTGATGAAAAATCAGATGAAGGGATATTTCTTGGTTATTCCCTTACTAGTAAAGCTTTTAGAATTTACAATAAAAGAACATTAACAATTGAAGAGTCTATGCATGCCATATTTGATGAATCTAACCCCTCCAAGGAGGATATTGTGTTTTGTGATAATGATGATGAATTTGTAGAAACTCCCGAAGAAGATACTTCTGAAACTATCATTAAAGAACAAGATAGACCCGTTCAACAAGATTCCAATGTCAACGATCTACCAAAAGAATGGAGGAATCATAGAGATCATCCTATCGATAAAGTAATCGGAGACATAAGTCAAGGTGTTGCTACAAGATTAAATCTCAAAGATGCATGCTTAAACATGGCGTTCGTATCTCAAATAGAACCTACCAAAGTTGGTGAATGATGCGTCCGCAAGTGCACGAAAATATCGAAGTAATATAAAAGATTGTCGAACCCACAGAGACCAATGTCAACCTACCGTTATCTATTGTTACGGCGTAAAGCTAAGGCTAATAGAATTTGGAAAGTTAAATGCGAATGAAATTAAATGCAAAGAAAATGAAGATAATTGGTTTAAGGAAAAAGCGGTAAAGGGATATCGGTATGTAATGCTTTAGTTTTCGGGGATTCGATAGGTCACCGGTGCTTTTTAGTCTTTGCAAACACTTTTCAGAAGAAAATACTCGTTTGAAGACCTTTGCCTCACGATGGTTGTTGACTCGGGTCATAATTCTAAGGAGGAATGTACGCTCTCGCAGTCCCATTCGGGGTTAAAACTACTTTTTGAAAACAAATAAATTCTTATTTCTTTTAAAGCACTTTCGCTGTGTTTAAAATCAATGCCTAGTTCTTACTATCTGGTTTGAACCCCAGCTTTCGCGTGCCGATTCGTGCCTAAATGAATTTCCCAGTGTCGTGGCGAAACTACTATAAATAATTTCTCGTTTTCGCGACGAAGGTTTGTTTAGAAGGTTTTGATTAAAAACTACGGCCAGAAAGGTGTTTGTAAAAAGGGAAGGAAAGCACCAGTTATTATCAAATCCCGTCTTACTAATTTATTTCATACCGATAAGACTAATTTATCTAGACATGATAATTAATGCAAACGGAAATAAACAATCGCAGCAGAATAAGATAACATGCATACTGACAAAAATAAAATAATAATTCAATTAATAAAAACCTGTAAATTTTACTGATCTCGAATCCTTGAGTAGTCCTCCACAATGTCGGCAAGATTCTACTTTGGCGAGAAGTAAAAGGTACAGGAAGAAATACGGCGGTACAAATGAAAATAAAAAGGAAAGGAAATGGGAAAATAATGCAAGAACGTAAATTCGACTTCAATGGTAATTTCGGCAGCACTTCGATACCTCAAAGGCCTCCTCCCAAATGCTGTGAATCTCAGGCCTATTTATAGGAGATATTTACTTTCTCAACTTCCAGAGATCATGCATGAGTTATGGGGAAAGTGGGAGTAACTTCCAGTAGTGGGCAGTTAGTGGAGAAAGTGTAGGAGGAGATTAAGTTGGACGTGCTCGTGGCCACTTCTGTGTTTGACGTTGATCTGTTTTTGAGAGCATGACGATCGTGATGAATCTGTGACGGGCGTGATGAACGTGACGACCGTGTTGCTCTGTGATGACCGTCATGTACGTGACGATCGTGATGATGCTGTGACGAGCGTCACACGCGCAAATTCCATTTTCATGTTATTTTTTGTTTTTCTTCTCTCTATTCCTTCCATTTCTTCTTCTTTTCTTTCTTTAATCCAAATTCACCACAATCTGCAAAACCAAGTAAATTAACCGTATAGTAGAACATAAATCAAGATAAATTAACAATAGTCATAAATAAATGCATGTAAATCAAGTCGAATAAATGATATGATTTCGCGTTATCAAATACCCCCACACTTAAACCATTGGTTGTCCTCAAGCAACCAACCAACACGGTAAAAAGAAATGAGCATAATTTGTAACAAAGACACAGTGAGACTCTAATCATACGTGGCTGTTAGGCTAATGTTAGATCGACAGGTACTAAATATCAATACCAAGGATACCGTAACGACACAATTTCAAAAACTCCCTACTTATGTAAACCAATCGGAATCATGCCATTATAACTCAACCTATATCTCATGCTCTCTTTCACCCCATTTCATTATAGTGCAGTCACATTAAGCCCGTTATCCCATACACATTCATGACAAGTAAAGCTGTTAGTGACTATGATCTCATTGTTATTTCATTTTTCTCTGCAAATATGCTTAAGCATCAATTGAACTTAAAGAGTTTGTACCTTTGTGCTAAGTGATCGGGTGAGGAGCACCTAACATAGAAGGAACATGTCTTTCCATTCTTAATAATTTTTTTCTTCTTCTTAATTTCTCATTTTAAACTAGAGATCATACATTTATTTGCATCGGTTTCTTACTTAGTGTGCTTAGGATGGTGCTGACTACTTAAATAAACTACTTAGGGATTACTAAAAAATTGGAGCCTTAAGGTCTCAGCATAATGGGTACTCAAATTGATTTTGCATATTTAGGGGGTTAAGGGTGTCAGGATGATATCAATTTTATCGAAACTTTCCCACGTTTTTCTAACATAGCCTGAACAGTCTATATACTCTCAGAGTACCACGTCATGAATCGAAGCAAAAATTGTTGGAGGTTAAAATTTTGAAACTTTGAAATTATGGGGAAATTGAATAACAAGCAAAAACCACGCATAAAGACTTGACAGCACATGCAAAGACTTTGACATAATGTTAAAAACAGATGAAATTCCTAAAAGTATGAGATAAAATATAAAACAATGTGATAAAATGAAAGCGGTAGAGTTCCTCCCCCACACTTAAACCAAACATTGTCCTCAATGTTTTAGTAAAAGGTGGAAAAAGGAAAGATAGAACATGTATGAATGTTACTGCGTGCTAAATCCTCTTTGATCCTGCTCTTGATATAGGAAAAGCGTAACAAGCGATACATTTCTTTATTTTCTACAAATTTAAACAAATGAACTAAAATAAAGACCTTGTAGGTTGGCTCCCACATAGCGCTTTGTTTAACGTCGATAGCTCAACGGCCAAGGAGTGCAAGTACTCATGGTGGTTCTTTCAAGAATGGTTCCTCGATCGAACTTTGGATAGTCTTCGGTTTCCATGGCCACTTATCAAGCCATCTCTCATATCCCTCACATTTTCTTTTCTTTCTTCTGTAGGGTGGTTCATTGTTTTAAACTCGTGGCGGTGGTTATGGGTCTATCCTGGGTATCAGTTTTTCAAATTTGGGCTTAGTTATTTCATCCACCACCTCACAAGTTGATCTTACCCTTTTAACAGTAATGATGACCCTAGTGTCATGGTCCTCGAATTTTCTTTTCTTATGAAGGGCCTTAGACAAAGGTGCATAGGTGTGGATATTTTCCAATACCTCCACATATGTTTTGGATTGGGAGTCTACCTTAGCTTCCACAACCAATTTTGAGAGAGAATCAGGTGGGGGTATAAGGAGGAGGAGCAATAATAGGTGCTTCCTTCTCTACCTCTTCGAAAACCTCCCTTTCGGGTGGTGTCGGTGGGTTTTTCTCAATAATTATGCTTTTCTCACCAAAACTCTCCTCAGACTCATGATCACTCTCCCTAGGATTTTCTAATTTTTCTTCATTAATGGTTGTTACAACATTCACATATTCTTCTGGGAAGGGTCCTAGATGTGTTAGTGTAAGCAGGGAAGTTTGAATCTCCAAAGCCTTGTTGTGAGTTGCGAGGGAATCGACCATATTGCTTATCTGCTTGAGATTTTCTCTAATTTGGAGATGTTGCTTTCTAAAATCTTCATTTTGGAGAGTTTGTGTCTCCATAAAGCGTTCCATCATAGATTCTATCCTAGAGTGAGTAAGCGTCGCATCAAATTCTTCTAGTAATAGTTCGAGGTTGGATGTATCGAAATCTTGCGGTTCCTCACAATATTGAGAGTCTTCATTGTAGAGGGAATTTGGATGAGAATGCGTCGGATTGAGATCTTCTAATAATATTTTGAGGTCAGATTTAAGCGGATCTTGTGGTTCCTCAAAATATTGGGGGTGGTAACTATATGGGAAATATGGGTTACACATAGTGATTTAGATAAGAGTGCCTTAGTCTATACTATGCAACAACGGAATCACAATATTGACTGTTGGTCCCCGGCAATAGCGCCAAAAACTTGATGCGTCTGCAAGTGCACGGAAATATCGAAGTAATATAAAAGATTATCAAACCCACAGAGACCAATGTCAACCTACTGTTATCTATTGTTACGACGTAAAGCTAAGGCTAATAGAATTTGGAAAGTTAAATGCGAATGAAATTAAATGCAAAGAAAATAAAGATAATTAGTTTAAGGAAAAAGCGGTAAAGGGATATCGGTATGTAATGCTTTAGTTTTCGGGGATTCGACAGGTCACCGGTGCTTTTTAGTATTTGCAAACACTTTTCAGAAGAAAATACTCGTTTAAAGACCTTTGCCTCATGATGGTTGTTGACTCGGGTCATAATTCTAAGGAGGAATGTTCGCTCTCGCAGTCCCATTCGGGGTTAAAACTACTTTTTGAAAACAAATAAATTCTGATTTCTTTTAAAGCGCTTTCGATGTGTTTAAAATCAATGCCTAGTTCTTACTATCTGGTTTGAACCCCAGCTTTCGCGTGCCGGTTCGTGCCTAAATGAATTTCTCACTGTCGTGGCAAAACTACTGTAAATAATTTCTCGCTTTCGCGATGAAGGTTTATTTAGAAGGTTTTGATTAAAAACTACGACCAGAAAGATGTTTGTAAAAAGGGAAGGAAAGCACCGGTTATTATCAAACCCCGTCTTACTAATTTATTTCATACCGATAAGACTAATTTAGCTAGACATGATAATTAATGCAAAAGGAAATAAACAATCGCAGCAGAATAAGATAACATGCATACTGACAGAAATAAAATAATAATTCAATTAATAAAAACCTGTAAATTGTACTGATCTCGAATCCTTGAGTAGTTCTCCACAATGTAAGTAGGATTCTACTTTGGCGAGAATTAAAAGGTACAGGAAGAAATACGGCGGTACAAATGAAAATAAAAAGGAAAGGAAATGGGAAAATAATGCAAGAACGTAAATTCGGCTTCAATGGTAATTTCGGCAGCACTTCGATACCTCGAAGGCCTCCCCCTAAATGCTGTGAATCTCAGGCCTATTTATAGGAGATATTTCCTTTCTCAATTTCCAGAGATCATGCATGAGTTATGGGGAAAGTGAGAGTAACTTCCAGTAGTGGGCAGTTTGTGGAGAAAGTGTAGGAGGAGATTAAGTTGGACGTGCTCGTAACCACTTCTGTGTTTGACGTTGATCTGTTTTTGAGAGCATGACGATCATAATGAATCTGTGATGGGCGTGACGAATGTGACAACCGTGTTGCTCTGTGACGACCGTCATGTATGTGACGACCGTGATGATGTTGTGATGAGCGTCACACGCGCAAATTCCATTTCTCTGTTATTTTCTGTTTTTATTCTCTCTTTTACTTCCATTTATTCTTCTTTTCTTTCTTTAATCCAAATTCTCCACAATATGCAAAACCAAGTAAATTAACTGTATAGTAGAACATAAATCAAGATAAATTAACAATAGTCACAAATAAATGCATGTAAATCAAGTCGAATAAATGATATAATTTCGCGTTATCAGTGAAGCTCTTAAAGATGATCAATGGATTATTGTTGTGCAAGAGGAATTAAACCAATTCAAAAGGAATCAAGTTTGGGAGCTTGTTCCTAAACCGAAAGATAAACATATCATCAGAACAAGATGGGTGTTTAAGAAAAAACTTGATGAAAATGGAATAATTGTTCGAAACAAAGCAAGATTGATGGCTCAAGGGTACAACCAAGAGGAAGGAATTGACTTTGAGGAAACTTTCTCTCCGGTTGCAAGGTTAGAAGCCATTCGTCTATTACTTGCTTATGCATGTTCAATGAATTTTCAACTTTTCCAAATGGACGTTAAAAGCAACTCCTTGAACATATACCTCAATGAAGAAGTCTATGCCAAACAACCCCTGGGCTTTGAAGACTTCAAGCATCCTTCACATGTATACAAATTGAAGAAAGCTCTATATGGTTTAAAGCAAGCACCATGGGCATGGTATGATCGTCTAAGTAGTTTCTTATGCGAAAAAGGATTTGAAAAGAGCAACGTAGACAAGACTTTATTCATAAAAAAGATAAAGAATAATATCTTACTTGTTCAAGTATATGTGGACGACATCATCTTCAGATCAACAAACAAATAACTATGTGAAGAGTGTGCTTCAATGATGCAAGGCGAGTTCGAAATGTCTATGATAGGAAAGATGAACTATTTCCTCGGATTACAAATTAAGCAATTAAAGGACGAAATATTTATCAACCAATCAAAGTATTGCAAAGAGTTGTTAAAGAGATTTGATATGGATGAATGCAAAGCTATGTCAACACCAATGGGATCCGGAACCTACATCGATCAAGATGAATCGGGAAAATCAATTGATATTACAAAGTATCGAGGTATGATTGGTTTTTTATTATATTTGACGGCAAGTCGTCCTAACATAATGTTTCGTGTTTGTTTATGTGCTTGTTTCCAAGCAAATCCAAAGGAGTCACATCTCACAGCTGTCAAAAGGATCATGAAATATCTCAAGGGAACTTCGAACGTCGGCTTATGGTATCTGAAAGGTAGTTTTTATACTTTAATTGGTTATTCTGACGCGGATTATGCAGGCTGTAAAACTGATCGAAAAAGCACAAGTGGAACCTGTCACATTCTTGGAAACGCATTAGTTTCGTGGTCGTGTAAGAAATAAGCTTGTGTTGCGCTTAGTACGGCTGAAGCAGAATACATAGTGGCAGGAAGCTTTTGTGCATAAAACCTTTGGCTGAAGCAACAATTAAGCGACTACGAAATTGATCTTGGATGCATTCCTCTCCGGTGCGACAACACAAGTGCGATTAACATCACGAAAAATCCGGTCATGCACTCAAGAACCAATCACATCGACATTCGGCATCATTTCCTCCACGATCACGTGCTTAAAGGAGATGTCAAAGTGACTTTTATGGATACGTATAACCAACTCGCCGACATATTCACAAAGCCACTCGCAAAAGAACCATTCTTCAAGATTTGACGAGAACTTGGAATTCTCGATGAAGGCGACATCTAAACTTTTCATATGTTATTGTGTGTAGAATATATGTTTTCAAACTTGCTTTCCTACTGTTTTAAAGCATTTTTCTGAAATTTCGTGTGTGTTAATCGATTAACCCCCAGGGTTAACCGATTAACACTGTTAATTTTTCAAAAACAGAAACGGAAATTTGTCAAAATTTTGGTAATCATGCTTTAAGTTTTGTCTTATGTGTTAAGTGTTTGTGATTATGTTTTTTTATGTATGCTTGTTTGGTATTATGTTTCTTTGCTCCTATTCCTTTTTGCTAATAACAAAGGGGGAGAAGGATTGGTCTCTAACATTTACCTGTGCAGAAATATTGTATCTCTCTTATGTCTAAGGGGGAGAAGGATTGTATCTCTCTTGTATTTAGGGGGAGCTCTCTAACTTAGAGGGAGAAATAAAGAGAACCAAGTATCAAAGCAGAATTTTCAAAGGATTGGTTGTCATCATCAAAAAGGGGGAGATTGTAGAAGCAAGCTTCAAGGCCTTTGTGTTTTGATGAAGACAACTCATACAAGCTTGGTACGCAAGATACTTATGCTATATACCCGTAGGGGCATATATAGTGAAGATACCTATGCTATACACCCGTAGGGGTATATATTGAAGATGAAACCAAAATCATCATTCTTCTGAAGTCTTCGCAAAAAGCAAGAGACGCAAGCAAGCAAACAAGATCAACAAAGATCAAGAGAGTATCATCGCATACGACTTTATCGATCCAAGCTTCGTCTACAAGCTACAAGTGATGATGATGACTCAAAGAAGGTATAAACATTTTTTACTTTAGAAAATTTATACAAAGTGTTCTTTAAAAATCACATTTCACTATACCACTTACACTAATACTTTCAAAACATTTTTAAAACACTCTTTCTATTTTAAATTAAGTATTTTTACAAAAAAAAACCTTCAGTGTTAACCGATTAACCATATGGGTAAACCGATTAACATACTTCAAAATTATGTATTTTGGGACTTCATAACAGTGTTAACAGATTAACCTGTGGGGTTAACCGATTAACACATGAAAATTTCAAATATTTTTAAACGTTGGAAAGGTGTTAACCGATTAACACTGTAACAACAACCAAATATAGCAACTTTTCATGGAGGATTGCATTGTTTAAATTTCTTCTTACTGGCTATTTTTGCTGTCCCAAAATCACACCTTTTTGGAAAGGTTTTTCACTCATACAAATTGATTGCTATTTCAAAATAAAAAACAACCTTCAAGAAATAAATTAATCAAATTACTCTTTGTCTTCAACCTTTTGAATTTTCATTAAATGTTCAAATCATATTTTGAAAGAAGCCATTAAAGTAACTTTCACACTCTCACAACCTTCTTTCACAAAGAACACTTGTATAATTTATCTGAGTATAATTTGTTTCAAGAAGAAGATCAACCTTGAAGATCGATAAACAACTTTCCATTAAATATTTTCTCAAGAACATTTTGTGTATTACCTTGTTATCTAGGATTGTTGGAAACAAGTGAAGTGTATTGAAGAGGATTGTTCTTCAACACTTGGAATTACCTATAGGTTTAGATAGTGAGCATCACAGTTGTGTGATTAGACTTTACAAAAATTATGAACTATAGTGAAATTCTCTTTCGAGTCTAAAGGGGAGTAGAGTACCTTCGGAGTGTGAAGGGAACCACTATAAATTTCCTGTATCCCTTTTTCTTTCCTGCATTTAATTTCTGTCACTAACTAATAACCGGAAAAAGAACCAAGGAACCATACAAGATTGCAACAATTTTTTAAAGATCCTAATTCATTCCCCCTCTTAGGCGCAATTTTTTAAAGATCCTAATTCACCGAAGTTCCTCGGGAACGAAGCCCAGAAGTGTTCCAGCCTATCCCTACTCCGGCCGGCGCGGACCCGACGATGGTCGCCCTCTTTACGATCATCAACCAGACAAATCAGATGCTGTTCCAGCAGAATCAGAGCATTGGCGCGCTCAAGCACGAAGCCCCGTTCCGCTCCCTTCCGTGGGAAGATCAGGACGGGAACTCGAAGAGTCCATCACCTTGTCCACGAAATCGCAGACCACAGTTGGAGAGACCTCAACCCGTTGTCTCCAAGAAACGGACAAGGTAGCAGGCCAGGAAAGAGCAGCGAGCCTAGGATGATGGGGACAGAACCCCCAGTTAGACAATTGAGGGTTCGAAATCAACCTCGTCCGTGACACGGGCCTTCACCTCCTCCGTCCCCGATTCTCAGTGACGAGGACAACTATCAAACCCCTTTATCTCGGGAGATCATGGTAACTCCCATCCCCCACGGGATGGAAAAGCCACTGGTGCTCTCAACATACGACGACACCTCGGACCCGGACGATCACTTGGAAGATACCGAGGCTATGCTCGACTACCGTAACGTCCGAGGAGCCATCAAATGCAGGCTCTTCCCAACGACCCTACGGAAAGGCGCTATGACATGGTACAAGAGTTTAGAGCCAGAGTTCGTCACATCGTGGAGGGTTCTAAATGACCTCTTCTCGCGATATTTCACGGCATCCAGGTGCCACCCGAAGACCGAAGCCGCGCTAGGCGCGATCATCCAGGCCCCCGACGAACCACTCAGGAACTACATCGAGAGGTTCACAAGGGAGGCAGTGCAAGTAACAACTTCAGACGAGATGAAGCGTTACCTGATGGAGCAAGCCTGCCCCAGGACTCCAAATTCTACGAGGCCGTGGCCATCCATCGACCAGACTCCCTCCAAGATTTCCTCGACCGGGTTCGCCATGACATCCGGTTCGAGGAAACACAAGCTGCCAACTCCGCCCGTGACACCAGGGATAAAGAGACCCCCCGCGGGTCCAGAGACGACAGAGCCTCGAGCCACCGACAAGGGGGAGACCGACGACGGGATGACCGCCCTCGAGAACCCCGCGAGCAGCGGGGCCCAGCCGGACGGTTCACAGAATACACCGTGTTGATCACTTCCCGCGAGCGCATACTAGAAGAATGCGCCAAAACGGAGTTTGTCCAGGGAGGGGTCCATTTTCCAAAACCGGCGCCGACCAAAGCCAACGTGACAAATCGAAATACTATCGATTCCACTGGAGCCACGGTCATGTAACAGAGGATTGCATCCACCTAAAGGATGCAATCGAGATTCTGATCAAGGACAGACACCTTAAAAGATACACCCGAGGAGGAGAGCCCCCACGCAGGAGGCCCTTGAAGCTAAAAGAATCGAGGACCTCCCTCTCCAAAAGGCAAGTCTGGTTTACAGGTGGCCCCTGAGGACTGGTTCACCCTCAGGGAGTTCAGCCTTCTCGCCAAACTCGAACTACCCGAGGAACCAGTGCGCCCCACCAACAAGTGGGAGTATTTCCCGAGGGCAATGGTCATCTTCGGAGGAAACCCGAGCAAGCTGTCAGTGGGGTCAGTTAAACAGAAATTTGACGAGCTTATCAGCAGCAGCTTCGGCAAGATGAGCACCCTCGACAAGTTCCGAGGCCGTTCCAACCCGATCACCTTCTACCTCGAGGAACTCCCTAGGGGACGCCAATTGTTAGATGACCTCCATACACGCCTACCTCGACAGAGGGAGCCTCCCTGCCGACGCGAAGGAAGCTAGCACCGTTAAGCGACGATCCTGCTCATACGTCCTGCTCGACGACAAGCTCTACCGCAAAGGCTTCTCGACCCCACTCCTCAAGTGCATCGACCAAACCCAAGCCTCAACCATCTTACAAGAGGTCCACGGGGGCATCAACGTGCAGCACCTCGGAGGACGATCCTTGGCAAGGAAAGCCCTCTGGGCTGGGTATTACTGGCCGAAGATGCAAGAAGACGCAAAAGAGCACGTCAAGAAGTGCGACAGGTGCCAGCGGCACGGGGACATGCACCTCACTCCTCCGAGCGAGCTCAAATCCCTCTCCTCGCCTTGGCCGTTCGCCATGTGGGGGATGGATATCCTCGGCCCGTTCACCTTAGGCTCATATCAGAATAAGTACCTGATAGTGGGCGTCAACTACTTCACCAAGCGGGTCAAAGCCGAAGCTCTAGCTAAAATCACGACACACAGCATACTCCGGTTCTACAAAAGGAACATCCTCTACAGGTTTGGCGTCCCGCTTTCCATAGTCACCGATAACGGGACACAATTCACTAACAAAAACTTCCGGGACTTTGTCACCAAGCTCGAGACCCTACACAACTTCACCTTGGTCGAACACCCACACACGAACAGCCAAGCCAAGGCCGCGAACAGAGTAATCCTCCGAGGATTAAAATGAAGACTCGGCGACGCCAAAAGAGGGTGGGTCGAGGAGCTCTACAGCGTGGTCTGGGCATACCGAACAATGCCTCACTCGACCACCGGGGAAACCCTGTTCCGCCTCACATACGGAACCGAGGTCGTGATCCCAGTCGAGATTAGGGAATTGTTAAGAAGGACTGAGGCGCCTCTCGAAGAGGAAGCCAACGACGGAGCTCTTCAGGAGGAACTCGATCTAGTCGAGGAGATCCATCCAGGAGCGGCCCTCCACGAAGCCAGGTTAAAACAAAAAATAGCCCAACACTACAACAGCAGAGTCCTGAGGCACGAATTCCAGATTGGCGACCCGGTCCTACGAAGAAACCAAAAGGACTCACATGAGGGCAACCTCGCCACGAATTTGGAAGGCCCCTATCGTGTGCAAGACAAAACGGAGCACGGGGCCTATTACCTCGAAAATATCCACGGGGACCAACTAGCTCAACCATGGAACACTGAGAAGCTGAAAAAATACTACAGTTAAAATACTGCCCACGGTGACAACCGCTGCAACCACAGGGGGGGCGACATGGTACCATCGCGCCTCCTCGCGTCTCCCCGAGACCAACGAAATAGCAAGCCCTACCTTTGTGTGCGCGTGTATAAGGCTATGATCGACGGAGATTCCCTCGACTGAGGCTCCCCTCCGCTGTACCAGAATAGGAAGAACACCTAGCTCGCGATGGGACGTCCACGCCGCGGGGACCAAACTACCCCCACCATGACCAGGTAACGGAACCGGTCAACCAGCCAGTTCTCCACACTACCGGGCACAATTATCGTTGAGCTACTTCCCCCAGACATACCAAAAAGCATAATAAACACGCATCTCAAACATACTAACTTACATTTCGAGCATTCAACATGCAGAAATAAAATAGGCATATCATCATGTAGGAAAAAAACGAGCGCATACTTAAACAAAATTCCATTTTATAAAGTTGGGAACCAGCTCAATAGTCAGGTTACAATATCAAATAAGGCGCGTAGGCCCAACAAAAACACTTAAACAAAAATAGAAAAACATTGGCGCGCAGGACCAGAAACCACGAGCACGCAGACCTGGAGAAATCTACATATCTTCAGCGTCCACCTCATGCTCGTTCATTGGGGAAGAGTCATCGACAGCTTTAGTGGTAGGATCAACCACGCGTTCATCGATGATCTGGTGGAAAGGCCCGATTCCATCAACGACCAGGCTACCCGCAGGGTTAACCACCTTGAGCTGGTCCACAGCACTAGAAAAGCCAATCTCAAATGCCTCCAAGCAATCACCCTCCAACTCTCGGATCTTCCTCATCAAATCTGCACGGGTGACCATGAGCTTGTCCTCGTCCATCTCGTCGTCGGCAGGACGGAGAGATCCTTCCAACTCCTCCATGCGGGCCTTCAGCGCCTGCACCTTCGCCTCCGCAGCCTCCAGCTTCTCCTCGGCACTCTCCCCCCGCTTACGCTCTGCAGTTGTATCTTCCTGGATCTTCTCCAACTCTTCGGCCAGTTTGTTCAGCTGCGACTGTGAGAAAGTAAGGTCACCCTACAACTTATCCAGCTCGGTCGAGGAGCAGCTCTCGTCGCTCAAGACCAAAGCCGTCGAGAACACCCGCATCATGGCCACCAAATCCTCAGTCAAAACCTGCCTCCGAGCATCTTGGTCTAAATCGAGGACCTTCTTGGCCTCCCCGACCGGTACGGCTGGCGACCGAGCACCGTGAAAGAAGCCAGGATGCTGGTAGCACGGAGGGATTAAGAAGCCCTCCTCAGTGAACCCTACCGTCAAGTCGACGACGCCCTCTGGCGGATGAACCTTTGCCCATTTAGCAGTCCCTTGAGACAACGGGGACTGGCTGCCCTGGGGTGACGAAGAGGAACCCTTTCCTCACTAATCAGAAGCAGCTTGCCCGACCACCTGGTCAACCCTCATTTTACCGACTTTGACCGCAACCTTGGTCGAAGCCAACCTCTTCACCCTCTCCTCGGCAGTAGACATGCTCCCTGCAAAACAAAAGAAAGATGTCAGCAAAAGAATAAATATTTGAGAGGGCAGGGGGAGAGGGAGACGACCACCACCTAGGTAACTAAGGGCCTCCTCCTCTATCGAACACTCGAGCAGAGCCTTCGTGCTGATCAACCTCTACTTCTGGCAAACACGCCCCTCACTGTCGCGGATGTATCTACCGTCGGGCGTCACGAGGTTCGCCAGAGGTAGGCCGGTCACGAACCCAACTATCTTCTGATAGCCGGCCAGGTTATCCTCGCCTAGGGTCCCTGCCCGCATGATATATCGATCAGTGCCCCTTGCGAAGTGCTCCTCAGTCCACTCCAAGGGCACCTTCGGGATCAAGACTTCCTCCCGCTGCCCGTTGATCAGTGCATCTTTATGCACATTCTCCTATATTTTTACTTAGGCATTTGTTTACTTTATTTTGATTATTCTTATGTTTTATTATGTTTTTATATTTTATTTTATTTTTTTGGTTTAATTTGATTTTCGCAGTCTGCGCAGAAACGATCATAACTAGAGCTCCGGGAATCCGTTTGAGGCGTTCTGAAAATCACCGGAAAGCTAAGAGAGAGAGCTACAACTTTCGTGTTGGAGTCGAAGTCAGATTCGGAGCACATTTTCCCAGAATATTCGTTGAAGTTACAACATTAGGAATTTGTTTTAGTTTTGGGTCATGTTTTGGGTCTGAGTTATATTTTCGACCCAGTTGGGTTTTGAACCGGATCCATTGTTTTTATTTTTAGGGGAAACATTGTTTTACTGTTAATTATATACTATTCACGAAAAAAATGGAGAGAGAGGTTGGAGAAGAACTCATGGAAAACTAATACCTCCGGACAAATCCTGTTGTGTACGGTTTCAACACTTTGAGGTTATTATAATATCAACATCTGATTCCTTTCAATCCTTTTCTATGAAGTCATTTGCTTAATTTTATTGCAATTGTTTGCTTAATTCAATTGTTATTCATAGGATAGAATTGATTAAATTCGATTGTATGCATGTTCCTAAATTTAATTGCGTGTTATCGTATGCTTAATTCGTTAATTCGTCATATTCTTAACTGTTTGCTTAATTCGGTAAACAGGAATATAATTCATTTAATATTGGTAAGCGCTTGTCTGATTAATATCATAATCAAATAGGATTGGAGCCGTTTAGGGATTGATGTTATAATAGCCGATGATAAGTCGAAACCTGAATCAGTAGGATTAGCCGTTTTAGCTTATTTTAATAATCACTTTTTTTACAGTCACTTATTTTCAGTTTTTTTTCTCTTAATCAAAAATCCAAACCCCCCATAATTATTTTTTTATTGGTCAATCACTACAAGAATCCTTGCGATACGACTTGAGTCATTGTCGCAAAACTACCGTTTTCTAAACTACTCGTTTTGATCCGCGCGCGACAGCGGATCAAATTGGCGCCGTTGCCGGGGATTCTTGTCGATTTAGCCAATAGTCTAGTTTTAGGTTTTGTTTGTTTTAATTTTTTGTATTTTTATGTATTTTCTTGCGTTTTTGCGTCCAACGTTCCGTTTCGCCTGTTTCTCGTCAGACCTAGTAAAAAAACCAGGTTTTGGGCAAATCGTCTTCTTTTTTAGATCAGTTTCGTGAACTTGAAGCAGAAAAACCGTGCAATCAAAAATCTTTAACTCTAAAAGAGTTAAAGTGTTGGTCCCTCGAATTGCCAAATTCATCATTTTTCTATTTGTAATGAATTTTTTACTGTTTTCATATAGTCGAAAAAATCAAAAAAATTCTCAAAATTATATTTTTAAGTCATTAGATTAATTTCGGTGTCAGTTTATTTTTCTGAGTTTTTTTTTATCGATTCCCTTCTTTGTGTTTGTTTTTGACTATCTGAGTCTAACTATCTGCATAACTTGTTTGCTTCGTACACTGAACTTGATTTTGAAATGGCTGATAATAGAACCTTAAGGCAATTAGCTGCTCCTGATATGAATTATAATACTTTATGTATGGAATATCCTGCTGTTAATGTACCTTTCGAATTGGAATCTGGTTTAATAAACTTGTTGCCAAGATTTAATGGTCTTGCAGGTGAGGATCCGAATAAGCATATGAAGGAATTCCAAATTATGTGTTTTAAACCTTCCAAACCTTCACTAGAGGACCTTGTAAAGCAAATGGCTATAAATGATCTTCAGTTTCAGCAACAAACAGATTCAAGTCTTCAGGCTTTGCAGACACAGATTGAACAACTTGCCACTATAGTGAATGCCATGCAGCAAGCTCAAGAATCAAACCAACCACCTGCCCAAACAGTAGTGAATCCAAAAGAGTTTCCTTCTAATTTAGTTGATGATACTTATTTCTGAATTGTGTTTTGATTTTCCATCATTAGCAGATTTTGATGATACTTACTCTTGTGACTCATGTACCGACACTAACATTTGCTCTGTTTGTGCTGAGATTAATGCTGCCGTACAGGGTGATGTTTTTCATGCAGACGAAGTTGTTTATGTAGCTAAAACTCTTAACATCACAGCTGCCCCAACCTCACCATCCATTGAACAACCTCCCCCCTTGGAGCTTAAACCACTTCATAACAATCTGAATTATGCCTATTTAGATACGGATAAAAAGCTTCCAGTTATAATTTCTTGTAACCTTGATTCTTATAAAGAAAATAAGCTTTTTTAGGTTTTGAAGAAACATAAGAAGAGACTTGGATGGACCTCGATTAAAGAGAAGAAAAGCAGTGAGACAACCCTTTAATCCTTTGTTCTCTGACGTTGTGGAAAATGATATCACATTTACGTGCCGATTCAACACTTTTATTTATCAAAGATTCTTATTTGATCCTGGAATAAAAGACGAAGGCACTAATACAAATTTCAAGGGCGATGAATGCTATCCAAAGTTACTCCCCACTTTGGAAGAGGAGACAGCAGGAAATCTCTCTTTGGGAAAGGATGCATGTGTGATCACTTATCCACCTTGACTCCTCGGGTGTGTTCTTTCCTTTCTCTCACTCTTATTTTATTTTTATGTCCTTTCATTGAGGACAATGCTTGTTTTAAGTCTGGGGGAGG
Organism: Lathyrus sativus; assembly: GCA_963859935.3. Lineage (NCBI taxonomy): Eukaryota > Viridiplantae > Streptophyta > Magnoliopsida > Fabales > Fabaceae > Lathyrus > Lathyrus sativus. The sequence continues at coordinate 398,246,104 of OZ012739.1, read as the reverse complement.
GAAACCTTTGTTTTATTTACTTGCTTTACTATTTTGTTTTGTTTTGTTTTTAGTTATAATAATAAAAATTAAAAAAAAAATTGCATCTTTTGAAAGTTCTAGACTAAAGACTAATTTGAGATTAGTTTACGGAGACTTGGGAAAAATTCACAAGATCGGTATCGTCTTAACACCGTAAGTCTCCTACATATTGAAATTGATTCAAATTCTTATTATGTTTAGCCTTAAATTTTCATTCTTTGACAGCTCTTGAGTAGTTTATTTCAGCAGTCAGCACCATCTCATACATACTCTACGAAAGGAAGCCGATGAATATAAGTGAGTGATCAAATTTTTAGCTTGAAAAAAGGAAGAAAAAAAGAAAAGAAGAAAAAAAGAAAGAAAAGAAAAGAAAAGTTGAAAAAAATTACTCGTTAGTTAAGCAGTTTCTGGTGCTGAACTTGGTAGGGCGGATTACGGTCCGATCCCCCGCAACTACAACTGAGTAAGCAAAGGGTTATGCCACGTAAGTACCAGAACCCCAAATAAAAAGGATCAAAGTTACTAACCGGTCGCCTTGCTATGAGTGTGTGAAGATAACGGGCTTAATGTGATTACACCTGAATGAAAAAGAGCAAAAAGGAGGAAGAGTAAGTTAGGCTTTAGCATAATAACATGCTTTGAGTTGATTTGTGTATTTAGAAGGCTTATGTCTGCACAATTGTGGATTAGTGTTCCTACGATATCCTTAGTGTGTAAGGTTAGTACCTATCGATGCAAACTTAATCGAAGAAGACTTACAACCTGAAATGAGTAACTGTTGATGTGTTTGTGCTTTCTTTGTTTTGTTTTATTTTAATTTTGCTCGGAGTGCAAAAGTTCAAGTGTGGGGGAATTTGATCAGTGCATCTTTATGCACATTCTCCTATATTTTTACTTAGGCATTTATTTACTTTATTTTGATTATTCTTATGTTTTATTATGTTTTTATATTTTATTTTATTTTTGGTTTAATTTGATTTTCGCACTTTATTTTTCAGCTTTAGCAGTCTGCGCGGAAACGATAATAACTAGAGCTCCGGGAATCCGTTTGAGGCGTTCTGAAAATCGCCGGAAAGCTAAGAGAGAGAGCTACGACTTTCGTGTTGGAGTCGAAGTCAGATTCGGAGCATATTTTCCCAGAATATTCGTTGAAGTTACAGCATTAGGAATTTGTTTTAGTTTTGGGCCATGTTTTGGGTCTGAGTTATATTTTCGACCCAGTTGGGTTTTGAACCGGATCCATTGTTTTTATTTTTAGGGGAAACATTGTTTTACTGTTAATTATATACTATTCACGAAAAAAATGGAGAGAGAGGTTGGAGAAGAACTCATGGAAAACTAATACCTCCGGACAAATCCTGTTGTGTACGGTTTCAACACTTTGAGGTTATTATAATATCAACATCTGATTCCTTTCAATCCTTTTCTATGAAGTCATTTGCTTAATTTTATTGCAATTGTTTGCTTAATTCAATTGTTATTCATAGGATAGAATTGATTAAATTCGATTGTATGCATGTTCCTAAATTTAATTGCGTGTTATCGTATGCTTAATTCGTTAATTCGTCATATTCTTAACTGTTTGCTTAATTCGGTAAACAGGAATATAATTCATTTAATATTGGTAAGCGCTTGTCTGATTAATATCATAATCAAATAGGATTGGAGCCGTTTAGGGATTGATGTTATAATAGCCGATGATAAGTCGAAACCTGAATCAGTAGGATTAGCCGTTTTAGCTTATTTTAATAATCACTTTTTTTACAGTCACTTATTTTCAGTTTTTTTTCTCTTAATCAAAAATCCAAACCCCCCATAATTATTTTTTTATTGGTCAATCACTACAAGAATCCTTGCGATACGACTTGAGTCATTGTCGCAAAACTACCGTTTTCTAAACTACTCGTTTTGATCCGCGCGCGACAGCGGATCAAATTGGCGCCGTTGCCGGGGATTCTTGTCGATTTAGCCAATAGTCTAGTTTTAGGTTTTGTTTGTTTTAATTTTTTGTATTTTTATGTATTTTCTTGCGTTTTTGCGTCCAACGTTCCGTTTCGCCTGTTTCTCGTCAGACCTAGTAAAAAAACCAGGTTTTGGGCAAATCGTCTTCTTTTTTAGATCAGTTTCGTGAACTTGAAGCAGAAAAACCGTGCAATCAAAAATCTTTAACTCTAAAAGAGTTAAAGTGTTGGTCCCTCGAATTGCCAAATTCATCATTTTTCTATTTGTAATGAATTTTTTACTGTTTTCATATAGTCGAAAAAATCAAAAAAATTCTCAAAATTATATTTTTAAGTCATTAGATTAATTTCGGTGTCAGTTTATTTTTCTGAGTTTTTTTTTATCGATTCCCTTCTTTGTGTTTGTTTTTGACTATCTGAGTCTAACTATCTGCATAACTTGTTTGCTTCGTACACTGAACTTGATTTTGAAATGGCTGATAATAGAACCTTAAGGCAATTAGCTGCTCCTGATATGAATTATAATACTTTATGTATGGAATATCCTGCTGTTAATGTACCTTTCAAATTGGAATCTGGTTTAATAAACTTGTTGCCAAGATTTAATGGTCTTGCAGGTGAGGATCCGAATAAGCATATGAAGGAATTCCAAATTATGTGTTTTAAACCTTCCAAACCACCACTAGAGGACCTTGTAAAGCAAATGGCTATAAATGATCTTCAGTTTCAGCATCAAACAGATTCAAGTCTTCAGGCTTTGCAGACACAGATTGAACAACTTACTACTATAGTGAATGCCATGCAGCAAGCTCAAGAATCAAACCAACCACCTGCCCAAACAGTAGTGAATCCAAAAGAGTTTCCTTCTAATTTAGTTGATGATACTTATTCTGAATTGTGTTTTGATTTTCCATCATTAGCAGATTTTGATGATACTTACTCTTGTGATTCATGTACCGACACTAACATTTGCTCTGTTTGTGCTGAGATTAATGCTGCCGTACAAGGTGATGTTTTTCATGCAGACAAAGTTGTTTATGTAGCTAAAACTCTTAACATCACGGCTGCCCCAACCTCACCATCCATTGAACAACCTCCCCCCTTGGAGCTTAAACCACTTCATAACAATCTGAATTATGCCTATTTAGATACGGATAAAAAGCTTCCAGTTATAATGTCTTGTAACCTTGATTCTTATAAAGAAAATAAGCTTTTTTAGGTTTTGAAGAAACATAAGAAGAGACTTGGATGAACCTCGTTTAAAGAGAAGAAAAGCAGTGAGACAACCCTTTAATCCTTTGTTCTCTGATGTTGTGGAAAATGATATCACATTTACTTGCCCATTCGACACTTTTATTTATCGAAGATTCTTATTTGATCCTGGAATAAAAGGCGAAGGCACTAATACAAATTTCAAGGGCGATGGATGCTATCCAAAGTTACTCCCCACTTTGGAAGAGGAGACGACAGAAAATCTCTCCTTGGGAAAGGATGCATGTGTGATCACTTATCCACCTTGACTCCTCGGGTGTGTTCTTTCCTTTCTCTCACTCTTATTTTATTTTTATGTCCTTTCATTGAGGACAATGCTTGTTTTAAGTCTGGGGGAGGGAAACCTTTGTTTTATTTACTTGCTTTACTATTTTGTTTTGTTTTGTTTTTAGTTATAATAATAAAAATTAAAAAAAAATTGCATCTTTTTGAAAGTTCTAGGCTAAAGACTAATTTGAGATTAGTTTACGGAGACTTGGGAAAAATTCACAAGATCGGTATCGTCTTAACACCGTAAGTCTCCTGCATATTGAAATTGATTCAAATTCTTATTATGTTTAGCCTTAAATTTTCATTCTTTGACAGCTCTTGAGTAGTTTATTTCAGCAGTCAGCACCATCTCATACATACTCTACGAAAGGAAGCCGATGAATATAAGTGAGTGATCAAATTTTTAGCTTGAAAAAAGGAAGAAAAAAAGAAAAGAAGAAAAAAAGAAAGAAAAGAAAAGAAAAGTTGAAAAAAATTACTCGTTAGTTAAGCAGTTTCTGGTGCTGAACTTGGTAGGGCGGATTACGGTCCGATCCCCCGCAACTACAACTGAGTAAGCAAAGGGTTATGCCACGTAAGTACCAGAACCCCAAATAAAAAGGATCAAAGTTACTAACCGGTCGCCTTGCTATGAGTGTGTGAAGATAACGGGCTTAATGTGATTACACCTGAATGAAAAAGAGCAAAAAGGAGGAAGAGTAAGTTAGGCTTTAGCATAATAACATGCTTTGAGTTGATTTGTGTATTTAGAAGGCTTATGTCTGCACAATTGTGGATTAGTGTTCCTACAATATCCTTAGTGTGTAAGGTTAGTACCTATCGATGCAAACTTAATCGAAGAAGACTTACAACCTGAAATGAGTAACTGTTGATGTGTTTGTGCTTTCTTTGTTTTGTTTTATTTTAATTTTGCTCGGAGTGCAAAAGTTCAAGTGTGGGGGAATTTGATCAGTGCATCTTTATGCACATTCTCCTATATTTTTACTTAGGCATTTATTTACTTTATTTTGATTATTCTTATGTTTTATTATGTTTTTATATTTTATTTTATTTTTGGTTTAATTTGATTTTCGCACTTTATTTTTCAGCTTTAGCAGTCTGCGCGGAAACGATCATAACTAGAGCTCCGGGAATCCGTTTGAGGCGTTCTGAAAATCGCCGGAAAGCTAAGAGAGAGAGCTACGACTTTCGTGTTGGAGTCGAAGTCAGATTCGGAGCATATTTTCCCAGAATATTCGTTGAAGTTACAGCATTAGGAATTTGTTTTAGTTTTGGGCCATGTTTTGGGTCTGAGTTATATTTTCGACCCAGTTGGGTTTTGAACCGGATCCATTGTTTTTATTTTTAGGGGAAACCTTGTATTACTGTTAATTATATACTATTCACGGAAAAAATGGAGAGAGAGGTTGGAGAAGAACTCATGGAAAACTAATACCTCTGGGCAAATCCTGCTGTGTACGGTTTCAACACTTTGAGGTTATTATAATATCAACATCTGATTCCTTTCAATCCTTTTCTATGAAGTCATTTACTTAATTTGATTGCAATTGTTTGCTTAATTCAATTTTTATTCATAGGATAGAATTGATTAAATTCGATTGTATGCATGTTCCTAAATTTAATTGCGTGTTATTGTTTGCTTAATTCGTTAATTCGTCATATTCTTAACCGTTTGCTTAATTCGGTAAACAGGAACATAATTCATTTGATGTTGGTAAGTGCTTGTCTGATTAATATCATAATCGAATAGGATTGGAGCCATTTAGAGATTGATGTTATAATAGCCGATGATAAGTCGGAACCCGAATCAGTAGGATTAGCCGTTTTAGCTTATTTTAATAATCACTTTTTTTACAGTCACTTATTTTCAGTTTTTTTTTCTTAATCAAAAATCCAAACCCCCCATAATTGTTTCTTTATTGGTCAATCACTACAAGAATCCTTGCGATACGACTCGAGTCATTGTCGCTAAACTACCGTTTTCTAAACTACTCGTTTTGATCCGCGCGTGACAGCGGATCAAATTGGCGCCGTTGCCGGGGATTCTTGTCGATTTAGCCAATAGTCTAGTTTTAGGTTTTGTTTGTTTTAATTTTCTGTATTTTTATGTATTTTCTTGTGTTTTTGCGTCCAGCGTTCCGTTTCGCCTGTTTCTCGTCAGACCTAGTAAAAAAAACCAGGTTTTGGGCAAATCGTCTTCTTTTTTAGATCAGTTTCGTGAACTTGAAGCAGAAAAACCGTGCAATCAAAAATCTTTAACTCTAAAAGAGTTAAAGTGTTGGTCCCTCGAATTGCCAAATTCATCATTTTTCTATTTGTAATGAATTTTTTTACTGTTTTCATATAGTCGAAAAAATCAAAAAAATTCTCAAAATTATATTTTTAAGTCATTAGATTAATTTCGGTGTCAGTTTATTTTTCTGAGTTTTTTTTGATCGATTCCCTTCTTTGTGTTTGTTTTTGACTATCTGAGTCTAACTATCTGCATAACTTGTTTGCTTCGTACACTGAACTTGATTTTGAAATGGCTGATAATAGAACCTTAAGGCAATTAGCTGCTCCTGATATGAATTATAATACTTTATGTATGGAATATCCTGCTGTTAATGTACCTTTCAAATTGGAATCTGGTTTAATAAACTTGTTGCCAAGATTTAATGGTCTTGCAGGTGAGGATCCGAATAAGCATATGAAGGAATTCCAAATTATGTGTTTTAAACCTTCCAAACCACCACTAGAGGACCTTGTAAAGCAAATGGCTATAAATGATCTTCAGTTTCAGCATCAAACAGATTCAAGTCTTCAGGCTTTGCAGACACAGATTGAACAACTTACTACTATAGTGAATGCCATGCAGCAAGCTCAAGAATCAAACCAACCACCTGCCCAAACAGTAGTGAATCCAAAAGAGTTTCCTTCTAATTTAGTTGATGATACTTATTCTGAATTGTGTTTTGATTTTCCATCATTAGCAGATTTTGATGATACTTACTCTTGTGATTCATGTACCGACACTAACATTTGCTCTGTTTGTGCTGAGATTAATGCTGCCGTACAAGGTGATGTTTTTCATGCAGACAAAGTTGTTTATGTAGCTAAAACTCTTAACATCACGGCTGCCCCAACCTCACCATCCATTGAACAACCTCCCCCCTTGGAGCTTAAACCACTTCATAACAATCTGAATTATGCCTATTTAGATACGGATAAAAAGCTTCCAGTTATAATTTCTTGTAACCTTGATTCTTATAAAGAAAATAAGCTTTTTTAGGTTTTGAAGAAACATAAGAAGAGACTTGGATGAACCTCGTTTAAAGAGAAGAAAAGCAGTGAGACAACCCTTTAATCCTTTGTTCTCTGATGTTGTGGAAAATGATATCACATTTACTTGCCCATTCGACACTTTTATTTATCGAAGATTCTTATTTGATCCTGGAATAAAAGGCGAAGGCACTAATACAAATTTCAAGGGCGATGGATGCTATCCAAAGTTACTCCCCACTTTGGAAGAGGAGACGACAGAAAATCTCTCCTTGGGAAAGGATGCATGTGTGATCACTTATCCACCTTGACTCCTCGGGTGTGTTCTTTCCTTTCTCTCACTCTTATTTTATTTTTATGTCCTTTCATTGAGGACAATGCTTGTTTTAAGTCTGGGGGAGGGAAACCTTTGTTTTATTTACTTGCTTTACTATTTTGTTTTGTTTTGTTTTTAGTTATAATAATAAAAATTAAAAAAAAATTGCATCTTTTTGAAAGTTCTAGGCTAAAGACTAATTTGAGATTAGTTTACGGAGACTTGGGAAAAATTCACAAGATCGGTATCGTCTTAACACCGTAAGTCTCCTGCATATTGAAATTGATTCAAATTCTTATTATGTTTAGCCTTAAATTTTCATTCTTTGACAGGTCTTGAGTAGTTTATTTCAGCAGTCAGCACCATCTCATACACACTCTACGAAAGGAAGCCGATGAATATAAGTAAGTGATCAAATTTTTAGCTTGAAAAAAGGAAGAAAAAAAGAAAAGAAGAAAAAAAGAAAGAAAAGAAAAGAAAAGTTGAAAAAAATTACTCGTTAGTTAGTTAAGCGGTTTCTGGTGCTGAACTTGATAGGGCGGATTACGGTCCGATCCCCCGCAACTACAACTGAGTAAGCAAAGGGTTATGCCACGTAAGTACCAGAACCCCAAATAAAAAGGATCAAAGTTACTAACCGGTCACCTTGCTATGAGTGTGTGAAGATAACAGGCTTAATGTGATTACACCTGAATGAAAAAGAGCAAAAAGGAGGAAGAGTAAGTTAGGCTTTAGCATAATAGCATGCTTTTAGTTGATTTGTGTATTCAGGAGGCTTATGTCCGCACAATTGTGGATTAATGTTCCTACGATATCCTTAGTGTGTAAGATTAGTACCTATCGATGCAAACTTAACCGAAGAAGACTTACAACCTGAAATGAGTAACTGTTGATGTGTTTGTGCTTTCTTTGTTTTGTTTTATTTTAATTTTGCTCGGAGTGCAAAAGTTCAAGTGTGGGGGAATTTGATCAGTGCATCTTTATGCACATTCTCCTATATTTTTACTTAGGCATTTATTTACTTTATTTTGATTATTCTTATGTTTTATTATGTTTTTATATTTTATTTTATTTTTGGTTTAATTTGATTTTCGCACTTTATTTTTCAGCTTTAGCAGTCTGCGCGGAAACGATCATAACTAGAGCTCCGAGAATCCGTTTGAGGCGTTCTGAAAATCGCCGGAAAGCTAAGAGAGAGAGCTACGACTTTCGTGTTGGAGTCGAAGTCAGATTCGGAGCATATTTTCCCAGAATATTCGTTGAAGTTACAGCATTAGGAATTTGTTTTAGTTTTGGGCCATGTTTTGGGTCTGAGTTATATTTTCGACCCAGTTGGGTTTTGAACCGGATCCATTGTTTTTATTTTTAGGGGAAACCTTGTTTTACTGTTAATTATATACTATTCACGGAAAAAATGGAGAGAGAGGTTGGAGAAGAACTCATGGAAAACTAATACCTCTGGGCAAATCCTGCTGTGTACGGTTTCAACACTTTGAGGTTATTATAATATCAACATCTGATTCCTTTCAATCCTTTTCTATGAAGTCATTTACTTAATTTGATTGCAATTGTTTGCTTAATTCAATTTTTATTCATAGGATAGAATTGATTAAATTCGATTGTATGCATGTTCCTAAATTTAATTGCGTGTTATTGTTTGCTTAATTCGTTAATTCGTCATATTCTTAACCGTTTGCTTAATTCGGTAAACAGGAACATAATTCATTTGATGTTGGTAAGTGCTTGTCTGATTAATATCATAATCGAATAGGATTGGAGCCATTTAGAGATTGATGTTATAATAGCCGATGATAAGTCGGAACCCGAATCAGTAGGATTAGCCGTTTTAGCTTATTTTAATAATCACTTTTTTTACAGTCACTTATTTTCAGTTTTTTTTTCTTAATCAAAAATCCAAACCCCCCATAATTGTTTCTTTATTGGTCAATCACTACAAGAATCCTTGCGATACGACTCGAGTCATTGTCGCTAAACTACCGTTTTCTAAACTACTCGTTTTGATCCGCGCGTGACAGCGGATCAAATTGGCGCCGTTGCCGGGGATTCTTGTCGATTTAGCCAATAGTCTAGTTTTAGGTTTTGTTTGTTTTAATTTTCTGTATTTTTATGTATTTTCTTGTGTTTTTGCGTCCAGCGTTCCGTTTCGCCTGTTTCTCGTCAGACCTAGTAAAAAAAACCAGGTTTTGGGCAAATCGTCTTCTTTTTTAGATCAGTTTCGTGAACTTGAAGCAGAAAAACCGTGCAATCAAAAATCTTTAACTCTAAAAGAGTTAAAGTGTTGGTCCCTCGAATTGCCAAATTCATCATTTTTCTATTTGTAATGAATTTTTTTACTGTTTTCATATAGTCGAAAAAATCAAAAAAATTCTCAAAATTATATTTTTAAGTCATTAGATTAATTTCGGTGTCAGTTTATTTTTCTGAGTTTTTTTTGATCGATTCCCTTCTTTGTGTTTGTTTTTGACTATCTGAGTCTAACTATCTGCATAACTTGTTTGCTTCGTACACTGAACTTGATTTTGAAATGGCTGATAATAGAACCTTAAGGCAATTAGCTGCTCCTGATATGAATTATAATACTTTATGTATGGAATATCCTGCTGTTAATGTACCTTTCAAATTGGAATCTGGTTTAATAAACTTGTTGCCAAGATTTAATGGTCTTGCAGGTGAGGATCCGAATAAGCATATGAAGGAATTCCAAATTATGTGTTTTAAACCTTCCAAACCACCACTAGAGGACCTTGTAAAGCAAATGGCTATAAATGATCTTCAGTTTCAGCATCAAACAGATTCAAGTCTTCAGGCTTTGCAGACACAGATTGAACAACTTACTACTATAGTGAATGCCATGCAGCAAGCTCAAGAATCAAACCAACCACCTGCCCAAACAGTAGTGAATCCAAAAGAGTTTCCTTCTAATTTAGTTGATGATACTTATTCTGAATTGTGTTTTGATTTTCCATCATTAGCAGATTTTGATGATACTTACTCTTGTGATTCATGTACCGACACTAACATTTGCTCTGTTTGTGCTGAGATTAATGCTGCCGTACAAGGTGATGTTTTTCATGCAGACAAAGTTGTTTATGTAGCTAAAACTCTTAACATCACGGCTGCCCCAACCTCACCATCCATTGAACAACCTCCCCCCTTGGAGCTTAAACCACTTCATAACAATCTGAATTATGCCTATTTAGATACGGATAAAAAGCTTCCAGTTATAATGTCTTGTAACCTTGATTCTTATAAAGAAAATAAGCTTTTTTAGGTTTTGAAGAAACATAAGAAGAGACTTGGATGAACCTCGTTTAAAGAGAAGAAAAGCAGTGAGACAACCCTTTAATCCTTTGTTCTCTGATGTTGTGGAAAATGATATCACATTTACTTGCCCATTCGACACTTTTATTTATCGAAGATTCTTATTTGATCCTGGAATAAAAGGCGAAGGCACTAATACAAATTTCAGGGCGATGGATGCTATCCAAAGTTACTCCCCACTTTGGAAGAGGAGACGACAGAAAATCTCTCCTTGGGAAAGGATGCATGTGTGATCACTTATCCACCTTGACTCCTCGGGTGTGTTCTTTCCTTTCTCTCACTCTTATTTTATTTTTATGTCCTTTCATTGAGGACAATGCTTGTTTTAAGTCTGGGGGAGGGAAACCTTTGTTTTATTTACTTGCTTTACTATTTTGTTTTGTTTTGTTTTTAGTTATAATAATAAAAATTAAAAAAAAATTGCATCTTTTTGAAAGTTCTAGGCTAAAGACTAATTTGAGATTAGTTTACGGAGACTTGGGAAAAATTCACAAGATCGGTATCGTCTTAACACCGTAAGTCTCCTGCATATTGAAATTGATTCAAATTCTTATTATGTTTAGCCTTAAATTTTCATTCTTTGACAGGTCTTGAGTAGTTTATTTCAGCAGTCAGCACCATCTCATACACACTCTACGAAAGGAAGCCGATGAATATAAGTAAGTGATCAAATTTTTAGCTTGAAAAAAGGAAGAAAAAAAGAAAAGAAGAAAAAAAGAAAGAAAAGAAAAGAAAAGTTGAAAAAAATTACTCGTTAGTTAGTTAAGCGGTTTCTGGTGCTGAACTTGATAGGGCGGATTACGGTCCGATCCCCCGCAACTACAACTGAGTAAGCAAAGGGTTATGCCACGTAAGTACCAGAACCCCAAATAAAAAGGATCAAAGTTACTAACCGGTCACCTTGCTATGAGTGTGTGAAGATAACAGGCTTAATGTGATTACACCTGAATGAAAAAGAGCAAAAAGGAGGAAGAGTAAGTTAGGCTTTAGCATAATAGCATGCTTTTAGTTGATTTGTGTATTCAGGAGGCTTATGTCCGCACAATTGTGGATTAATGTTCCTACGATATCCTTAGTGTGTAAGATTAGTACCTATCGATGCAAACTTAACCGAAGAAGACTTACAACCTGAAATGAGTAACTGTTGATGTGTTTGTGCTTTCTTTGTTTTGTTTTATTTTAATTTTGCTCGGAGTGCAAAAGTTCAAGTGTGGGGGAATTTGATCAGTGCATCTTTATGCACATTCTCCTATATTTTTACTTAGGCATTTATTTACTTTATTTTGATTATTCTTATGTTTTATTATGTTTTTATATTTTATTTTATTTTTGGTTTAATTTGATTTTCGCACTTTATTTTTCAGCTTTAGCAGTCTGCGCGGAAACGATCATAACTAGAGCTCCGAGAATCCGTTTGAGGCGTTCTGAAAATCGCCGGAAAGCTAAGAGAGAGAGCTACGACTTTCGTGTTGGAGTCGAAGTCAGATTCGGAGCATATTTTCCCAGAATATTCGTTGAAGTTACAGCATTAGGAATTTGTTTTAGTTTTGGGCCATGTTTTGGGTCTGAGTTATATTTTCGACCCAGTTGGGTTTTGAACCGGATCCATTGTTTTTATTTTTAGGGGAAACCTTGCTTTACTGTTAATTATATACTATTCACGGAAAAAATGGAGAGAGAGGTTGGAGAAGAACTCATGGAAAACTAATACCTCTGGGCAAATCCTGCTGTGTACGGTTTCAACACTTTGAGGTTATTATAATATCAACATCTGATTCCTTTCAATCCTTTTCTATGAAGTCATTTACTTAATTTGATTGCAATTGTTTGCTTAATTCAATTTTTATTCATAGGATAGAATTGATTAAATTCGATTGTATGCATGTTCCTAAATTTAATTGCGTGTTATTGTTTGCTTAATTCGTTAATTCGTCATATTCTTAACCGTTTGCTTAATTCGGTAAACAGGAACATAATTCATTTGATGTTGGTAAGTGCTTGTCTGATTAATATCATAATCGAATAGGATTGGAGCCATTTAGAGATTGATGTTATAATAGCCGATGATAAGTCGGAACCCGAATCAGTAGGATTAGCCGTTTTAGCTTATTTTAATAATCACTTTTTTTACAGTCACTTATTTTCAGTTTTTTTTTCTTAATCAAAAATCCAAACCCCCCATAATTGTTTCTTTATTGGTCAATCACTACAAGAATCCTTGCGATACGACTCGAGTCATTGTCGCTAAACTACCGTTTTCTAAACTACTCGTTTTGATCCGCGCGTGACAGCGGATCAAATTGGCGCCGTTGTCGGGGATTCTTGTCGATTTAGCCAATAGTCTAGTTTTAGGTTTTGTTTGTTTTAATTTTCTGTATTTTTATGTATTTTCTTGTGTTTTTGCGTCCAGCGTTCCGTTTCGCCTGTTTCTCGTCAGACCTAGTAAAAAAAACCAGGTTTTGGGCAAATCGTCTTCTTTTTTAGATCAGTTTCGTGAACTTGAAGCAGAAAAACCGTGCAATCAAAAATCTTTAACTCTAAAAGAGTTAAAGTGTTGGTCCCTCGAATTGCCAAATTCATCATTTTTCTATTTGTAATGAATTTTTTTACTATTTTCATATAGTCGAAAAAATCAAAAAAATTCTCAAAATTATATTTTTAAGTCATTAGATTAATTTCGGTGTCAGTTTATTTTTCTGAGTTTTTTTTGATCGATTCCCTTCTTTGTGTTTGTTTTTGACTATCTGAGTCTAACTATCTGCATAACTTGTTTGCTTCGTACACTGAACTTGATTTTGAAATGGCTGATAATAGAACCTTAAGGCAATTAGCTGCTCCTGATATGAATTATAATACTTTATGTATGGAATATCCTGCTGTTAATGTACCTTTCAAATTGGAATCTGGTTTAATAAACTTGTTGCCAAGATTTAATGGTCTTGCAGGTGAGGATCCGAATAAGCATATGAAGGAATTCCAAATTATGTGTTTTAAACCTTCCAAACCACCACTAGAGGACCTTGTAAAGCAAATGGCTATAAATGATCTTCAGTTTCAGCATCAAACAGATTCAAGTCTTCAGGCTTTGCAGACACAGATTGAACAACTTACTACTATAGTGAATGCCATGCAGCAAGCTCAAGAATCAAACCAACCACCTGCCCAAACAGTAGTGAATCCAAAAGAGTTTCCTTCTAATTTAGTTGATGATACTTATTCTGAATTGTGTTTTGATTTTCCATCATTAGCAGATTTTGATGATACTTACTCTTGTGATTCATGTACCGACACTAACATTTGCTCTGTTTGTGCTGAGATTAATGCTGCCGTACAAGGTGATGTTTTTCATGCAGACAAAGTTGTTTATGTAGCTAAAACTCTTAACATCACGGCTGCCCCAACCTCACCATCCATTGAACAACCTCCCCCCTTGGAGCTTAAACCACTTCATAACAATCTGAATTATGCCTATTTAGATACGGATAAAAAGCTTCCAGTTATAATTTCTTGTAACCTTGATTCTTATAAAGAAAATAAGCTTTTTTAGGTTTTGAAGAAACATAAGAAGAGACTTGGATGAACCTCGTTTAAAGAGAAGAAAAGCAGTGAGACAACCCTTTAATCCTTTGTTCTCTGATGTTGTGGAAAATGATATCACATTTACTTGCCCATTCGACACTTTTATTTATCGAAGATTCTTATTTGATCCTGGAATAAAAGGCGAAGGCACTAATACAAATTTCAAGGGCGATGGATGCTATCCAAAGTTACTCCCCACTTTGGAAGAGGAGACGACAGAAAATCTCTCCTTGGGAAAGGATGCATGTGTGATCACTTATCCACCTTGACTCCTCGGGTGTGTTCTTTCCTTTCTCTCACTCTTATTTTATTTTTATGTCCTTTCATTGAGGACAATGCTTGTTTTAAGTCTGGGGGAGGGAAACCTTTGTTTTATTTACTTGCTTTACTATTTTGTTTTGTTTTGTTTTTAGTTATAATAATAAAAATTAAAAAAAAATTGCATCTTTTTGAAAGTTCTAGGCTAAAGACTAATTTGAGATTAGTTTACGGAGACTTGGGAAAAATTCACAAGATCGGTATCGTCTTAACACCGTAAGTCTCCTGCATATTGAAATTGATTCAAATTCTTATTATGTTTAGCCTTAAATTTTCATTCTTTGACAGGTCTTGAGTAGTTTATTTCAGCAGTCAGCACCATCTCATACACACTCTACGAAAGGAAGCCGATGAATATAAGTAAGTGATCAAATTTTTAGCTTGAAAAAAGGAAGAAAAAAAGAAAAGAAGAAAAAAAGAAAGAAAAGAAAAGAAAAGTTGAAAAAAATTACTCGTTAGTTAGTTAAGCGGTTTCTGGTGCTGAACTTGATAGGGCGGATTACGGTCCGATCCCCCGCAACTACAACTGAGTAAGCAAAGGGTTATGCCACGTAAGTACCAGAACCCCAAATAAAAAGGATCAAAGTTACTAACCGGTCACCTTGCTATGAGTGTGTGAAGATAACAGGCTTAATGTGATTACACCTGAATGAAAAAGAGCAAAAAGGAGGAAGAGTAAGTTAGGCTTTAGCATAATAGCATGCTTTTAGTTGATTTGTGTATTCAGGAGGCTTATGTCCGCACAATTGTGGATTAATGTTCCTACGATATCCTTAGTGTGTAAGATTAGTACCTATCGATGCAAACTTAACCGAAGAAGACTTACAACCTGAAATGAGTAACTGTTGATGTGTTTGTGCTTTCTTTGTTTTGTTTTATTTTAATTTTGCTCGGAGTGCAAAAGTTCAAGTGTGGGGGAATTTGATCAGTGCATCTTTATGCACATTCTCCTATATTTTTACTTAGGCATTTATTTACTTTATTTTGATTATTCTTATGTTTTATTATGTTTTTATATTTTATTTTATTTTTGGTTTAATTTGATTTTCGCACTTTATTTTTCAGCTTTAGCAGTCTGCGCGGAAACGATCATAACTAGAGCTCCGAGAATCCGTTTGAGGCGTTCTGAAAATCGCCGGAAAGCTAAGAGAGAGAGCTACGACTTTCGTGTTGGAGTCGAAGTCAGATTCGGAGCATATTTTCCCAGAATATTCGTTGAAGTTACAGCATTAGGAATTTGTTTTAGTTTTGGGCCATGTTTTGGGTCTGAGTTATATTTTCGACCCAGTTGGGTTTTGAACCGGATCCATTGTTTTTATTTTTAGGGGAAACCTTGTTTTACTGTTAATTATATACTATTCACGGAAAAAATGGAGAGAGAGGTTGGAGAAGAACTCATGGAAAACTAATACCTCTGGGCAAATCCTGCTGTGTACGGTTTCAACACTTTGAGGTTATTATAATATCAACATCTGATTCCTTTCAATCCTTTTCTATGAAGTCATTTACTTAATTTGATTGCAATTGTTTGCTTAATTCAATTTTTATTCATAGGATAGAATTGATTAAATTCGATTGTATGCATGTTCCTAAATTTAATTGCGTGTTATTGTTTGCTTAATTCGTTAATTCGTCATATTCTTAACCGTTTGCTTAATTCGGTAAACAGGAACATAATTCATTTGATGTTGGTAAGTGCTTGTCTGATTAATATCATAATTGAATAGGATTGGAGCCATTTAGAGATTGATGTTATAATAGCCGATGATAAGTCGGAACCCGAATCAGTAGGATTAGCCGTTTTAGCTTATTTTAATAATCACTTTTTTTACAGTCACTTATTTTCAGTTTTTTTTTCTTAATCAAAAATCCAAACCCCCCATAATTGTTTCTTTATTGGTCAATCACTACAAGAATCCTTGCGATACGACTCGAGTCATTGTCGCTAAACTATCGTTTTCTAAACTACTCGTTTTGATCCGCGCGTGACAGCGGATCAAATTGGCGCCGTTGCCGGGGATTCTTGTCGATTTAGCCAATAGTCTAGTTTTAGGTTTTGTTTGTTTTAATTTTCTGTATTTTTATGTATTTTCTTGTGTTTTTGCGTCCAGCGTTCCGTTTCGCCTGTTTCTCGTCAGACCTAGTAAAAAAAACCAGGTTTTGGGCAAATCGTCTTCTTTTTTAGATCAGTTTCGTGAACTTGAAGCAGAAAAACCGTGCAATCAAAAATCTTTAACTCTAAAAGAGTTAAAGTGTTGGTCCCTCGAATTGCCAAATTCATCATTTTTCTATTTGTAATGAATTTTTTTACTGTTTTCATATAGTCGAAAAAATCAAAAAAATTCTCAAAATTATATTTTTAAGTCATTAGATTAATTTCGGTGTCAGTTTATTTTTCTGAGTTTTTTTTGATCGATTCCCTTCTTTGTGTTTGTTTTTGACTATCTGAGTCTAACTATCTGCATAACTTGTTTGCTTCGTACACTGAACTTGATTTTGAAATGGCTGATAATAGAACCTTAAGGCAATTAGCTGCTCCTGATATGAATTATAATACTTTATGTATGGAATATCCTGCTGTTAATGTACCTTTCAAATTGGAATCTGGTTTAATAAACTTGTTGCCAAGATTTAATGGTCTTGCAGGTGAGGATCCGAATAAGCATATGAAGGAATTCCAAATTATGTGTTTTAAACCTTCCAAACCACCACTAGAGGACCTTGTAAAGCAAATGGCTATAAATGATCTTCAGTTTCAGCATCAAACAGATTCAAGTCTTCAGGCTTTGCAGACACAGATTGAACAACTTACTACTATAGTGAATGCCATGCAGCAAGCTCAAGAATCAAACCAACCACCTGCCCAAACAGTAGTGAATCCAAAAGAGTTTCCTTCTAATTTAGTTGATGATACTTATTCTGAATTGTGTTTTGATTTTCCATCATTAGCAGATTTTGATGATACTTACTCTTGTGATTCATGTACCGACACTAACATTTGCTCTGTTTGTGCTGAGATTAATGCTGCCGTACAAGGTGATGTTTTTCATGCAGACAAAGTTGTTTATGTAGCTAAAACTCTTAACATCACGGCTGCCCCAACCTCACCATCCATTGAACAACCTCCCCCCTTGGAGCTTAAACCACTTCATAACAATCTGAATTATGCCTATTTAGATACGGATAAAAAGCTTCCAGTTATAATTTCTTGTAACCTTGATTCTTATAAAGAAAATAAGCTTTTTTAGGTTTTGAAGAAACATAAGAAGAGACTTGGATGAACCTCGTTTAAAGAGAAGAAAAGCAGTGAGACAACCCTTTAATCCTTTGTTCTCTGATGTTGTGGAAAATGATATCACATTTACTTGCCCATTCGACACTTTTATTTATCGAAGATTCTTATTTGATCCTGGAATAAAAGGCGAAGGCACTAATACAAATTTCAAGGGCGATGGATGCTATCCAAAGTTACTCCCCACTTTGGAAGAGGAGACGACAGAAAATCTCTCCTTGGGAAAGGATGCATGTGTGATCACTTATCCACCTTGACTCCTCGGGTGTGTTCTTTCCTTTCTCTCACTCTTATTTTATTTTTATGTCCTTTCATTGAGGACAATGCTTGTTTTAAGTCTGGGGGAGGGAAACCTTTGTTTTATTTACTTGCTTTACTATTTTGTTTTGTTTTGTTTTTAGTTATAATAATAAAAATTAAAAAAAAATTGCATCTTTTTGAAAGTTCTAGGCTAAAGACTAATTTGAGATTAGTTTACGGAGACTTGGGAAAAATTCACAAGATCGGTATCGTCTTAACACCGTAAGTCTCCTGCATATTGAAATTGATTCAAATTCTTATTATGTTTAGCCTTAAATTTTCATTCTTTGACAGGTCTTGAGTAGTTTATTTCAGCAGTCAGCACCATCTCATACACACTCTACGAAAGGAAGCCGATGAATATAAGTAAGTGATCAAATTTTTAGCTTGAAAAAAGGAATAAAAAAAGAAAAGAAGAAAAAAAGAAAGAAAAGAAAAGAAAAGTTGAAAAAAATTACTCGTTAGTTAGTTAAGCGGTTTCTGGTGCTGAACTTGATAGGGCGGATTACGGTCCGATCCCCCGCAACTACAACTGAGTAAGCAAAGGGTTATGCCACGTAAGTACCAGAACCCCAAATAAAAAGGATCAAAGTTACTAACCGGTCACCTTGCTATGAGTGTGTGAAGATAACAGGCTTAATGTGATTACACCTGAATGAAAAAGAGCAAAAAGGAGGAAGAGTAAGTTAGGCTTTAGCATAATAGCATGCTTTTAGTTGATTTGTGTATTCAGGAGGCTTATGTCCGCACAATTGTGGATTAATGTTCCTACGATATCCTTAGTGTGTAAGATTAGTACCTATCGATGCAAACTTAACCGAAGAAGACTTACAACCTGAAATGAGTAACTGTTGATGTGTTTGTGCTTTCTTTGTTTTGTTTTATTTTAATTTTGCTCGGAGTGCAAAAGTTCAAGTGTGGGGGAATTTGATCAGTGCATCTTTATGCACATTCTCCTATATTTTTACTTAGGCATTTATTTACTTTATTTTGATTATTCTTATGTTTTATTATGTTTTTATATTTTATTTTATTTTTGGTTTAATTTGATTTTCGCACTTTATTTTTCAGCTTTAGCAGTCTGCGCGGAAACGATCATAACTAGAGCTCCGGGAATCCGTTTGAGGCGTTCTGAAAATCGCCGGAAAGCTAAGAGAGAGAGCTACGACTTTCGTGTTGGAGTCGAAGTCAGATTCGGAGCATATTTTCCCAGAATATTCGTTGAAGTTACAGCATTAGGAATTTGTTTTAGTTTTGGGCCATGTTTTGGGTCTGAGTTATATTTTCGACCCAGTTGGGTTTTGAACCGGATCCATTGTTTTTATTTTTAGGGGAAACCTTGTTTTACTGTTAATTATATACTATTCACGGAAAAAATGGAGAGAGAGGTTGGAGAAGAACTCATGGAAAACTAATACCTCTGGGCAAATCCTGCTGTGTACGGTTTCAACACTTTGAGGTTATTATAATATCAACATCTGATTCCTTTCAATCCTTTTCTATGAAGTCATTTGCTTAATTTGATTGCAATTGTTTGCTTAATTCAATTTTTATTCATAGGATAGAATTGATTAAATTCGATTGTATGCATGTTCCTAAATTTAATTGCGTGTTATTGTTTGCTTAATTCGTTAATTCGTCATATTCTTAACCGTTTGCTTAATTCGGTAAACAGGAACATAATTCATTTGATGTTGGTAAGTGCTTGTCTGATTAATATCATAATCGAATAGGATTGGAGCCATTTAGAGATTGATGTTATAATAGCCGATGATAAGTCGGAACCCGAATCAGTAGGATTAGCCGTTTTAGCTTATTTTAATAATCACTTTTTTTACAGTCACTTATTTTCAGTTTTTTTTTCTTAATCAAAAATCCAAACCCCCCATAATTGTTTCTTTATTGGTCAATCACTACAAGAATCCTTGCGATACGACTCGAGTCATTGTCGCTAAACTACCGTTTTCTAAACTACTCGTTTTGATCCGCGCGCGACAGCGGATCAATTGGCGCCGTTGCCGGGGATTCTTGTCGATTTAGCCAATAGTCTAGTTTTAGGTTTTGTTTGTTTTAATTTTCTGTATTTTTATGTATTTTCTTGTGTTTTTGCGTCCAGCGTTCCGTTTCGCCTGTTTCTCGTCAGACCTAGTAAAAAAAACCAGGTTTTGGGCAAATCGTCTTCTTTTTTAGATCAGTTTCGTGAACTTGAAGCAGAAAAACCGTGCAATCAAAAATCTTTAACTCTAAAAGAGTTAAAGTGTTGGTCCCTCGAATTGCCAAATTCATCATTTTTCTATTTGTAATGAATTTTTTTACTGTTTTCATATAGTCGAAAAAATCAAAAAAATTCTCAAAATTATATTTTTAAGTCATTAGATTAATTTCGGTGTCAGTTTATTTTTCTGAGTTTTTTTTGATCGATTCCCTTCTTTGTGTTTGTTTTTGACTATCTGAGTCTAACTATCTGCATAACTTGTTTGCTTCGTACACTGAACTTGATTTTGAAATGGCTGATAATAGAACCTTAAGGCAATTAGCTGCTCCTGATATGAATTATAATACTTTATGTATGGAATATCCTGCTGTTAATGTACCTTTCAAATTGGAATCTGGTTTAATAAACTTGTTGCCAAGATTTAATGGTCTTGCAGGTGAGGATCCGAATAAGCATATGAAGGAATTCCAAATTATGTGTTTTAAACCTTCCAAACCACCACTAGAGGACCTTGTAAAGCAAATGGCTATAAATGATCTTCAGTTTCAGCATCAAACAGATTCAAGTCTTCAGGCTTTGCAGACACAGATTGAACAACTTACTACTATAGTGAATGCCATGCAGCAAGCTCAAGAATCAAACCAACCACCTGCCCAAACAGTAGTGAATCCAAAAGAGTTTCCTTCTAATTTAGTTGATGATACTTATTCTGAATTGTGTTTTGATTTTCCATCATTAGCAGATTTTGATGATACTTACTCTTGTGATTCATGTACCGACACTAACATTTGCTCTGTTTGTGCTGAGATTAATGCTGCCGTACAAGGTGATGTTTTTCATGCAGACAAAGTTGTTTATGTAGCTAAAACTCTTAACATCACGGTTGCCCCAACCTCACCATCCATTGAACAACCTCCCCCCTTGGAGCTTAAACCACTTCATAACAATCTGAATTATGCCTATTTAGATACGGATAAAAAGCTTCCAGTTATAATTTCTTGTAACCTTGATTCTTATAAAGAAAATAAGCTTTTTTAGGTTTTGAAGAAACATAAGAAGAGACTTGGATGAACCTCGTTTAAAGAGAAGAAAAGCAGTGAGACAACCCTTTAATCCTTTGTTCTCTGATGTTGTGGAAAATGATATCACATTTACTTGCCCATTCGACACTTTTATTTATCGAAGATTCTTATTTGATCCTGGAATAAAAGGCGAAGGCACTAATACAAATTTCAAGGGCGATGGATGCTATCCAAAGTTACTCCCCACTTTGGAAGAGGAGACGACAGAAAATCTCTCCTTGGGAAAGGATGCATGTGTGATCACTTATCCACCTTGACTCCTCGGGTGTGTTCTTTCCTTTCTCTCACTCTTATTTTATTTTTATGTCCTTTCATTGAGGACAATGCTTGTTTTAAGTCTGGGGGAGGGAAACCTTTGTTTTATTTACTTGCTTTACTATTTTGTTTTGTTTTGTTTTTAGTTATAATAATAAAAATTAAAAAAAAATTGCATCTTTTTGAAAGTTCTAGGCTAAAGACTAATTTGAGATTAGTTTACGGAGACTTGGGAAAAATTCACAAGATCGGTATCGTCTTAACACCGTAAGTCTCCTGCATATTGAAATTGATTCAAATTCTTATTATGTTTAGCCTTAAATTTTCATTCTTTGACAGGTCTTGAGTAGTTTATTTCAGCAGTCAGCACCATCTCATACACACTCTACGAAAGGAAGCCGATGAATATAAGTAAGTGATCAAATTTTTAGCTTGAAAAAAGGAAGAAAAAAAGAAAAGAAGAAAAAAAGAAAGAAAAGAAAAGAAAAGTTGAAAAAAATTACTCGTTAGTTAGTTAAGCGGTTTCTGGTGCTGAACTTGATAGGGCGGATTACGGTCCGATCCCCCGCAACTACAACTGAGTAAGCAAAGGGTTATGCCACGTAAGTACCAGAACCCCAAATAAAAAGGATCAAAGTTACTAACCGGTCACCTTGCTATGAGTGTGTGAAGATAACAGGCTTAATGTGATTACACCTGAATGAAAAAGAGCAAAAAGGAGGAAGAGTAAGTTAGGCTTTAGCATAATAGCATGCTTTTAGTTGATTTGTGTATTCAGGAGGCTTATGTCCGCACAATTGTGGATTAATGTTCCTACGATATCCTTAGTGTGTAAGATTAGTACCTATCGATGCAAACTTAACCGAAGAAGACTTACAACCTGAAATGAGTAACTGTTGATGTGTTTGTGCTTTCTTTGTTTTGTTTTATTTTAATTTTGCTCGGAGTGCAAAAGTTCAAGTGTGGGGGAATTTGATCAGTGCATCTTTATGCACATTCTCCTATATTTTTACTTAGGCATTTATTTACTTTATTTTGATTATTCTTATGTTTTATTATGTTTTTATATTTTATTTTATTTTTGGTTTAATTTGATTTTCGCACTTTATTTTTCAGCTTTAGCAGTCTGCGCGGAAACGATCATAACTAGAGCTCCGGGAATCCGTTTGAGGCGTTCTGAAAATCGCCGGAAAGCTAAGAGAGAGAGCTACGACTTTCGTGTTGGAGTCGAAGTCAGATTCGGAGCATATTTTCCCAGAATATTCGTTGAAGTTACAGCATTAGGAATTTGTTTTAGTTTTGGGCCATGTTTTGGGTCTGAGTTATATTTTCGACCCAGTTGGGTTTTGAACCGGATCCATTGTTTTTATTTTTAGGGGAAACCTTGTTTTACTGTTAATTATATACTATTCACGGAAAAAATGGAGAGAGAGGTTGGAGAAGAACTCATGGAAAACTAATACCTCTGGGCAAATCCTGCTGTGTACGGTTTCAACACTTTGAGGTTATTATAATATCAACATCTGATTCCTTTCAATCCTTTTCTATGAAGTCATTTGCTTAATTTGATTGCAATTGTTTGCTTAATTCAATTTTTATTCATAGGATAGAATTGATTAAATTCGATTGTATGCATGTTCCTAAATTTAATTGCGTGTTATTGTTTGCTTAATTCGTTAATTCGTCATATTCTTAACCGTTTGCTTAATTCGGTAAACAGGAACATAATTCATTTGATGTTGGTAAGTGCTTGTCTGATTAATATCATAATCGAATAGGATTGGAGCCATTTAGAGATTGATGTTATAATAGCCGATGATAAGTCGGAACCCGAATCAGTAGGATTAGCCGTTTTAGCTTATTTTAATAATCACTTTTTTTACAGTCACTTATTTTCAGTTTTTTTTTCTTAATCAAAAATCCAAACCCCCCATAATTGTTTCTTTATTGGTCAATCACTACAAGAATCCTTGCGATACGACTCGAGTCATTGTCGCTAAACTACCGTTTTCTAAACTACTCGTTTTGATCCGCGCGCGACAGCGGATCAATTGGCGCCGTTGCCGGGGATTCTTGTCGATTTAGCCAATAGTCTAGTTTTAGGTTTTGTTTGTTTTAATTTTCTGTATTTTTATGTATTTTCTTGTGTTTTTGCGTCCAGCGTTCCGTTTCGCCTGTTTCTCGTCAGACCTAGTAAAAAAAACCAGGTTTTGGGCAAATCGTCTTCTTTTTTAGATCAGTTTCGTGAACTTGAAGCAGAAAAACCGTGCAATCAAAAATCTTTAACTCTAAAAGAGTTAAAGTGTTGGTCCCTCGAATTGCCAAATTCATCATTTTTCTATTTGTAATGAATTTTTTTACTGTTTTCATATAGTCGAAAAAATCAAAAAAATTCTCAAAATTATATTTTTAAGTCATTAGATTAATTTCGGTGTCAGTTTATTTTTCTGAGTTTTTTTTGATCGATTCCCTTCTTTGTGTTTGTTTTTGACTATCTGAGTCTAACTATCTGCATAACTTGTTTGCTTCGTACACTGAACTTGATTTTGAAATGGCTGATAATAGAACCTTAAGGCAATTAGCTGCTCCTGATATGAATTATAATACTTTATGTATGGAATATCCTGCTGTTAATGTACCTTTCAAATTGGAATCTGGTTTAATAAACTTGTTGCCAAGATTTAATGGTCTTGCAGGTGAGGATCCGAATAAGCATATGAAGGAATTCCAAATTATGTGTTTTAAACCTTCCAAACCACCACTAGAGGACCTTGTAAAGCAAATGGCTATAAATGATCTTCAGTTTCAGCATCAAACAGATTCAAGTCTTCAGGCTTTGCAGACACAGATTGAACAACTTACTACTATAGTGAATGCCATGCAGCAAGCTCAAGAATCAAACCAACCACCTGCCCAAACAGTAGTGAATCCAAAAGAGTTTCCTTCTAATTTAGTTGATGATACTTATTCTGAATTGTGTTTTGATTTTCCATCATTAGCAGATTTTGATGATACTTACTCTTGTGATTCATGTACCGACACTAACATTTGCTCTGTTTGTGCTGAGATTAATGCTGCCGTACAAGGTGATGTTTTTCATGCAGACAAAGTTGTTTATGTAGCTAAAACTCTTAACATCACGGCTGCCCCAACCTCACCATCCATTGAACAACCTCCCCCCTTGGAGCTTAAACCACTTCATAACAATCTGAATTATGCCTATTTAGATACGGATAAAAAGCTTCCAGTTATAATTTCTTGTAACCTTGATTCTTATAAAGAAAATAAGATTTTTTAGGTTTTGAAGAAACATAAGAAGAGACTTGGATGAACCTCGTTTAAAGAGAAGAAAAGCAGTGAGACAACCCTTTAATCCTTTGTTCTCTGATGTTGTGGAAAATGATATCACATTTACTTGCCCATTCGACACTTTTATTTATCGAAGATTCTTATTTGATCCTGGAATAAAAGGCGAAGGCACTAATACAAATTTCAAGGGCGATGGATGCTATCCAAAGTTACTCCCCACTTTGGAAGAGGAGACGACAGAAAATCTCTCCTTGGGAAAGGATGCATGTGTGATCACTTATCCACCTTGACTCCTCGGGTGTGTTCTTTCCTTTCTCTCACTCTTATTTTATTTTTATGTCCTTTCATTGAGGACAATGCTTGTTTTAAGTCTGGGGGAGGGAAACCTTTGTTTTATTTACTTGCTTTACTATTTTGTTTTGTTTTGTTTTTAGTTATAATAATAAAAATTAAAAAAAAATTGCATCTTTTTGAAAGTTCTAGGCTAAAGACTAATTTGAGATTAGTTTACGGAGACTTGGGAAAAATTCACAAGATCGGTATCGTCTTAACACCGTAAGTCTCCTGCATATTGAAATTGATTCAAATTCTTATTATGTTTAGCCTTAAATTTTCATTCTTTGACAGGTCTTGAGTAGTTTATTTCAGCAGTCAGCACCATCTCATACACACTCTACGAAAGGAAGCCGATGAATATAAGTAAGTGATCAAATTTTTAGCTTGAAAAAAGGAAGAAAAAAAGAAAAGAAGAAAAAAAGAAAGAAAAGAAAAGAAAAGTTGAAAAAAATTACTCGTTAGTTAGTTAAGCGGTTTCTGGTGCTGAACTTGATAGGGCGGATTACGGTCCGATCCCCCGCAACTACAACTGAGTAAGCAAAGGGTTATGCCACGTAAGTACCAGAACCCCAAATAAAAAGGATCAAAGTTACTAACCGGTCACCTTGCTATGAGTGTGTGAAGATAACAGGCTTAATGTGATTACACCTGAATGAAAAAGAGCAAAAAGGAGGAAGAGTAAGTTAGGCTTTAGCATAATAGCATGCTTTTAGTTGATTTGTGTATTCAGGAGGCTTATGTCCGCACAATTGTGGATTAATGTTCCTACGATATCCTTAGTGTGTAAGATTAGTACCTATCGATGCAAACTTAACCGAAGAAGACTTACAACCTGAAATGAGTAACTGTTGATGTGTTTGTGCTTTCTTTGTTTTGTTTTATTTTAATTTTGCTCGGAGTGCAAAAGTTCAAGTGTGGGGGAATTTGATCAGTGCATCTTTATGCACATTCTCCTATATTTTTACTTAGGCATTTATTTACTTTATTTTGATTATTCTTATGTTTTATTATGTTTTTATATTTAATTTTATTTTTGGTTTAATTTGATTTTCGCACTTTATTTTTCAGCTTTAGCAGTCTGCGCGGAAACGATCATAACTAGAGCTCCGGGAATCCGTTTGAGGCGTTCTGAAAATCGCCGGAAAGCTAAGAGAGAGAGCTACGACTTTCGTGTTGGAGTCGAAGTCAGATTCAGAGCATATTTTCCCAGAATATTCGTTGAAGTTACAGCATTAGGAATTTGTTTTAGTTTTGGGCCATGTTTTGGGTCTGAGTTATATTTTCGACCCAGTTGGGTTTTGAACCGGATCCATTGTTTTTATTTTTAGGGGAAACCTTGCTTTACTGTTAATTATATACTATTCACGGAAAAAATGGAGAGAGAGGTTGGAGAAGAACTCATGGAAAACTAATACCTCTGGGCAAATCCTGCTGTGTACGGTTTCAACACTTTGAGGTTATTATAATATCAACATCTGATTCCTTTCAATCCTTTTCTATGAAGTCATTTACTTAATTTGATTGCAATTGTTTGCTTAATTCAATTTTTATTCATAGGATAGAATTGATTAAATTCGATTGTATGCATGTTCCTAAATTTAATTGCGTGTTATTGTTTGCTTAATTCGTTAATTCGTCATATTCTTAACCGTTTGCTTAATTCGGTAAACAGGAACATAATTCATTTGATGTTGGTAAGTGCTTGTCTGATTAATATCATAATCGAATAGGATTGGAGCCATTTAGAGATTGATGTTATAATAGCCGATGATAAGTCGGAACCCGAATCAGTAGGATTAGCCGTTTTAGCTTATTTTAATAATCACTTTTTTTACAGTCACTTATTTTCAGTTTTTTTTTCTTAATCAAAAATCCAAACCCCCCATAATTGTTTCTTTATTGGTCAATCACTACAAGAATCCTTGCGATACTACTCGAGTCATTGTCGCTAAACTACCGTTTTCTAAACTACTCGTTCTGATCCGCGCGCGACAGCGGATCAAATTGGCGCCGTTACCGGGGATTCTTGTCGATTTAGCCAATAGTCTAGTTTTAGGTTTTGTTTGTTTTAATTTTCTGTATTTTTATATATTTTTAAGTCATTAGATTAATTTGGGTGTCAGTTTATTTTTCTGAGTTTTTTTTGATCGATTCCCTTCTTTGTGTTTGTTTTTGACTATCTGAGTCTAACTATCTGCATAACTTGTTTGCTTCGTACACTGAACTTGATTTTGAAATGGCTGATAATAGAACCTTAAGGCAATTAGCTGCTCATGATATGAATTATAATACTTTATGTATGGAATATCCTGCTGTTAATGTACCTTTCAAATTGGAATCTGGTTTAATAAACTTGTTGCCAAGATTAAATGGTCTTGCAGGTGAGGATCCGAATAAGCATATGAAGGAATTCCAAATTATGTGTTTTAAACCTTCCAAACCTTCACTAGAGGACCTTGTAAAGCAAATGGCTATAAATAATCTTCAGTTTCAGCAACAAACAGATTCAAGTCTTCAGGCTTTGCAGACACAGATTGAACAACTTGCCACTATAGTGAATGCCATGCAGCAAGCTCAAGAATCAAACCAACCACCTGCCCAAACAGTAGTGAATCCAAAAGATTTTCCTTCTAATTTAGTTGATGATACTTATTCTGAATTATGTTTTGATTTTCCATCATTAGCAGATTTTGATGATACTTACTCTTGTGATTCATGTACCGACACTAACATTTGCTCTGTTTGTGCTGAGATTAATGCTGCCGTACAGGGTGATGTTTTTCATGCAGACGAAGTTGTTTATGTAGCTAAAACTCTTAACATCACGGCTGCCCCAACCTCATCATCCAGTGAACAACCTCCCCCCTTGGAGCTTAAACCACTTCATAACAATCTGAATTATGCCTATTTAGATACGGATAAAAAGCTTCCAGTTATAATTTCTTGTAACCTTGATTCTTATAAAGAAAATAAGCTTTTTTAGGTTTTGAAGAAACATAAGAAGAGACTTGGATGAACCTCGATTAAAGAGAAGAAAAGCAGTGAGACAACCCTTTAATCCTTTGTTCTCTGATGTTGTGGAAAATGATATCACATTTACGTGCCCATTCGACACTTTTATTTATCGAAGATTCTTATTTGATCTTGGAATAAAAGGCAAAGGCACTAATACAAATTTCAAGGGCGATGGATGTTATCCAAAGTTACTCCCCACTTTGGAAGAGGAGACGACAAGAAATCTCTCTTTGGGAAAGGATGCATGTGTGATCACTTATCCACCTTGACTCCTCGGGTGTGTTCTTTCCTTTCTCTCACTCTTATTTTATTTTTATGTCCTTTCATTGAGGACAATGCTTGTTTTAAGTCTGGGGGAGGGAAACCTTTGTTTTATTTACTTGCTTTACTATTTTGTTTTGTTTTGTTTTTAGTTATAATAATAAAAATTAAAAAAAATTGCATCTTTTTGAACGTTCTAGGCTAAAGACTAATTTGAGATTAGTTTACGGAGACTTGGGAAAAATTCACAAGATCGGTATCGTCTTAACACCATAAGTCTCCTGCATATGGAAATTGATTCAAATTCTTATTATGTTTAGCCTTAAATTTTCATTCTTTGACAGCTCTTGAGTAGTTTATTTCAGCAGTCAACACCATCTCATACACACTCTACGAAAGGAAGCCGGTGAATATAAGTGAGTGATCAAATTTTTAGCTTGAAAAAAGGAAGAAAAAAAGAAAAGAAGAAAAAAAAGAAAGAAAAGAAAATAAAAGTTGAAAAAAATTACTCGTTAGTTGGTTAAGTGGTTTCTGGTGCTGAACTTGGTAGGGCGGATTACGGTCCGATCCCCCGCAACTACAACTGAGTAAGCAAAGGGTTATGCCACGTAAGTACCAGAACCCCAAATAAAAAGGATCAAAGTTACTAACCGGTTGCCTTGCTATGAGTGTGTGAAGATAACAGGCTTAATGTGATTACACCTGAATGAAAAAGAGCAAAAAGGAGGAAGAGTAAGTTAGGCTTTAGCATAATAGCATGCTTTTAGTTGATTTGTGTATTCAGGAGGCTTATGTCCGCACAATTGTGGATTAATGTTCCTACGATATCCTTAGTGTGTAAGATTAGTACCTATCGATGCAAACTTAACCAAAGAAGACTTGCAACCTGAAATGAGTAACTGTTGATGTGTTTGTGCTTTCTTTGTTTTGTTTTATTTTAATTTTGCTCGGAGTGCAAAAGTTCAAGTGTGGGGGAATTTGATCAGTGCATCTTTATGCACATTCTCCTATATTTTTACTTAGGCATTTATTTACTTTATTTTGATTATTCTTATGTTTTATTATGTTTTTATATTTTATTTTATTTTTGGTTTAATTTGATTTTCGCACTTTATTTTTCAACTTTAGCAGTCTGCGCGGAAACGATCATAACTAGAGCTCCGGGAATCCGTTTGAGGCGTTCTGAAAATCACCGGAAAGCTAAGAGAGAGAGCTACAACTTTTGTGTTGGAGTCGAAGTCAGATTCGGAGCACATTTTCCCAGAATAT
Organism: Lathyrus sativus; assembly: GCA_963859935.3. Taxonomy (NCBI): domain Eukaryota; kingdom Viridiplantae; phylum Streptophyta; class Magnoliopsida; order Fabales; family Fabaceae; genus Lathyrus; species Lathyrus sativus. Next base: position 398,216,430 of record OZ012739.1, on the reverse strand, counting down.
TCGTTGAAGTTACAGCATTAGGAATTTGTTTTAGTTTTGGGTCATGTTTTGGGTCTGAGTTATATTTTTGACCCAGTTGGGTTTTGAACCGGATCCATTATTTTTCTTTTTAGGGGAAACCTTGTTTTACTGTTAATTATATACTATTCACAGAAAAAATGGAGAGATAGGTTGGAGAAGAACTCATGGAAAACTAATACCTCTGGGCAAATCCTGTTGTGTACGGTTTCAACACTTTGAGGTTATTATAATATCAACATATGATTCCTTTCAATCCTTTTCTATGAAGTCATTTACTTAATTTGATTGCAATTGTTTGCTTAATTCAATTGTTATTCATAGGATAAAATTGATTAAATTCGATTGTATGCATGTTCCTAAATTTAATTGCGTGTTATCGTTTGCTTAATTCGTTAATTCGTCATATTCTTAACCGTTTGCTTAATTCGGTAAACAGGAACATAATTCATTTGATGTTGGTAAGTGCTTGTCTGATTAATATCATAATCGAATAGGATTGGAGCCATTTAGAGATTGATGTTATAATAGCCGATGATAAGTCGGAACCCGAATCAGTAGGATTAGCCGTTTTAGCTTATTTTAATAATCACTTTTTTTATAGTCACTTATTTTCAGTTTTTTTTCTCTTAATCAAAAATCCAAACCCCCCATAATTGTTTCTTTATTGGTCAATCACTACAAGAATCCTTGCGATACGACTCGAGTCATTATCGCTAAACTACGGTTTTCCAAACTACTCGTTTTGATCCGCGCGCGACAACGGATCACCCGTTCACCACTCGCTTCCCTTGCCTGTACAAAGAGGAGCACGCCCCATGAGATATCGGCTTAACAATGAAGAATCGGGCCTTCAAGTCCCGGACAGAATCCATGTATGTCCGAAAAATCTTCTTCGGTTGTTTTAGCAAAACCTAGTCGCGCCGACCATCCACTGTCTGCCGTTGTAGATGAAGAAGTCGGAAGAACAGCGACAACGTCACCCCGATCTCCAAATACCGGCAAACGATATCGAATGCGCGAATAAAGGCTACGACGTTAGGGTGTAGCTGCGAGGGGGCTAACCGTAACCACTCGAAGACCCCCAGTTGGACATCCGTGAACGGCAACCGAAGACCAGCTTCCCGAAAACAAAATTCATACATAGGGAAACACATCTTTCCAAACGACGAGTAGATACAGTGATGCTCGCAAGGACGATACGCCTGCCAGTTGTTGGGGTCATTCTCACACCTATCCTCGATGATGGAGAAGGCGCCATTCTCGTCGTCCACGAAGTACGAGGGGGTAGTCAGGGGTTCCTCAACCACCCACTCCTCGACTGGCCGGACTGCGTTCTCGACGGTGGGTACCTCTAGCTCGTCATCCACGTCCATGTCCCCGGGACCAACGGTGAATTCGATGTCCGTGATCAAATTCACCCTTCCAACGCAGACCAAGTGAAAGGGCAACGGTGACAACCTCGACGACGGGCATAAAACTCATCCGGGCAAGCGTCTCTGGGGAATTCGTCCTACATTCCTCGACCTCCTCGGGGAACACTTCTGATCCTATCAACCTCCCCGGGGCACTCATGGAATACCACTACCCGTCCCTGGGGCGTTCATCTGAAACTAGTACCTGTCCCTCGGGAAATTCAAACCTCACCCCCTCACGACCTCGACACATTCATCCTACTCCTAGGAAACACCGCCTATAAGCGGCGAACATTCGCATTCCTCCTCGGACGGAACGGTAGAGATTCACCTTCGTCCTTGGGGCACTCAACATGCTCAAGTGGCAATTCACAGATACAAAATGATAAAAGGAAAGGAGAGGGAACTTACTAGTTTGTAGGCAACGACGGAGTGCGCGGCGGTTGGTGCGACAGAGATGTCGAGCAGGCACGAACGAATCAGTCGTCACGTGAGAAAGGAACCAGAAGCGAAAAATATGGAATGGACAGGGGCTCACGTACTTATACCCTCGGCAGGGGACCTGAAGCGTCCCTAGGCACTTGAATGCCCTAGGGTAGCCGCCCCACATGGCCTGTCCAACGCTTGACACACGTGGCGAAGGCTGACAGACGCGTCCTTTCACATCTCCCCGATAACAACCTTACGCCTCCACGACAATGACATTAGGGGGGGCGCTTCCTCGGCATGGACGTCCGACAGACCGAACACCTCCATGCTCGCAACACACTCACGTTAGATAGGAACACTTCTCCAATACCAATGCCCGACAACAACTTCCCCGACATGCTCTCCCGCCTTAGCACGATGTCATCAAGTCCTCGCCCCCTCACCACGGAGCTACGACTTAGCAGGCTCCTGTTTTGGCCTAGGCCCCCGCTTGACCGGGAAGGCCCAACCCAATTATACTTGGTGAAAGGATTAAATTAGTCCTCCTCATCTGTGTCGAGCACGAGGCTCCCGTTGACCAAGCATTGCCCCGTCGGGCAGGACGCTTCCCCCGTCAGGCAGGCAGACGTGTGCCTCACACATTCTCCACGTGCTCCCCTCCACGGGGACACATCATCACCCAACTGCCCACCTCCGAAAGAGCAGGTCAACCCACTCTCCGGAGTTCACGGAGCAGTTGTACTTGAAATTCTGGCAAGCACACGATGGATGTTATTGTGAAAGTTAAGATATCCACTGTAACATAGACTACTGTAGTTAATAATAAGCTATAAGGAGAAGCAGTAAATAACACAGTAATTGTTCACCCAGTTCAGTGTCAACAACACTTACATCTGGGGGCTACCAAGCCAGGGAGGAAATTCACTATTAGCATAATTAATTCAGAGTCAAACAACCCAGTTTGCACTCCTCACTTAAAACCTACCCAATGACACTTCTACCTAGAGACACTCTAGACCTGAGTATACCCACTCACTCTCCCTCAATCACCTAAGTGAAATCAAAACACAATTATAGAAAAATTATGGAGATACACTCCAAAAACACACCTTGATCTTGTGATGACGAGAAAACGCATCGATTATATCGCTAGATTTCATTGACGTTTTATCGCGCATTCACCGTTTTAACGCTCGATTTCTCGAGTTTTTCTTACTATTTTGCAGGTACATCGTTATGTGAGGCCGAATCATGAATTAAGAAGAAAGGAACGAAAGAAACCACAAGAAATGAAGCAAGGCAGAAGCCTGCAAAAAGTCTGCATAATTTGTTACGGCCACGGTCGTTACAAAGGTGTCACGACCGTGACACCTTACTTTGGGCCATCACGACCGTGAGGAAGTAGTCACGACCGTGACACTTGAAATCATCAAATAACGAGCGTGAAGACCTTGTCACGCCCGTGACAAGGATAAAACTTGGTTTTGACTCAGACTACGTCAAGCCACCACTGAAGACCACTCCTCCTAGTAATTCTCCTCAAGGCAGCACGTGAGGACGACTTCTCCCATTTTTTGCTGCCACTTTCCAACATTTTCTCAACCACTTCAGCAAAGCCCAAGAAGCAAAAGACCAAGGCACCAGCCCATTGGAAGCTCTATAAATAGGACCAGCTCAGGAGAACTCAGGGACAGACTTCATTATCCAAATTTCCTGCGGAAGCTCTGCCGAATTACCTTACCACCAGAATTATTATTCCAGCATTATTTTACTTTCTGTCTTATTTTATTTGTATCCAAACCAACCGTGTAACAATTTCCAACATTAGGGAATTGTTATACTTTTATTTGTTTCCAACCTTCAGCATTCGTTTTAATTTTTATTTCCGCCTACTCCAAGCCTTCCGGTCTGTGGAAGAAGGAGTCTACTCAGATATTTGTTAATCAGGTTTTTCAATTTATTGCACTTTAATTTATTTATAATGTCTATTTATTTTTCTGCCATTAGTAAGTTATTATTTAACTCTGTGTCTGATTCAACCTCGATGAGTAGCTAAATACCTTAGGGCGGTATGTAGTTATAACAAACATAACCGGTAAAATATAACCATGGGCTAAAATAATTAATCACTTAACATTCTGGCTGATACTTTTTAATTAAAATAGACCTTTTCGTTACGAGAGTAAGAAAAGGGTATTAGGTTGGGTCAAGACCACGAGAGTGTGAGATTTAACCAGATAGCTAAAGTTAGGCATTTAAATTAAACACAGCGAGAGCGCTTTAAGATAAATTAGAATTATTTAGTTTCCAAAAATTACCTCTAAACACTTATGGGCTAGCGAGAGCAGGCATAGGGCTTTAGGGATAAGATCTGATACAAGACCACGAGAGTGTGAGTTGAGGGTATTTAAACTGGTAATCTCTACCGAATAGATTAAGTGAACATCTTTATAAGCCTAGGTTAGATTGACCCACCTAAGTTCGTATAATTACATACCGACCGTCTTAGTATTATTCTATTAAAAACTTAAATTTAATTCCGCCTTCAATAGTCTTAGAAAACCAACAACAATCGTGACAAATATTCGCCTTAGCTAAACTAGAAGTTCATCTAGCACTAAGTAACGATAGAATCCCTGTGGATCGATAATCTTAAATATTACTTCGATAGGCTGTGCACTTGCAGTAAGATACCGCTAGACGCATAAGTAGACACGTCTTTAGCCCATCAAGTTTTTGGCGCCGTTGCCGGGGATTCCTTAATTTAGTTACTAGTGCACTTAGGTAGCATTGTCTAGACTAAGGTATCAACTATTTAATTTAATCTAATCTCCGAGTGTATGCCAAGTACTCGCTCTAAAAGCGAAGACTTGCAACCTCTAATCCCTGAATCGGAATGCTTCTTACACGTAAGAAGACGTATATTCGATTTCGAAAATAACTCCAATATTCCAGATCTTCAATTAGATCCGCCTAAACCAGTCGTAAAACCAGACGCAGGGATGGCTGAAGAACAAACTCATCCACTCAAGTATTACGCTAATCCTTCGCAAGGTGAACCGCATTCAAGCATTGCAGCACCGTCTATCAACCGAAATGATTTCGAACTAAAACCATCATTGATATCAGCCGTGCAACAAAATCAATTCGCCGGAAATCCTACCGAGGATCCGAATCTTCATCTTTCGATCTTTGTGCAATATGCAGATACCGTAAAAGCCAATGGAGTTACCCAAGAAGCCATTAGACTACGTTTATTTCCTTTTTCGCTTCGAGACAGAGCAAGAGCTTGGCTTCAATCTCTGCCTTCGAACTCAGTAACTACGTGGGCAGAACTTAAGAAAGTTTTCTTGAATAGGTATTTTCCACCTAGCAAGACCGCTATGCTGAGAGCTCAGATCAACGGATTTAAGCAAAGAGAAAGTGAATCATTATTCGAAGCTTGGGAACGCTATAAGGATCTACTTAGACTTTGTCCACATCATGGGTTAATAGACTGGATGGTCATCCATACCTTCTATAATGGACTCTTGTACAATACAAGAATGACAATTGACGCTGCCGCGGGTGGTGCATTGATGGACAAAGAATATAGAGATGCCTATGCACTTATCGAAAGTATGGCTCAAAATCATTACCTTTGGGGAAGTGAGAGAGTCGCAACTGAGAAACCAACAAAGGGAGGTATGTACGAAGTAAGTAGTATGGACCAAGTCAATGCGAAGTTTGACCAACTAAGCCAAAAGATCGATAACTTGGCCATAACACCTGCAGCCACCGTGGCTGCAGTAACACCTAACTGTGAGTTATGTGGAGTCCCAGGACACGAAGTCTCTGATTGTCAACTATTGGCAGGAACTCCCACTGATCAAGTGAATTATGCTCAAGGAAACCCTTACTCAAACACATACAACCCAGGTTGGAAGAATCATCCGAACTTCTCCTATAAGAATAACAATGCTTATTACGCACCAGGTCAAGCACCAGCTACATCACCAGGATATCAAAAGACTGCTCCTAATATCCCTAGAAAATCGAACCTTGAATTGATGATGGAGAGCTTTATAGCTAGCCAATCTCAGACAAACAAGGACTTCTTAAACCAAAACATTCACACTAGTGAGCAGATTAAACAATTAGTGAGCAAAGTAGATGCATTAGCTACACATAACAAAATGCTTGAAACTCAGATTTCACAAGTAGCTCAACAACAAGCACCTACTGCTGCACCAACTGGAGTATTCCCTGGACAACCTCAACCTAACCCGAAAGGACATGCTAACGCTGTAATATTAAGAAGTGGCAAGGAACTTGACGGACCTACCGATCCAAGACTTGACAATCCAGCCATGTACCAAAAACCGGATAAACCGACTGAAGTGGTGAATGATCCAGAAGAAAAGGAAGATGAAAGTCGAGAGGTAGTGGAGAAAGAACAACCTTATGTGCCTCCACCACCCTATAAACCACCAATTCCGTACCCTCAAAGATTAATAAGTTCCAAGACGACAGGTCAATTTAAGAAATTTGTCGAACTTCTGAAACAGTTGAATATTATTATTCCGTTTACAGAAGCAATTACCCAAATACCCTCGTATGCCAAGTTTTTAAAAGAAATCTTATCCAATAAGAAAAAGATAGAGGATAACGGAACAGTTACACTTACTGCCGAGTGTAGCGCCATAATTCAAAATAACATGCCTCCTAAGCTAAAAGATCCAGGAAGTTTCTCTATACCCTGTGTAATAGGAAAATTCGTCATTGACAAAGCTCTATGCGATTTAGGAGCCAGTATCAGTGTTATGCCCTTAACGATTTGCAAAAGGATAGACATGGGAGACCTAAGACCAACTAAGATGTCTGTTCAACTAGCCGATCGCTCTGTTAAATATCCTATAGGCATACTAGAAAACGTCCCAGTACGTATAGGACAATTCTACATTCCTACTGATTTTATAATCATGGACATCTCTGAAGACTCCACTACACCTATCATACTAGGAAGACCATTCTTAGCTACCGCCGGAGCTATAATAGACGTGAAAAGAGGAAAGCTAACCTTTGAAGTAGGTGAAGAGAAAGTCGAATTTGTTTTAACACAATTCTTACAATCACCAGCTATAGAGGATACATGCTATCTAATGGACGTAATTGACGAATGTGTAAGAGAAATGGAACTGGAGGAGACCACTTATTCTGAAATAATGAAAATTCAAATCCCTCCAATTCTCGAAGATGATAATTGGCGAAAGCCGTATCAGGATGATAGTCTAAGCGAAAGTTTAGCACTTACACCAGATCCCATGCCAAGTAAAGATAAACCTACATTAGGATTAAAAACTTTACCTAATAACCTAAGGTACGAATTCTTAGACGTTGAATGTAAAAGACCAGTTATAGTAAATTCCAGTTTAGGAACTATAGAGACAAAGAAACTTTTATATGTCTTGAAGAAATATCCAACTGCATTAGGATATAACATATCTGATCTCAAAGGAATATGTCCTTCAGTTTGCATGCATCGCATTCTGCTTGAAGAAGATTGCAGAACCTCCAGAGAATCTCAGAGAAGAATTAACCCAACCCTTAGCACTGTAGTAAAGGAAGAAGTCAAGAAATTATTAGATGCCGGGATAATATACCCAATCTCTGATAGTGAATGGGTTAGTCCAATACATGTAGTGCCAAAGAAAGGAGGTATCACTATGGTGAAAAACGCACAAGGCGAATCGATATCGCAAAGAGTAGTGACGGGATATAGAGTGTGCATAGATTATCGTAAACTAAACAAAGCCACTCGAAAAGATCATTTCCCACTACCTTTCATAGATCAAATGTTAGAACGATTAGCCAAGCATTCTTACTTCTGTTACCTTGATGGTTACTCAGGATTTTTCCAAATCCCTATCCATCCTGATGATCAAGAGAAGACTACATTCACATGTCCTTATGGAACATTCGCTTACAGGCGAATGCCCTTTGGATTGTGCAACGCTCCTGCAACCTTTCAAAGATGTATGATGTCAATCTTCGCAGATTTTATAGACAACATCATGGAAGTGTTCATGGACGACTTCTCTGTATGCGGGCAAAGCTTTGAAGGATGTTTATCGAACTTAGAAATGGTGTTAGAGAGATGTGTAAAAGTGAATCTCGTGCTTAACTGGGAGAAATGTCATTTTATGGTCAACGAAGGAATAGTATTAGGTCATGTAATATCAGACAAGGGAATTGAAGTTGATAAGGCTAAGATTGAAGTAATAAAAGATCTTCAACCTCCTAAAACCGTTCGAGAAATACGAAGCTTTTTAGGACACGCCGGTTTTTACCGACGATTCATCAAAGATTTCTCGAAAATTACTAAACCTCTTACTGGTTTATTAATGAAAGACGCTGAGTTCATATTCAATGAAGATTGTCTTAAAGCATTCGAAACCCTAAAAACATCCCTCATCACCGCACCAATCATGCAACCCCCTGACTGGAGACTACCTTTCGAAATCATGTGCGATGCGAGTGACTATGCTGTGGGCGCAGTCCTGGGCCAGAGAAAGGAAAAGAAACTCCATGCGATTTACTATGCCAGTAGAACCTTGGATTCTGCCCAGATGAACTACGCTACTACAGAAAAAGAATTGCTGGCAGTTGTCTTTGCGCTTGACAAATTCCGCTCTTACCTAGTTGGAGCGAAAATAATCATTTACACAGACCATGCTGCTATCCGATATCTATTAACTAAGAAAGATGCTAAACCAAGACTCTTAAGATGGATTTTACTCTTACAAGAGTTTGATCTAGAAATAAAAGACAAAAAAGGTACTAAAAACGTTGTAGCGGACCATTTATCTAGAATAGAAGGTATTAAACCCGAACAAGTGCCGATTAACGATGATTTTCCGTATGAACAGCTGATAGCACAAATAGGAAGCGACCTAGCGCAGTTAGATATAAATGAACCAGAACCCGTGGAAACAATACAGACAACTGTAGGACTGCCATGGTACGCTGACATTGTCAACTACCTAGCCGCAGGAGCTCTTCCACCCGATCTAACCTATCAGCAGAAAAAGAAATTCTTTCATAACCTGAAACAGTACTATTGGGATGAACCATTACTGTTCAAAAGAGGACCAGATGGAATCTTTCGCCGATGTATTCCCGAAGAAGAAATAGAAGATGTCATTGCTCAATGTCATTCATCTCCTTATGGTGGACATGCGAGCACTTCCAAGACCTGTGCAAAAATCTTGCAAGCCGGCTTATACTGGCCTAATCTATGGAAGGATGTCCACATCACTGTTATAAGTTGCGATCGGTGTCAACGCACCGGCAATATTTCAAGAAGAGATGAAATGCCCCAAAAGGGAATTTTAGAAGTAGAAATCTTCGACGTCTGGGGAATAGATTTCATGGGACCATTCCCATCATCTTTCGGTAATAATTACATACTCGTAGCTGTTGACTATGTCTCGAAATGGATCGAAGCCATAGCTTCTCCTACAAACGATGCACGAGTAGTAATGAAGCTTTTCAAAAACATAATCTTTCCCAGATTTGGTGTACCTTGACTCGTCATAAGTGACGGTGGCTCGCACTTCATTTCAAAAATCTTTGACAAATTACTATCTAAGTATGGAGTGAGACACCGTGTGGCTACACCATATCACCCACAAACAAGTGGACAGGTCGAAGTCTCAAACAGAGAGATTAAACAAATCTTAGAAAAGACTGTCGCCATATCTCGGAAAGATTGGTCATCTAAACTTAATGAAGCTCTATGGGCTTATAGGACCGCTTACAAGACTCCCATAGGTACTACACCTTTCAAACTAGTTTATGGAAAATCTTGTCACCTCCCAGTAGAACTAGAACACAAAGCTTATTGGGCGATTAGAACTCTCAATACAAACTATAATGCTGCAGGAGAAAAGCGAATCCTAGACATTAACGAATTAGAAGAATTAAGGTTAGATGCATATGAAAACGCTAAGATATATAAGGAAAGAACCAAACGATGGCATGATAAACGCCTATCCAGGAAAGAATTCAGTGTGGGAGACGTTGTACTCCTCTTTAATTCACGACTTAGGCTCTTTCCTGGAAAGTTAAAGTCTAGATGGTCAGGACCCTTTGATATAACTAAAGTATTCCCAAGTGGAGCAATAGAAATTAAGGGTAAGGATAGTGAACCATTCATAGTAAATGGACAACGTCTAAAACACTATCATAAAGTTGAAAATAGAGGTTATGCGAATAATCTAAAGCTTTTAAAATTGTCCACTAATCCCCCTGATTAATCTCAACCAAGGCATTACGTCAGGCTTTTGACAATAAAAACAGCGCTTAGTGGGAGGCAACCCATTTACGTATTTTAACTATTCTTTTCTTTTTGAGCATTTTTAATTATCGTTATTACTATTTATTTAAATTGTTTTGTCAGTTTTATTTTACATTACTATTATCGCCATTACATTTTAGCATTTCATTTTCTTATTTTTATCCCAAATCACTTTTTACAGATTTTCTAAAGTCTTTTCCACTGATTTGTTTCCACCGTATTTTCACTGACCATGGCTAACCAACCAATTAACTATATGGAAACCAAATTTAGAGGTAGGAACCAAAGAATAAAGTTCGAAGAGTTATCACAGAGGCAAATGGATTTGACCCTGTACCCAAATGATAGGACTATGGAAACCTTAGGTATACATGATAGTGTCATGTACTTGTTCAACCGACTCGGATGGGAGAATGCAATGATCCAACACAAGTTTGCGACTTACCGTGAGCTCACCCTTGAGTTCCTTAGTTCCCTACTTTACTTACCTGAGCGCGGTTTTGGGTCTAGGAAAGGATTCATTAGTTTCCGCCTATTTGGAATAGAATACGACTTTAACCATAAAGAACTAGCTGACCTGTTAGGATTCCCTAGTGGACCTTTTGCCTATACTACCACACAGGTAGAATTGATGGATGTGGAGCTAGATTTCTTTTGGGGAACTCTGACCGGAAACTACCACCCTGAACCAAATGACATGAACAATGATGAGATCCATAATCCTGCCCTCCGTTACTTCCACAAATTCCTCGCCCATACCTTCTTTGGAAAAGAAGAAGACATTACCGGAGTCTCTAAAGATGAATTATTTATTATGTCATGTTTCAATACTGGACAGTGTGTTAATGGTGTACCTTTCATGATGCAAACCTTCACCCGCATCCAAGAAGAACCTGAATTACCTATAGTGGTAGGAGGTCTTGTAACCATGATTGCTGATGCCCTAGGACTTAGGTACCAACTGGACAGGTGCACCCGTCTGGGAACCATACGCCTAATGAATCTTAAATTCTGCTTCAATAGACATATCATAAGGAATTTAGGACGCCCACCTTTTGAATACCTGATCCGGAACGAAGTAGTCACCCTGTTCACATTGCCCAATCATGCTAAAGTAAGTGTTCATAATAAGGATAATTGGCTTTATGAGTTAAACCCACCTGATTATCCAGCCACTCCTTAAACACCTCAGTCTCACAGGATAACAGATGATATAATGACCGCTGTTGAAACTGACCCCGAGACACCTCCTGGATACCATGACACTGACCCAACTGACAAAGTTCATGAAACCCTTGGAGCGAATCACGGAGAGTACGCTAACAACTTACAGAACATCATGCACACTCTCAATGCCTATCAAACTGACATTGATCTATTCAGAGAAGACATTAAGAGTATGCGATTGGACATCGTGGGATTGACTGACATGGCCTGCGAACAATTCTATCATTTGGACTCCGCCATCGAAGACCTGAAGAAACGCCTTTGAACCGGCTATCAGTGATTTAGTTTATTGATTTTTTTTCTCATTATTTTTTCTCATTATTTTCATTTCCAGTTAAATTTATCTTTCGCAACGATTTCATAACATAAATTGAGTTTATGTAATTTCAATTTTTCTTTATGCCATGCACCTTTTATTTCAAATATTTCTTTATTTTTAGCAGCTTATATAATTTTTCTACTTTTTCTATACACTGTGTGACCATATACTGTATGACTACATTATTTTATCTTAGGTTCGTATACTACTGTGTTGCAAATGATATATAATATGGTGTGTGTTAATATAAGTGCTACTAAATAAAATAAATTATTATTAATTTATAAATAACGTGAGACAATGTTCTTTTCTGGGAATTATTCAGCACAACACACCCTCACGGTCGTCACACCCCACTTACGATCGTGACGTGCTCATTTAGCGTGTCACGACCGTCACGCCTATGTCACGACCGTGACGACCTCTATTACAGAGATCGTGAGAAACAGAACTGTTTCTCATCGTGTCCCCCCTTCTTCTCCATCCATAACCTATCCAAAACACTACCCACTCATTCCAAAACCGCCGTAACCTCTCCACTACCCCATTAATCCTCCATTTTCATCTACCATTTCATTACCACTCTCCCGTATTTAACCCGAACTTCTATCTCCCTCATTCCACCACTTTTCTCACAAAAACCTCACAAAATCCTTCCACCCTCACTCTTCACTCTTGCATGTTATGGATTCCATCATTTTCAGAGAAGGAGAAGCTGGAGTAACCCAGAGAGACCGTTTCATCCGCTTCCAGAACCGCGGTCTGCAACCCACCCGGTACATTGCCACTGACTGTCTGCGAGAACTCGGAATGCTGTCCAGCTTTCAAAGCCTACTGCAAAAGGTCGGTCTGTGGGACCTCTGTCGTCAGCCTCAGCCGACTTTCGAACTTCTGACGCTGGAGTTCCTCAGCTCTTACAGTTACATCACCTCTTCCGGTTCTCAGAGTCAGCTTACCGGCGTCGTAACATTCAGAATGCACGGCCGGGAGTTCAACCTCACACAAACCAGGATCGCCGAGCTGTTAGGTTTCGATCACGGCACCGAAGCCCACCGTCGCGTGCCCAACAATTTCAGTGAACAAGCATTCACTCTGTGGCACGACCTTACCAACACCCGTGCGACCACCTTCCAGAGCCTCAACGCCACACACATCCACAACCCGGCTATCCGCTACTTTCACCGGGTCATCTGCAACACAATCTTTGCTAGAGAGAGCAACCACAAGCTCAACTCCAAGGAGCTTCTGTTCTTATACTGTGCCCTCCATGACGAGCCAATCAACGCTGCCCCCTTTATGCTCTACCACATCCAGGCCATTGCGCACCGAGGCTCCTCCCCGTTCTTCATTGGCGGCATTGTCACCACCCTCGCCATTCAGTTGGGGCTTGGTGACGCGCTCGCTAATCAGCCGCACCTCGCCGCCGAATTCCTGACCATGAGCTACTGCCGGTCCGCCCACCTGATCGCGCAGCGAGAGGATGGCAGGTACAACCCTGTTGTCAATGGCACCATTTTCCACCACATCACTCTGCCGTCCCGCACCCGCATCGACCCAGCCAACCGAGCCAACTGGCTCTTTGCTTTACCAGCTGCTGCGGATCACGCCCCGGTTCATGATGATCAGGCAGACGCTCCAGAGGACGAGATGCAGGACGCTATGGACGCAGCTGAGCCTGTCCAGGACATCCCCGAGACATCTACCCGACAGCCCCCTGCTCCCGCAGTCACACTTGAGGAGGTCCTACTTGCGATTCATCAGCAGAACCTGATGAACGCCGCACTGGAGCGTAGGCAGAAGGCACAGTATGACGCTCTGCTCGGCACCATTGCTGCCAACCAGGAGGCCACTAATGAGCGGTTTGGAGAACTTTTCGGCGAGCTCGAAGCGCTCCGCATCAGCATTACTGCTACCTCGGGCACCGGTTCTGATCCAGACGCGACACCCTCCAGACGCCGCTCTCGCACCAGAGGCCGAGCCCGCGGTCCTCAGCAGCAGTAGTTTACTTTTATGTTGTTTTTCATTTTTAGTCTTGTACTGTATTTGTACCGCATTTATATCACAACATTGAGGACAATGTCTGATATAGTGTGGGAGAGGTACTTTTCATTTCAGTGTACTTTCAATTCCGTTGTATTCCTTTTAGCAAAATCAATGAAATGAGCAAATCTGTGCGCTATTTTCGAGCTTTCCCCGATTATTAAGCTATACTAGAAAAATCTTTAATTACTCGCATTACCCGACTTACCACCGAATGGTTCGTAATTACGAAGCCGGGAACAATTAAACAAGACCAATACAATCTTGACATCTTCGACCCCCTGCTTAAGAAATTCCATCCCGATCACCATTGCGAGTGCACCTTTAGTTTCAGTTCAAAAGTAACCCCCAGTAGTTTATACTAGCAGTCAGCACCGTCTGGACACAAACCACGTGGGGAGCCAATGAATATAAGCGTTTGACGCCTAATCAATAATGATCCTTCGTATCTCAAATGCAAAATGAAAAGAAATTGCACCAAAGTACACGGTCGCAGATAAGAAACGAGAAATATGAGAAGGAATCCGTTTCGAGTTGGTTCAGAGGTACTGGTTCTGAACTCGGTAGGGCGTGCTACGGCTCGATCCCCCACAACCTCCGAATCGGATAAAACATGAAGGGTTACCACACTCGTGTACCAGACCCCGTGCTAAAAAAGGATCAAAATCGCTAACCGGCTACTCCACTACGTGCGTGCGAAGGCAAAGGGCTTAATGTGACTGCGCTAGAACGAAACCGGGTGAAATAAGATCGAAAAACTCTAGGTGAAATCGTAATGTGATTGCCGATTGTTTCGCTTGACGGGAAGTCGACGACATAGCTTGTTGCTTGTGTCATTAGAGTATCGGTAGTGTTCTATCAAAGTACCGGACTATCCGACAAAACGATCCACCGGACGGTTTGTTATGAGTATGCGCGAATGAAATCTTGTCCGCCGATTTTCGACCGACTATTTGCTTGAGGACAAGCAAAGGTTTAAGTTTGGGGAAGTTTGATGACGAGAAAACGCATCGATTATATCGCTAGATTTCATTGACGTTTTATCGCGCATTCACCGTTTTAACGCTCGATTTCTCGAGTTTTTCTTACTATTTTGCAGGTACATCGTTATGTGAGGCCGAATCATGAATTAAGAAGAAAGGAACGAAAGAAACCACAAGAAATGAAGCAAGGCAGAAGCCTGCAAAAAGTCTGCATAATTTGTTACGGCCACGGTCGTTACAAAGGTGTCACGACCGTGACACCTTACTTTGGGCCATCACGACCGTGAGGAAGTAGTCACGACCGTGACACTTGAAATCATCAAATAACGAGCGTGAAGACCTTGTCACGCCCGTGACAAGGATAAAAATTGGTTTTGACTCAGACTACGTCAAGCCACCACTGAAGACCACTCCTCCTAGTAATTCTCCTCAAGGCAGCACGTGAGGACGACTTCTCCCATTTTTTGCTGCCACTTTCCAACATTTTCTCAACCACTTCAGCAAAGCCCAAGAAGCAAAAGACCAAGGCACCAGCCCATTGGAAGCTCTATAAATAGGACCAGCTCAGGAGAACTCAGGGACAGACTTCATTATCCAAATTTCCTGCGGAAGCTCTGCCGAATTACCTTACCACCAGAATTATTATTCTAGCATTATTTTACTTTCTGTCTTATTTTATTTGTATCCAAACCAACCGTGTAACAATTTCCAACATTAGGGAATTGTTATACTTTTATTTGTTTCCAACCTTCAGCATTCGTTTTAATTTTTATTTCCGCCTACTCCAAGCCTTCCGGTCTGTGGAAGAAGGAGTCTACTCAGATATTTGTTAATCAGGTTTTTCAATTTATTGCACTTTAATTTATTTATAATGTCTATTTATTTTTCTGCCATTAGTAAGTTATTATTTAACTCTGTGTCTGATTCAACCTCGATGAGTAGCTAAATACCTTAGGGCGGTATGTAGTTATAACAAACTTAACCGGTAAAATATAACCATGGGCTAAAATAATTAATCACTTAACATTCTGGCTGATACTTTTTAATTAAAATAGACCTTTTCGTTACGAGAGTAAGAAAAGGGTATTAGGTTGGGTCAAGACCACGAGAGTGTGAGATTTAACCAGATAGCTAAAGTTAGGCATTTAAATTAAACACAGCGAGAGCGCTTTAAGATAAATTAGAATTATTTAGTTTCCAAAAATTACCTCTAAACACTTATGGGCTAGCGAGAGCAGGCATAGGGCTTTAGGGATAAGATCTGATACAAGACCACGAGAGTGTGAGTTGAGGGTATTTAAACTGGTAATCTCTACCGAATAGATTAAGTGAACATCTTTATAAGCCTAGGTTAGATTGACCCACCTAAGTTCGTATAATTACATACCGACCGTCTTAGTATTATTCTATTAAAAACTTAAATTTAATTCCGCCTTCAATAGTCTTAGAAAACCAACAACAATCGTGACAAATATTCGCCTTAGCTAAACTAGAAGTTCATCTAGCACTAAGTAACGATAGAATCCCTGTGGATCGATAATCTTAAATATTACTTCGATAGGCTGTGCACTTGCAGTAAGATACCGCTAGACGCATAAGTAGACACGTCTTTAGCCCATCATCTTGCTTCACAGCTTTGATCATGTGACACACACTCTTGCTCAACAGCTTTGAGTGACACAACAAGCATACAATTGCTCGGTGTACAAGTATTCCTAAGACACACTTCACACGTGAAGAACAGAACTTCTTCACTCATAAGGACTCTTAGCAGGCACTCTCTAATCTTCTGTCAAGAGCTGCTCTTCTAGGATTGCTCCTTCTGTTATTTATAGCAGTAGTCAGTCCTTGGGCCTTGGTGCAGAAATTAGGTTTACCCAAACCTCTCTTCAAAAAGCTGCACTTACCACTTAGGTCAGGTACATTTAATTTCTCCAGGGCTTCTAAAATGTTTCCTGACTTCCAGCTTGAGCTTCTATAAAGTTTCTTGAATTCTAGCCTGAGCTTCCTCATTCTGAATAACAGAAAACTAAACCTGCGCACCTGATGTCAGACGATCAGTGTCATGACATTCAGTATGACATCCAACTCAACTTACTACTTAACCTGCATATTGTGTGTCACATCATTAGTTATGACATCCATACACACTCTAATATTTTGCCACAAAATGCAGCCAATCAGAAGCACTTACAAACTCCCCCTTTGGCAAATTTTTGTCTAAAGCACCCTGTTAACAGAGTTTACAAGTAGCAGAAGTCTAACATATAAACTTTTATGCGGGTAAGCTACTAACACCCTAGTAGAGTTGTATATATTCACACAGTTAGCTCTCAGCTTCTCAGGATCAACCTGTCACACAATATAACCATCTGTTAGTCAGCACTACAAATGTCATAATTTGTTGAGTAACATATCAGAAGTTACTCCCCCTCAACTGATGCATATCACACCAACTATACAGAACCTGCAGCCACCCTGCAGTCACACATATTCATCCAGCCTGCTCTGGATGTTATAACATTCAGGATGACATCCTGAAGCACACCTGCTGTGGAACAACCTGTGCTACTCCCCCTAAAGAGATGCATAACATTCTGCAATCATCCTGCAGATACATACAACACTAGCAGCTATAGAGCTACTAGGTTCCATCAAGGAACACACACATATATCTAACATACATTCCTATACTCATTAGGAACTCACACATCACTAACAGCATAAGCTATTATCACACATGCACATCAGCAAAATCTTCAATCATGCATATTTGCTGCAGCTCTTATCACACACCTGCAACATACTTGTAGTAGTAATTCAGCCAAGTCTTCCACCTGTTTTCAAGATTCTTCCACCTGATATTTTCTATCAACACTCTCTCCCCCTTTTTAGCCACAAATTAAGATCAAACTAATAAAATAGTATGAATCATAATGAGTAACCTTACACATGTTTGGGGTCATTACAAACAACAACTGCTCATGAAGAGCATCACAAATTCATCCTGAAAAAAATGGAAGTCTAACAAATTATTCAAAAAATATTCAAGCTAGCATCACACCATCAATAGCTCAACAACCAGCAGCCTGAGCCCCACAGCAGACTATCAGCACATATCATTCTTCCTCCTCAGAGGCAGAACTGGAGCTAGCTTCTTCAGTATCCCCATCATTGGTTTTCTCAGAATTGTCACTAGCCTTTTCAGCATCTTCATTACTGGATTCCTCAGACATGTCATCAGCTTCTTCTGATGCAGCATCCTGGTCACCATCCTCTCTTGAACCATCATCCTTTTTCTTTCCATCAGAGTCAGTGAATTCAGGATCCTCATCCTGTTCAAGAGACTTGATTAAATTTTCAAGTTTTTTCTTCCTTGTGGCCAACTCATTGCAAGTTTCTTTGAGCATTGCAATCACCTCAGCTTTTCTTGTCTTGACACTCCTCTTTCAGCTAATGTCATGACAATGTCTAGAACATGAGTTCCTTGAAACAGCTTGTGATGGAATGACATAGGATTCTCTCTCTTGCTTGCAGAATCATTCTCTTTGAGGATGTTGGGATACTGATTCAATATAATGCCACAGATGAGTGAGGGAAATGCAATGAGGCCTTTGACACTATAACTTCCTGCATGCTTCATGGTCTGATCAAATATATAGGCACCATAATTAATTTTGGTCTTGGTCCCAACAGCATGGATAAACCTTTCTAGAATAGTTTCCACTATTGATTTATGATTAGTGGGCACCCAATTTGCAACACCAATCTTGTGTAGCACAACATATTTTACACTCAGTTTGCTGGCAACTAGCTTTCTTTTTGCTGTCCAACTTTTGACTTGGTTGCCGGTGATTACTTGACACTCTTTGTTGTCAGAGGCAGTTATATCAGATTGAGCTCCATCTGATCTTCCAAGGTAGTTGTTAATGGTAGTGGAGGAGAAGGTGACACATTTTCCTCTAACATAAACTTTACCAAATTCAGCAGATTTTCTGTCAACACATTCATCTGATAGAGTTACTATGAATTCCTTGACAAGTGTTTCATAGCATTGTGATAACTGAGTCACAGTCTTCACCAAACCAGCATCATGGATAAGAGCCATGATCTCCTTGATTTCAAGAGCATTTTGAGCTGGCTCTCTCTCCAAGGCCAGCCTCTTTTGATAAACATACTTCCATCTGTTAACACTTGATGGATAGTGGAATGAGACATTGTCAATAGGAGCATCTGGGATACTAGCAGCAAGCTTGCTAGTTGTTGGTTTCTTCTCTGGTTGGATGTCTATGGCATCACAGGCAACATCAGAATCTGA
Organism: Lathyrus sativus; assembly: GCA_963859935.3. NCBI lineage: Eukaryota > Viridiplantae > Streptophyta > Magnoliopsida > Fabales > Fabaceae > Lathyrus > Lathyrus sativus. The sequence continues at coordinate 398,197,343 of OZ012739.1, read as the reverse complement.
TTCTGTACTAGTTTCAGCTTTCCTCTTCTTTGGTACTACCTTGCTCCAAGCTTTGGTAGGGCCAACCTGAGTTCTTTTAGTCACAGTCTTCTTCTTGGGGTTACTCTGGACAGCTTCCTTCTTCCCTTTCCTAGTCATGAGCCTTTTGGCTATGCTAGGGTTGATTGTGGCTATCAACTCATTGTCTGAAGACTCATTAGCATTATTTTCTTCACTTAGCATGTGTTTATTGTCTTCAGAGACTTGATCCTTGTCATTGTCCTTTGGAGAGGTTGCTTCCAAGGTTTCAACATTGTGAGTGACATCAGCTTCTTCCTCAGTGCTAGGGGGAATGGATATTCTTGGCACATAATTTGACTCAATCAGAACCCTGGTGACCAAGTTGGCAATGATGGAGTGGATTTTTGTGGCTTCTTCATCATTGATATCCTTGAGACTTCTTGTCACCGTGTTAGCCCTTTGTTTGTCAGAATCACTAGGCTTTACGCAATCCTTTTCAAATTGATCCATGTCATCCCTATGCATGTTTCTCTTGAACTGAATGAAGTGCATATTGAAGTTACTGTGAGTGTCACAGAATAATGTCATGACATCCTGAGTGACATTGTTTCCTTTATGATGATTACTTGTCATGGACTCCATCAGATTCCAGTATAACAGGTCCAGGTTTCTGTGATGTCCCCTTTTTGGATATGCTATCTTGGCTTTCCTGCCAACCTGACATTCACCACAACCTCTTCTTCCATCTAGAGGAAATTTAGAAGTTCCTCTTACTGATCCCTTGGTTATGGTCTTCTTCATCCTATGAGGAAGTCTACCTTTCTCCAACCATATTTCCTTCTTTTCTTTTTGAGTCATGGTACAGTCATTGAGGTTACTTTTAGACTCCCATAAATAACAGTTATTCTGAGATCTATTACCCCTCATGACTTCCTCATCTTCTTTATTGACCACCACACATGTCTCCTTAGTGAATTTGACACTAAGTCCTTGGTCACAGAGCTGACTGATACTGAAAAGATTTATAGTCAGTCCTTTAACCAATAAGACATTGTCTAGTTTTGGAGCACCATGACAGTCTAGTGGTCCAATCCCTTTTATCTCTCCTCTAGCTCCATCACCCAAGATCACATGACTTGAGGTAAAAGGTTTAATGTTTACCAACAAGTCCTTTGTTCCAGTCATATGTCTAGAACAACCACTATCAAAATACCAGTCACCTTTGGTAGGCATCCTAAGAGTGTTATGAGCTACTAGAGCAACCTCCTTGGTAATCCATTATTTTTTCTTGACAGGGACAACCTTCTTGAGCTTAGCATGATGTTGTTTCTTGACATGAGCACCCTGTTTGGATTTGCCTTAATGAGGATGACTAGGAAATCCATGCAGCCAGAAACATAAAGGTTTAATGTGTCCAAGTTTACCACAGTAGTAAGACCTATACCCTTGGAACTTTTTATTGGTTTGGTTATAGCTTCTGTTTCTTAGACGTTGTGACATTGGTCGTGACATCCATTTTGACCTTTAAGTTTTAAGCTTTGGTCTATTGAGCTCCAAGATGGGTTTCTGTTCACCAACAAATCCCAGTCCAGCCATGTTTCCAACTTTCTGACCACTCTGTAGAATCCTTTCTAGAGTGTCAGTCCTAGGGTTTAGCATCCTTAGGGATTTTAACATCTGCTCCATTTTGGATTCCAACAAACTTGCCTCACTTTTGAGTGAGTCTATTGTTGCAAGATGCTCTATCTTCTCAGCCTCTAATTCCCTTATGCACTTCTTCTGTTGTTCTCCTTGTTGATACAATTCTGCACTTCTTGTGCATAGCTTTTTGTATGAATCTGCAAGTTCATCATAAGTTAACTCTTCTTCACTTGAGTCACCATCAGATATGCATACACTATTCAGAATAGTGACATGTTTAGCACATTTTTCTTTTGATCCACTTTCAGAATCTCCATCTGACCAAGTGACTGCTAATCCCTTCTTTTGCTTCTTGAGATAGGTGGGACACTCAGTTTTTAATGTGACCATACCCCTCACATTCATAACACTGAACTCCTTTGCCTTGGTTAGATGTATCTTCAGATTTATCCCTTCTGTTCTTGGAATAAGGTTTAAACTTATGGTCTATTCTCTTGATCAGTTTATGAAATTGTTTTCCAAGCAATGCTATAGCCTCTGACAAATTCTCCTCTTTTTCACATTTGTCTTCTTCTGAGTCATCTGCAGTGTTTGAAATAAGAGTTATGCTTTTGTTCTTTTTCTCCACATCCTGATCACACATGCCTATCTCAAATGTTTGGAGAGAACCTATGAGTTCATCCACCTTCATGTGGCATATGTCTTGAGCTTCTTCAATGGTTATGGCCTTCATGGCAAACCTCTTAGGCAATGATATTAAGATCTTCCTCACTAGCTTTTCTTCAGACATCTTTTCTCCCAGAGCTCCTGAGGTGTTTGCAATTTCAAGAATATTCATGTAGAACTCATGAATAGTCTCATCCTCCTTCATTCTCAGACTTTAAAACTTGGTGGTCAACATTTGAAGTCTTGACATCTTGACTTTAGAGGTTCCCTCATGAGTTGTTTTGAGAGTATCTCAAACCTCTTTAGCCAGTTCACAATGTTGTACCAGTCTGAAGATGTTTTTGTCTATACCATTGAAGAGTGCATTCAATGCCTTAGAGTTCCCAAAAGCCAAAGCCTCTTGTTCTTTGTTCCATTCCTCTTCAGGAATTAACACAGATACTCCATCCTTGTCAGTCTTCATCGGATGTTCCCATCCTAAATTTGCAGCTCTCCATGCCTTGCTGTCTAAAGACTTTAGGAAGGCAATCATCCTTGGTTTCCAATAGTCATAATTAGATCCATCCAAAATTGGTGGTCTATTTATGAATCCTATGTCTTTATCCATATTACCAGAATTTATCTTCCCTCGATCTCACCCAGAAACTAACAGGCAGGGTGCCTGCTCTGATGCCAATTGAAATTCTGGCAAGCATACGATGGATGTTATTGTGAAAGTTAAGACATCCACTATAACATGGACTACTGCAGTTAATAATAAGCTATAAGGAGAAGCAGTAAATAACACAGTAATTGGTCACCCAGTTCAGTGTCAACAACACTTACATCTGGGGGCTACCAAGCCAGGGAGGAAATTCACTATTAGCAGAATTAATTCAGAGTCAAACAACATAGTTTGCACTCCTCACTTAAAACCTACCCAATGACACTTCTTCCTAGAGACACTCTAGACCTGAGTATACCCACTCACTCTCCCTTAATCACCTAAGTGAAATCAAAACACAATTATAGAAAAATTATGGAGATACACTCCAAAAACACACCTTGATCTTGCTTCACAGCTTTGATCATGTGACACACACTCTTGCTCAACAACTTTGAGTGACACAACAACTTAGAACCTACCTAACCAATGCAGCATACAGTTGCTCGGTGTACAAGTATTCCTAAGACACACTTCACACGTGAAGAACATAACTTCTTCACTCACAAGGACTCTTAGCAGGCACTCTCTAATCTTCTGTCAAGAGCTGCTCTTCTAGGATTGCTCCTTCTATTATTTATAGCAGTAGTCAGTCCTTGGACCTTGGTGCAGAAATTAGGTTTACCCAAACCTCTCTTCAAAAAGCTGCACTTACCACTTAGGCCAGGTACATTTAATTTCTCCAGGGCTTCTAAAATGTTTCCTGACTTCCAGCTTGAGCTTCTATAAAATTTACTGAATTTTAGCCTGAGCTTCCTCATTCTGAATAACAGAAAACTAAACCTGCGCACCTGATGTCATACGATCAATGTCATGATATTCAGTATCACATTCAACTCAACTTACTACTTATCCTGCATATTGTGTGTCACATCATTATTTATGAAATCTATACACACTATAATGTTTTGCCACAAAATACCGCCAATCAGAAGCACTTACAGAACTAGGGAAAAAACCACGTTCTAGTCTTCACTACGCCACGTAAGCCCTAACAGTCACTTGGGTTGGGTCTGGCCATCCAGCCCAACTCAAATGACCGCTGGCCCTGCGCTGGGGTCTCTCAATAAATACCCTCTTTCACAAGAGGGTCACTTATTCAATTCTCAACCTACTTTCTGTATTTGCTTTCACTATGTTCTTTTCCTTACTTTGGCATCAGAGTGTCTTGCAGGTACACCCCCTCCTCCTTCTTGCCACCGGTGAACAGGCAGCTAATCAGAGACGCGTGGCGGTCCAGTGATTCCCTTCTGATCAAGTCAGATCAATATATATATATATATATATATATATATATATATATATATATATATATATATATATATATATATATATATATATATATATATATATATATATATATATATACATATATATATATATACATATATATATATATATATATATATATATATATATATATATATATATATATATATATATATATATATATATATATATATATATATATATATATATATATATATATATATATATATATATATATATATATATATATATATATATATATATATATATATATATATATAAGGGATGTTGGTCAAACGTATCAAACCCAGGGTAGTATCGAACCCGCAACCCTGGAGTAGCAGCAAAACATCTTTTCCGCTGCAAAGGTTATAATGCAATAAACTTTGAAGCCCTTTTTTTTAGGCCTTGTGCAACGGGAGAGGTTACACAGGCCCAAATCCGACCCTGCCCATGGGGTATGTCTGTTGCAAGCGATAATTCAATTAGGGATGGAAATTTTCCCTATTGTTAGATGTCAAATTTGTTTTAAATTGAACATTAATTATTGGCATTTTTCAACTCTTTTGGGTTGTTTTGTTGGATTTACTCCATGATAGCATGTTATTCTTCAATATTGTGAAAATACCTTCGGTTGCTTTGATTTGTGTGTTATTGTGCAGGAATTAGGCATAAAATCATCAAAGTGTAATACACAAAGCATTTGGACAAGGAAACCAAAGGAAGAGAAGAATATCAACATGTTTGTTGTGCGAATAACCAGCGAGGAGTGTTAGCGAATGTTCGTTATGCGAACACAGGGCGAAGAGCCAGCGAAGTATCTCAGAAATATGGCAGTGACTAAAAGGCAGTAAATTTGTTGGGCGAATAAGGCAGCGAATGTTCATTGTGGCGAAGAGCCAGCGAACTATTCCAGACCCAAACCAGTAGCTAAAGGACCCTAAGTTCGTTGTGCGGACTTGCATGCAAGATAGTTCGTAGTGTGAAGAATTGCTCGCACAGCGAACTTCAGATATTTCTCAAGTGCGATTTAACTGTTCAGTGGCACTTCAGGTCCTAAAAAAGGGGTTTGCTGGGTGAAGAAACCGTTCGCAGTGCGAACGTGACAGATTTTGAAAGTACTATATAAGTACTTTTCACTATTTTTGGGGATAATAACCCACTTTTACACACAAGAACTTCATTTTCTCATATTTCTTCACCAAAAGGTGATATTTTGCAAATAGAAGCTGGATTCGCATCTGAGTTCGATTCTTCAACGTGGATGCTCATTCATCTCTTTCCAAAACTTGTAAAGCAAGCTACCATTGTTATGGGTAGCTAATTTTCTGTGTCAATATTAGAGGTAGTTAACCTTAATATTGTGTATTTATTTTGATCTTTTGTGTGTGAACAAGGTTGATGATCAATATATGTTGTAGACGTTTGCTTTTAATGTGTTATTTATGATTTGGTTTACTCTAGACATAGATTTTCCAAGTCTTGACCTAATTTCTTCTTCTATTAACAAACAAACTCTAGACATAGATTTAGATGTTAATATTTACTTTGTATCGATCTTTACGATTATTGTTGCGCTTGCTATTTCAAGAGATCGTCTAGCGATTAAAAACAATAATACCCACGAAGTCGCTATAGAGATAAACAGATTTGCAAGGATACATGATTGTATTGATCGAAACTACATTCACATGCTTGATTAATTAGATATGTAAGAAAGGGGTTAACAAGATCTAATCTTGGCATGCTTTTCTTAAAAGTTAAAATTATTTCTCTATTTTACAGCTTTGCAACCAAAATGATGTTTCAAAACAAGAAAATTGTGAAAACACCCCTTTTCTTAGAACTCTAAATTATTGAACGGCAAGCATATAGATACCGGAGCAATCCCTGCAGATACGATAAAACACCCACCTAAATCACGTTTCAACACCCATCTCCAGTGGGTACCTACATAATTACCCACAACGGGTAGGGTAAAAACCTGCAAAAATGGATACGAACACGGACTCAGGTAATTACCCACTTAAATAAGCGAGGATGAGTGCGGGTATGGGCACCTTAGTACCCACCGCGCCCCATACCCGCACAATATATATTTATATATTTTAATTTATATTATTATATAAAAATAAATATTTACAAAATTAAAAAATGTATATCAATTTTAAACTACTACATATTTAATATAAGTGATCATTTATTTTATAATTCAACGATAAATTTTTTAAAAAGTTTTTTAATATTTTTAAAAACTTAAAATATTATGATATTTTATATTTGATATATTTATTTTTTATTAGAAATGCGAGTAATGGGTACAGGCATTTATATACTCATAGGGTACATGGACGGGTGTCAATGTTGATACCCAAGTGGGTATGGATATTTTTTCCAACTGCGGGTATGGGGACGAGTACTATGGTATCTTACCCAAACCCTACCCATTGTCATCCCTAAATCCAATAAAAACCTCACTATATAGGTGTCATAACCTAATTTTTTATCCCCAATATGCCACCTCATTTACATTATTTGCATAACATTCATCATTACATATATGTGTGTCTTTATGCGTCACTAACCCATATCAAATACAAGAAATGTATGATTGCTTGCTTTACAAGTTAGGTTGTGCCTCAAGATGGTCAAGATGATGATTGGCCAGGGATTGATATGTTCCTCAACCTCTCAAGCCTCAATTCATTCAACATTGATCAAGGGTATCCTCTCATCAAAAATCAAGTACAATATTGCATCATTTCAAGCTCAACAAGGCTCAAGTCCTTAAATACACCCAAATTAGCGTTTTGACCTGATTCAGTCCCTGGCTGACATTTGGAGCAAGGCATGATCCAACATTTCAAAATATGTTTCAAGGACTTCAAATGCATCATATTAGTCCTTTCATATGATTGATTTGATCCAAATAACTTGATTCATATGCAATGCAAGAATTCAAATTCATCTGGTCCACAAACTAGAGTTTCTGATGAAAAATCAACTGCACCTTTGACTTTTGACTAGGAAATGATCTCAATTCTTGGGACATGATTCAAGACACCCAAAGACACCTTTGGAGTCCATCCATAATGTTAAAAATAACTCAAGGATTTGATTTCATTGAAGAATGCACTTTGGATTTCATCTGATACAAAAGTCAAGTTTGACTTTTAACTCTTTTGGTCAAACATGGTTTCCTCAAGTCAAGGATCATGATAATATGTGAATCGGATCATGATCAATCAAGAAAATCAACAAAAATATCAAAGAATCAAGATTTGTAAAAATTAGGATTTCATAATTTTTTCTAAGGTATGAAACTCAATGGTTTTTACTCATCTTGCCAAGGCCATAACTTTCAATCCAAGCAACCATTTTCTTTGCTCCAAAGACCAAATTGAAGAGCTTGTTACATAGTACAACTTTGTCCTTCAATATTAACTCACAAAAAATGTATAGATTGAGAGATATGAAGCCATGAAGTTGGGGGTTCAATACTTTTTGAACTCTTAACACTTAGAAATATTTCAAGCAAAATCTGCCTTGTGTTGGAGCTAACTTTGAAGCCATTTTTCACTATGATCCAAATTTTTTTCAAGATAAACTTCCAACATCAAAATTGAATCATGTTATCCCAGCTTTCCAAAATGTCCAAGAACATCCATTTATCTTACTTAAGCAAGAATATATGATTTTCACAATAGGCCTTGTTGCAATTGAGTTCTCAAGACAGGTTTGCTACACATACTTGTGCCACACGGTTTTTGGAGTGAGTTTTGATCACTTTCAATCCTTATTTCTTCACAATATCAACATTAAAATCATAATGCACCATGTGCTCATCTCTTTGCATGTGAAGAATCATTCCAAAAAGCTAGGAACTTAAGTTTTGTCCTTTAGCATTAAAGTGCAATAGTGAGTTGATCAAAAACCACCAAAATCTGTCAAAAAGTGATCAAAACACCAAGGATCAATATGCAATATGAGGAATTCAATCTCCAAAAGATCAGATTGTAGCCCTGTGAGAAATAAGCTATGTATACCTTAACACAATTGATTATGCAGAATTTCTGTTGTAGGTTGTATTGAATATATTAGAAATCTTAAGAGCTTTAGGTCTTTGTTATGGTGATTTCCCTGTACCTCTGATATTTGTATCAAGTACACCTTAATTTGTATATTTAGCAGTTTAGATCAAAGTCTCTCGCCATGATGCTTGAGCCATGTATGTCTCATGTTATGTGCTAGAGCAATAAAAGTCTGAATCAAGTAGATTGATTGAGCAAAACAAGTCTCTCGCCAAGATTCTTGAGCCATGTAAGTCTCCTACTATGTGTTAGAGGATTGAAAGTATTAATCAAGTGGATTGATTGAGAAAACCAAGTCTCTCTCCAAGATGTTTGAGCCATGTAAGTCTTCTGTTATGTGCTAGAGCATTGAAAGACTTAATCAAGTGCATTGATTGATCAAAAGTCTTGGGTTCATGGAACCTAAGCAAGGAAGTCTCCGATCGATGGTCTAAGGATAAGTCTCGAACCAGAGGGGCTTGAGCAGGAAAGTCTTAGGTTGCGGTCTAAGTAGGAAGTCTTGAACCTGAGGGGTTTAAGCAGGAAGTCTTGGGTCAGAGGGGCCTGAGCAGGAAAGTATTAGGCTGAGGGACTAAGAAAGGAAGTCTTGAGTCTATAGGATTTAAGCAAGAAGTCTTGGACCTTAGGTATGAGAAAACGTAAAAATCTTATGCAGAATGCATAAGCGATTGTAATCATGGTTTGATTATGGTGAAAATCTCTTGTGAAGCAATGTGTCTGGACTACTCTCAGTTTGGGAGGAACCAGTATAAATTTTTGTGTCTTCTGCTATTATTTATTTGTTTACGTTAACATTCTGCTGCTAAGATTTAACCAGAATCTGAACACCAGTTTAGATTCTGAACCCTGATTATATACAAACTAAGAAAAAGAAAAAAACAATTCAACCCCCTTTCTTGTGTATTTTTCTCACCTTCAGAAAGATGATATGAAATCTCTTCATGATAATAACACTTGGGAGTTGATCGAGAAACCTGTTGGGGCCAGGTTAGTCAGCTGTAAGTGGATCTTCAAGGTTAAGGAAGGAATCGAAGGAGTGATGTCGAAGCAATTTAAGGCACAGTTGGTTACTAGGGGGTTCACTCAGAAAGAAGGTGTATACTTCAATGATGTGTTCTCACATGTTGTATATCATATATCCATTAGAATTTTTTTAGCCAAGGTGGCAAAGTTGGACCTACAACTTGAATAGATGGATGTGAAGACAACCTTCGTGTATGGTGATATAGATGAAACAATCCTGATGAGGCAACCTGAAGGGTGCGTAGAAAGAGAAAATGAAGATTATGAACTGAATAGGTCATTATTTTTCCTAAAACAATCTCCTCGACAATGGAATGGGAGATTTGACAAGTTCATGACACACATAGGTTTCACTAGGAGCCAGTTCGATCACTGTGTTTACTTTAAATTTCTACCTGGAAATTCACTTGTTATTTTGTTGCTTTATATGGATGACATCTGCATATCAAGCAACAATGTCGAGGATATTATGAAGGTGAAGACTGAACTCGATAAAGAGTTTGATGTGAAGGATCTGGGAGATGCCTTCAGGATTCTTGGGATTGACATCTAGAGAGATAGAAAGCAGTCAAGGTTATGCTTATCTCAAGATACATACCTGAAGAAGAATCTCAACAACTTTGATATGTCAAATTCAAAGTGAGTTCTAACACCGACTAATCCTTAGTTCAAACTGAGTTCGACTCAAAGTCCTAATACTGAATTCGAAAGAGCCTATATGAATAGAATTTCATATGCTAGTATAATAGGTTCTTTGATGTATGATATGGTTTGTACGAGGCCAGACATAGTGCACAAAGTGAGCCTTGTAATAAGGTATATGTCCAATCTTGGGAAGGTGCACTGGAAAGCATTAAAGTGGATTCTAAGGTACATAAATGAGTCTTTGAGCAGAGTTATGATTTATGGTGGAGCCTATGGTGATGATAGCAAAGTCGAAATCGAAGGATTTATCAACTTTGATTATGCAGGTTGTATGGATTCTAGAAAATATATTTATGAATATGTGTTCAATATGTTTGGCACAACAATTAGTTGGAAAGCAACGCTTCAGAAGGTTGTTGCCTTATCAACCATTGATGCAAAGTATATTTTCCTCGCTGAAGCTGTGAAAGAAGTACTGTGGCTCGAAGGTTTTTCTAAGGAGCTAAAATTTTAAGGTCAAGTTATCACTGTTAAATGTGATAGTCAAAGTGCAATACACAGGTCAAAGAATTCAACCTATTATGAACAAACCAATCACATCGATGCGATGCTACATTTTGTTAGAAGGATACTTGAGCATGCAGAAGTCCAAGTGCTGAAGGTTTCGACTAATGACAATGATGCTTATATGATAACCAAGACATTGCCTAGTAGAAAATTCTTCCATTGTATGCAGTTGATAAAGGTACATGACGAAAGCTAGTTTGTTCTCGTGTTAGCGTAGAGTTTGTTCCAAGGTGAAAATTTGTGGTATTTGGATCAAACTCTAGCCTCGACAAGGTTAACTTCATGATTTTACAGTAGTCGAAGATGTGCATGTCGTCGAAGTCTGTTCTTGCATGTAGAAATATGTTAGCTTGTTGTTTAAGTTAGCATGTTCAATTAGAGTTTAGTTTTCTTATAAATATAATACTAGTTCTCACTTCTCCATCAATTCCTGGTAATCCTCATCAGATGGAGAAAGTGGTGTGTTGAGATTCAATTGTAAACACCATTTCTTTATGTGTAATTAAATCAAGAATCCAATTTTTAACCACTTTGATTGTTCTTTCTCTCATCTTGTCTCTTTTCTTTTTTCTTTGTGGTTTTCTTTTTAATCAATAAACAAATTGATAAGTGCTAAAAGATGGTATTTGACCACATGAAAACTTGACACTTATTGGCTCAAACTAACGTTTTTTACCATTGATATCCCTAAATATTGCATTGGATTACGTTTGATACATATATGTGTGGTGCTTTTTTATCTTTGCTATTATGCAGAAATTCCCACAATTAAGATTGAAACACAAAGCAAAGAAGAACATGCATGGGCCATGCTATCAATATTTCATGCTAGAATTCAAATATTATTAGAGCTTCTTCGCTACACTACAAATTCCATTCCTTCCACCTATCTAGGATGTCTTATTTACAGAGGTAAGCCAAAATAAAATGTATTCACTTTCAATATTTAGAAAACAAGATCAAACCTTAGCCAGAAACTTGGAAAGGCTCCCACATATCCATCATGGGTAGGGTACATCTTGGAATTCTTATGTACTTATTTCATATCTATTTGTTTCCAATGAAATTTTTTAATCAAATGATTTAGAGTGGTGATATAAGAAAATTTCCATTGTATCTTGGCACAAAAACTTTTTAGGATGCAAGTGGCATAGATCTTATGAGTTAGAAAGCTCAATGAGGTAATCACGCTACATCTAAGTTATGTAGATTACCGTGAAATTGCACTAGAGAAGATAAAAAAACATTAAAAAAAATCGGATCCAATTATGCAGATTTATCTATTTCCATCAGTTGAATTGGTTGGTCTGTCCAATTTTAACAATATTGGGTTCAAAGAATAATATATAAGACATTATGATTTTAATCCTTCCAACCAACATACAATTTTTTTATTAAAAATTAAAATAAAAAAAAAAGGAATTTAAATTAACATCTAATAGATAGATAGAAATGAGATAATGGATAATTTATCCATTTTTTGTGAAGGTAACGTTGAAAAAAAACCTTCCTACATGGCATGATCATCACCCTTCATATTTTGTGGTTTTCTAAAAATTTTATTCCCTTTATCAATGAAACCATTCATTTGCATTCAATTAGGGTCAAAATTTTAACTTCAAGAGAAATTCATCTCCAACCTGAAGCTTGCCTCGTATGGACGACTATAGAATTATATATTAACAAATTCTTGGTCTTTAACCTCCGTATCAAATACAAGATTTTAATTATTTTTCTTTGGAATTCCCTAATTGTGTTTTATATCAAAGTAAATACGGATGGTTTCCTTCTTTGTCAACCTCAAAGATCTTCTTATGGTGGGATCTTTAAGGACTATGGAGCCACATATCTGAAGAGCTTTACTTGTAATACTAGTAACTGTTCAGTTATTGCACATGAACTTCGTGTTTCATCTTAGGTATGAAGATTTCTCATCATCATTGTTGGAAGAACCTTTTGAATTTAAAAAGTCTCCACCAATGCATTTGTAGCCTTTTCTAACTAGAGCTTAGTTTTTTAGAAGCTAAGAAATCGATAGTTTTGGTTTAAACTTAATTACCTCCCACATATATAGAGATGAAAATATTATGAACCGAAATTAGCTAACAAATGTCACTTGGTCAATAGCATAATTTTGTAAGAAACATTTCTGCTTTTCTTCAGAGATGAATTTTTTCATAATTGCTTTGGATTCTCCACCCACGTTTATATTCCTTTTGTGTTTTTGTTTTTCGTGTTTTATTTATTTTATTTCCTTCCTCTTGCTTTTGGTTTAACTTTTTTTTTGGTCATGTTTGGTCTCCCTAAATTTGTTTCATCTTAGACATTTCTCCTAGTTGGGATGTTTAGGTTCTTCTTTTGCCTAACACTCTTTTAGTTATTCTTAAAAACATCTTATACTAAACAATATATCAAATGTAATCTCTTTTTTCTTATGTTTTTTTACTCTATACTTCCACCATTTGTCAACTCAAAGTCAAGCAAGTTATTTAAATTTTTAAAATAAATTTTTTATGTTCATGTCAAATGTTAGGCAAGAAAAGTTTTTTTTTATTTATGTTTTCGAGAAAATATTGTTTAGATATAAGATACACTCAGTTTTTTTATGTTTTCTTATAGCAATTGAGAATAAACTTATATTTTTCTATTGGAATTAAATATTATTGAGTGGATACTTATGATCACTAGATATAAGATACACTCAGTTGTGGCATATGTATTTTATGTTCAATCAAACCTTCATAAAATACGACTTTGCCCAAGATATGAGACGATTTTAATCACATGAAGCAGGTTACACAATGAGAAATCTTGCATAACTATTATGTAAAATGGTCATGATAAGAAGACTTATTGTAGGCTCATACATGAATTAACCACATGAAAAGGTAAAATGATTTTATGGGGGCTTAATCGATTCTCTTATTAGAATTATCAATAATGATTTTAGTTTAGTTAATTTTATAATTATCTACACAACCAATTTAATCGTGCTATGTGAAACTCCCTTTTTACAATTATGTTACCTATTTCTCTGATCGCAAGTATGACCACCTTATATTTGTAGAAGTTAAAACAATATTCATTGATCGATAATTTTCATTCACTACTTGTGAATTTTTGTTGACAAATTTTTCTAAAATTTAATTTTAACACCAACAAAGTGTTGTTGTTGTCAGGGATTTGATATTTCACAAGCGTGTGGTATATATCAGTAATAAAATTAATTGTTCCATTAGTACTGTGTTTGATTACTCATTCTTTATATTTTGTTTAATTATTAGCTAAAAAGAAGTAACCTTGAATTTTAATAAAAACTAGTCTTAGGATTATGTTCCTTATCTATGGCAACCCTTTAAAAACTTCGTTCATACTATGTTTATGAAAATGTGGCAAGACTCATTATGCTTTCTTTTGTATAATATAATTGTATATTAAATAATTGAATCATTTATTTTCATGGTTGATTAACTGACAAGACTCGTTAAGAGATGTTATTTGCAACGCAGAGCTTTCTCGAATAATTCTAAATTATTTCATGTGTCACTTTATTAGTCTAATCTTTATCTATCGGATATTGGCCTTCACCTTCATTCCATAGGATGATACATGATATTACATTTACTTTCATATAGGAGTTCGTAAAGTTATTAAAGATTAGATAATAAGCTTCATTTTATAAAACAAAGTTTAGAACTAAGTTATACAAGAGGTTGCTTATTTAGACAATCTTCACAATCTTAAAACTATATGAATATACTCACTCATATACGAGTTTGAATAATAAATTATAATCATAAGCATAGTAAAAATAAAGGAATAATAAAACAAAACAAATAAAGTGAGAGAAAAACATAACCTGAGTAGAAAAAACAACAAAGTATTACAAGAATAGAGAATTCCTTCCTTACAATAATCATACGATAAAAATCATTTATAATAATTCTCGATGTCCTTAAACATAAGCAATAACATCTATTTTTATTATTAGTGTAAGCCCTAAATTCCAATACTTTTATTAGAACTTGATACTCATATTCAATTATCTATTAATAATATTAAGACATTTTTTAATATGTTTGTTTTTTCAAAGTAATAAAATCCCTATAATAACTATTCTATTTATTGAGCATTAAACATGATTTAATCATGATACCCAATTAAACATAAGGACAATATTTTTAAAGTATGCATAGTCAAAATTTATTGTAAAATAGGATAACATTAAAGCATTGAGACTATTGTATGGATAGACTGATGATCACATCTCACGAATCAATGATAAAGAGTTATCAAATATTCACATAGGTATAAATATTAGGGGTGATATTTATAATGGATTGACCCACCATGAGAATACTATATAAAATGATATGCAAGTGTCATAAGTTATTGTCAAGGCGATAATGGTGTATACCACCGTTTGACCTGAAATCACTATAGACCCTAGAGTTATAGACATGATGGAAAAGAGTAATTATACACATAAATATTATCACGGATCTGATTTGTCATATCACACAATATTTCTGTAATTTCGGTAGCAGCGATGTACTGCTAGATACTTCTCACTGTTTAATATATTAAATGTGTGATTTGATATAATTGTCAAATAAAATTTAAAAAATTAAAGTAGAAAAAAAAAACAAGAAAGAGAATGAGAACATTTACTAGAGTCAACTCTATGTAAAAAGTTAAATAATAGTTAATATTATAGGGTCAAATGAAGAAAAAATCAACAACAATTCTAAAATTATATATATATATATATATATATATATATATATATATATATATATATATATATATATATATATATATATATATATATATATATATATATGAGAGAGAGAGAGAGAGACTTGTCAACTTATATGTGGCTAGGTATCATAATGGATAATTTATCCATCTTTTTGTGAAAGTAACTTAGAAAAAGAACCTTCCTACATGGCATGATCATCACCCTTCATACTTTGTTGTTTTCTAAAAAAAATATTCCCTTTATTATTAAAACCACTCATTTGCATTCAATTAGGGTCAAAATTTGAACTTTTGGAGAACCTTTTGAATTTAAAAAGTCTCCACCAATGCATTTGTAGCCTTTTCTAACTAGAGCTTAGTTTTTTAGAAGCTAAGAAAACGATAGTTTTGGTTTAAACTTAATTACCTCCCACATATATAGAGATGAAAATATTATGAACACAAATTAGCTAACAAATATCACTTGGTCAATAGCATAATTTTGTAAGAAACATTTCTGCTTTTCTTCATAGATGAATTTTTCCATAATTGCTTTGAATTCCCCACGTTTATATTCCTTTTGTGTTTTTGTTTTTTGTTTTTTTTATTTATTTTATTTCCTTCCTCTTGCTTTTGGTTTAATTTTTTCCTTTTTTGGTCATGTTTGGTCTCGCTAAATTTGTTTCATCTTAGATATTTCACCTAGTTGGGATGTTTAGGTTCTTCTTTTGCCTAACACTCTCTTAGTTATTCTTAAAAAACATCTTACACTAAACAATATATCAAATGTAATCTCTTTTTTCTTATGTTTTTTTACTCTATACTTCCACCATTTGTCAACTCAAAGTCAGGCAAGTTATTTAAATTTTTAAAATAAATTTTTTATGTTCATGTTAAATGTTAGGCAAGAAAAGTTCTTTTTTTTATGTTTTCGAGAAAATATTGTTGTTGTATGTTAGTTTTTCTAATTTCACTTAAAATTATTGCCTAAATTTAGATAACTATCAAAACAGGAGGTTAAGAGAAATAACTAATTTTGTTATTTATTGTTATTCATAACTTTTTTTTTATTACGGAGCCCTCGTTTAACAAGCTTCTCAAAACAAATTTAACCAAATCGAATATAACTTTTATCTATATAATCATATACTAATACTACTACCACTTCAATATAAACCAATAATCATTTTAATTTCTCATATATGTTTTGTCTTCTCTTATAATTGGGAATTTTCCAGGATAGTTATATTGAGTCATGGTATCTCAAGGTACAAATTATGTTGTATGGCATTTTGTTTTGGCCATTGTCATTGTTATCTTATTCACTCCAAAACTTAGTTATGCCAAACAATCCAAGTTAATGGATTTGAATATGAATATGATTGATAATTGTTGGATGCCAAATTCTGAATGGAGGAGACATAGACAACAAATAGCGACTTGCTCTGCAGGCTATGCTGGAAAAATGATAAACAATATTGGTAAGGACCTAATACATTATAAAGTTACTGACCCAAATGATGACCCTGTGAACCCTAAATTTGGTACATTGAGATATGGAGCCTCTGTAATTCAAGATAAAGTATGGATCACATTTCAAAAAGACATGAACATTAGACTAGTGAAACCCCTTCTCATTAGTAGTTTCACTACCATTGACGGTCGCGGTGTCAATATTCATATTGCCGACAATGCATGTTTAATGATATTCAAGGTAATCACCAAATACATAAATGTTACAAGGAAAAAATTGGGACGAAAAATATTGATAAAAATATTAATTCCCTATAATTCTGTCGTCAAAAAATTTAGAGATGAATTTAATTTTTCCTTTTTAAATTTCCCTCACCGATTTTACATTTTTAGTTATAGTTTTATTTCATGAATTAGTAACAGTTTTCTATTACTTTCTAGGCCACCGACATAATCATTCATGACATTCGAATTCATCACTGTAAAGCTCAAGCCTCAGGGATGGTGATGGGGCCTAATGGAAAGGTAATTCATTTAGGGCCCGTTGATGGAGATGCAATAAGATTGGTTACCGCTTCAAAAATTTGGATCGATCATAATACACTTTATGATTGCGAAGATGGTCTTCTTGATGTCACTCGAGGTTCTAGTAATGTGACTATATCCAATAATTGGTTTAGAGAACAAGATAAAGTCATGCTTCTTGGTCATGATGATGGATACGTGAGAGACAAAAACATGAAGGTTACTGTTGTCTATAATTATTTTGGACCTAACTGCAACCAACGAATGCCTAGGTAAATGAGTTTTTGATTATGGTATTTTTTACAAGAATGTAGTCTTGGAATTTAAATATAAAACATAAACTTATTATATAGTTCTGATTGTTTTGATTGATAAAATAAATGGTGCAGGATTCGTCATGGATATGCACATGTAGCCAACAATCTTTATTTAGGATGGGTGCAATATGCCATTGGTGGAAGTATGGGACCTAGTCTAAAAAGTGAGGCTAACCTCTTTATAGCACCACAAGTTGGGAGTAAGGAGGTATGTGTTTAATATTAGCAAATTGTCTTCAACTAGTTAATGACTAATGAAAATGCATTTACTCAATTAATAATAAATCACGTGATTGAATTAATGTAGTTGTGCATAAATAAAATCATTTAACTTCTATTAGATGTTTTACTAATTATATAATGAGTGCAGGTAACATGGAGAAACATTGGTCAAACAAATAGAAACAAATGGGAATTTCATTCAGTAAGAGATGCATTTGAAAATGGCGCCTCTTTTGCGGTAACAAAAGGTGGACGTGTGCCAAAGCCGAATTACAACAAAGAACAAAGTTTTAAAGTTGTTGATGTTAAATATGTTAGATCATTGACAAGATCTTCAGGTGCATTTCAATGCAGTAGAACCTCTATATGTTGAGAAAAAACATGTATAAGAGCAATGTTGAAGCAGATTGTTCACAACTAGCATTGAATTTTAATTCAAAATAATTGATATGAAATTCTCCACTTAATGTATAGAAAATCCATTGTATCATAAATTTATATTCTCGATTCTTGTAAATTTAATACACGAGTAAGATTTTTATTCATATTAGTATTGGTATAATCAAAACTAATATGTTTATGGATGCAATAACTAGATTTTTGTTTGTATTTTTAAAATGATTTTTATAAAAACGTTTTTTAAAATATTACAAAAGTAATTAAAAATTTTATTTTATTTATAAATTGAAAGACTAATTTTGACATCCTATAACATAAATGTACATTATTGAAGATCAAAACATAATCAAAATCGTAAATTTTCAAAAAGTTATACCTCCAAAAATTTTTTTGGAAAATATATTTGAAATAACTTCAAAATTAAGTAATTTTATGAAATTTTGATTTCCAAAAAACGTTTCAATAAAATGATGAAAAACCTAAACTAACATTTTAATAATAACTATCAAACCAAATTTTTATTTGAAACTTTTATGAAAGACTTGTTTGTACATTTTTTTGAAACAAAATATGTAACACTATAAAATCATTTTTTTAAAAAAAGGTAAAACAAACGGGCCCTATATGTCATATTAATCACATTTGGGTAAATTACTAATAAAAAGCCTTCAGATATATTAAATTTTAATATAATAATAAGTCTATGATGTTTAAAATGTATTAATGAAAATCTAGTTTTCATTTCCATTTACTTTTTATTTAGTTTTTTCCTGTTATATTGCGAGTGTGGTTAGGGGTGGACGGTTTTACATATATGTGTGGTATTTTGATCATATCTAGAGTTTCGTAACTTTATTTGAGATAAGACTAGTGAAAAAAGAAAGATAACATTTAAAGATGTAACTTTCACAAAGTCAAAGTCTAACTCAATTGTAGAATGACATAAAATAGTGAGTAACATTACGATGTTGTTGCAAAACTGAGTTGTAAAATTGAGCTACTTTGTAATTTTGTCACAATCCTAAAAGTCCAATAAATGCCTACTCAATGAAAATAAAGGCATGAATATTAAATTATGTTCCACAATTTTTTTCTTCCTACCAGGTTCCAAATTTATGGGATAAGAGACACATTTTAAGGCACTGGAGAATGGAGAAGACAAGAAGTCAAATAGGGAATCATCTTTAATTGTTTATAAAGTTTTTTTTTTCGTATTGATTTAGCCATAAACCTAGTAAGGATGATTGGTTTGTTTCATTAGATTAAGTTCCCTTAGATGCACTTGTCCCATAATAATATGCACCATGCTATCTATATAGATTTTTTTTTTATAATGATGAAATTCTTATAGCTACTCGATAATAATTTGTGTTTAATATTTTTTTTCCGTCTACTGATATGGGTGGATTTATCTAGATAGCAATTGAGAGTAAACTTATATTTTTCTATTGGAATTAAATATTATTGAGTGGATACTTATGATCACTAGATATAAGATACACTCAGTTGTGGCATAGGTATTTTATGTTCAATCAAACCTTCATAAAATACGACTTTGCCCAAGATATGAGACAATTTTAATCACATGAAGCAGGTTGCACAATGAGAAATCTTGCATAACTATTATGTAAAATGGTCATGATAAGAAGACTTATTGTAGGCTCATACATGAATTAACCACATGAAAAGGTAAAATGATTTTATGGGGGCTTAATCGATTCTCTTATTAGAATTATCAATAATGATTTTAGTTTAGTTAATTTTATAATTATTTACACAACCAATTTAATCGTGCTATGTGAAACTTCCTTTTTACAATTATGTTACCTATTTCTCTGATCGCAAGTATGACCACCTTATATTTGTAGAAGTTAAAACAATATTCATTGATCGATAATTTTCATTCACTACTTGTGAATTTTTGTTGACAAATTTTTCTAAAATTTAATTTTAACACCAACAAAGTGTTGTTGTTGTCAGGGATTTGATATTTCACAAGCGTGTGGTATATATCAGTAATAAAATTAATTGTTCCATTAGTACTGTATTTGATTACTCATTCTTTATATTTTGTTTAATTATTAGCTAAAAAGAAGTAACCTTGAATTTTAATAAAAACTAGTCTTAGGATTATGTTCCTTATCTATGGCAACCCTTTAAAAACTTTGTTCATACTATGTTTATGAAAATGTGGCAAGACTCATTATGCTTTCTTTTGTATAATATAATTGTATATTAAATAATTGAATCATTTATTTTCATGGTTGATTAACTGACAAGACTCGTTAAGAGATGTTATTTGCAACGCAGAGCTTTCTCGAATAATTCTAAATTATTTCATGTGTCACTTTATTAGTCTAATCTTTATGTATCAGATATTGGCCTTCACCTTCATTCCATAGGATGATACATGATATTACATTTACTTTCATATAGGAGTTCGTAAAGTTATTAAAGATTAGAAAATAAGCTTCATTTTATAAAACAAAGTTTAGAACTAAGTTATACAAGAGGTTGCTTATTTAGACAATCTTCACAATCTTAAAACTATATGAATATACTCACTCATATACGAGTTTGAATAATAAATTATAATCATAAGCATAGTAAAAATAAAGGAATAATAAAACAAAAAAAATAAAGTAAGAGAAAAACATAACCTGAGTAGAAAAAACAACAAAGTATTACAAGAATAGAGAATTCCTTCCTTACAATAATCATACGATAAAAATCATTTATAATAATTCTCGATGTCCTTAAACATAAGCAATAACATCTATTTTTATTATTAGTGTAAGCCCTAAATTCCAATACTTTTATTAGAACTTGATACTCATATTCAATTATCTATTAATAATATTAAGACATTTTTTAATATGTTTGTTTTTTCAAAGTAATAAAATCCCTATAATAACTATTCTATTTATTGAGCATTAAACATGATTTAATCATGATACCCAATTAAACATAAGGACAATATTTTTAAAGTATGCATAGTCAAAATTTATTGTGAAATAGGATAACATTAAAGCATTGAGACTATTGTATGGATAGACTGATGATCACATCTCACGAATCAATGATAAAGAGTTATCAAATATTCACATAGGTATAAATATTAGGGGTGATATTTATAATGGATTGACCCACCATGAGAATACTATATAAAATGATATGCAAGTGTCATAAGTTATTGTCAAGGCGATAATGGTGTATACCACCGTTTGACCTGAAATCACTATAGACCCTAGAGTTATAGACATGATGGAAAAGAGTAATTATACACATAAATATTATCACGGATCTGATTTGTCATATCACACAATATTTCTGTAATTTCGGTAGCAGCGATGTACTGCTAGATACTTCTCACTGTTTAATATATTAAATGTGTGATTTGATATAATTGTCAAATAAAATTTAAAAAATTAAAGTAGAAAAAAAAACAAGAAAGAGAATGAGAACATTTACTAGAGTCAACTCTATGTAAAAAGTTAAATAATAGTTAATATTATAGGGTCAAATGAAGAAAAAATCAACAACAATTCTAAAATTATATATATATATATATATATATATATATATATATATATATATATATATATATATATATATATATATATATATATATATATATATATATATATATATATATATATATATATATATATATATATATATATATATATATATATATATATATATATATATATATATATATATATATATATATATATATATATATATATATATATATATATATATATATATATATATATATATATATATATATATATATATATATATATATATATATGAGAGAGAGAGAGAGAGACTTGTCAACTTATATGTGGCTAGGTATCATAATGGATAATTTATCCATCTTTTTGTGAAAGTAACTTAGAAAAAGAACCTTCCTACATGGCATGATCATCACCCTTCATACTTTGTTGTTTTCTAAAAAAAATATTCCCTTTATTATTAAAACCACTCATTTGCATTCAATTAGGGTCAAAATTTGAACTTTTGGAGAACCTTTTGAATTTAAAAAGTCTCCACCAATGCATTTGTAGCCTTTTCTAACTAGAGCTTAGTTTTTTAGAAGCTAAGAAAACGATAGTTTTGGTTTAAACTTAATTACCTCCCACATATATAGAGATGAAAATATTATGAACACAAATTAGCTAACAAATATCACTTGGTCAATAGCATAATTTTGTAAGAAACATTTCTGCTTTTCTTCATAGATGAATTTTTCCGTAATTGCTTTGAATTCCCCACGTTTATATTCCTTTTGTGTTTTTGTTTTTTGTTTTTTTTATTTATTTTATTTCCTTCCTCTTGCTTTTGGTTTAATTTTTTCCTTTTTTGGTCATGTTTGGTCTCGCTAAATTTGTTTCATCTTAGATATTTCACCTAGTTGGGATGTTTAGGTTCTTCTTTTGCCTAACACTCTCTTAGTTATTCTTAAAAAACATCTTACACTAAACAATATATCAAATGTAATCTCTTTTTTCTTATGTTTTTTTACTCTATACTTCCACCATTTGTCAACTCAAAGTCAGGCAAGTTATTTAAATTTTTAAAATAAATTTTTTATGTTCATGTTAAATGTTAGGCAAGAAAAGTTCTTTTTTTTATGTTTTCGAGAAAATATTGTTGTTGTATGTTAGTTTTTCTAATTTCACTTAAAATTATTGCCTAAATTTAGATAACTATCAAAACAGGAGGTTAAGAGAAATAACTAATTTTGTTATTTATTGTTATTCATAACTTTTTTTTATTACGGAGCCCTCGTTTAACAAGCTTCTCAAAACAAATTTAACCAAATCGAATATAACTTTTATCTATATAATCATATACTAATACTACTACCACTTCAATATAAACCAATAATCATTTTAATTTCTCATATATGTTTTGTCTTCTCTTATAATTGGGAATTTTCCAGGATAGTTATATTGAGTCATGGTATCTCAAGGTACAAATTATGTTGTATGGCATTTTGTTTTGGCCATTGTCATTGTTATCTTATTCACTCCAAAACTTAGTTATGCCAAACAATCCAAGTTAATGGATTTGAATATGAATATGATTGATAATTGTTGGATGCCAAATTCTGAATGGAGGAGACATAGACAACAAATAGCGACTTGCTCTGCAGGCTATGCTGGAAAAATGATAAACAATATTGGTAAGGACCTAATACATTATAAAGTTACTGACCCAAATGATGACCCTGTGAACCCTAAATTTGGTACATTGAGATATGGAGCCTCTGTAATTCAAGATAAAGTATGGATCACATTTCAAAAAGACATGAACATTAGACTAGTGAAACCCCTTCTCATTAGTAGTTTCACTACCATTGACGGTCGCGGTGTCAATATTCATATTGCCGACAATGCATGTTTAATGATATTCAAGGTAATCACCAAATACATAAATGTTACAAGGAAAAAATTGGGACGAAAAATATTGATAAAAATATTAATTCCCTATAATTCTGTCGTCAAAAAATTTAGAGATGAATTTAATTTTTCCTTTTTAAATTTCCCTCACCGATTTTACATTTTTAGTTATAGTTTTATTTCATGAATTAGTAACAGTTTTCTATTACTTTCTAGGCCACCGACATAATCATTCATGACATTCGAATTCATCACTGTAAAGCTCAAGCCTCAGGGATGGTGATGGGGCCTAATGGAAAGGTAATTCATTTAGGGCCCGTTGATGGAGATGCAATAAGATTGGTTACCGCTTCAAAAATTTGGATCGATCATAATACACTTTATGATTGCGAAGATGGTCTTCTTGATGTCACTCGAGGTTCTAGTAATGTGACTATATCCAATAATTGGTTTAGAGAACAAGATAAAGTCATGCTTCTTGGTCATGATGATGGATACGTGAGAGACAAAAACATGAAGGTTACTGTTGTCTATAATTATTTTGGACCTAACTGCAACCAACGAATGCCTAGGTAAATGAGTTTTTGATTATGGTATTTTTTACAAGAATGTAGTCTTGGAATTTAAATATAAAACATAAACTTATTATATAGTTCTGATTGTTTTGATTGATAAAATAAATGGTGCAGGATTCGTCATGGATATGCACATGTAGCCAACAATCTTTATTTAGGATGGGTGCAATATGCCATTGGTGGAAGTATGGGACCTAGTCTAAAAAGTGAGGCTAACCTCTTTATAGCACCACAAGTTGGGAGTAAGGAGGTATGTGTTTAATATTAGCAAATTGTCTTCAACTAGTTAATGACTAATGAAAATGCATTTACTCAATTAATAATAAATCACGTGATTGAATTAATGTAGTTGTGCATAAATAAAAGCATTTAACTTCTATTAGATGTTTTACTAATTATATAATGAGTGCAGGTAACATGGAGAAACATTGGTCAAACAAATAGGAACAAATGGGAATTTCATTCAGTAAGAGATGCATTTGAAAATGGCGCCTCTTTTGCGGTAACAAAAGGTGGACGTGTGCCAAAGCCGAATTACAACAAAGAACAAAGTTTTAAAGTTGTTGATGTTAAATATGTTAGATCATTGACAAGATCTTCAGGTGCATTTCAATGCAGTAGAACCTCTATATGTTGAGAAAAAACATGTATAAGAGCAATGTTGAAGCAGATTGTTCACAACTAGCATTGGATTTTAATTCAAAATAATTGATATGAAATTCTCCACTTAATGTATAGAAAATCCATTGTATCATAAATTTATATTCTCGATTCTTGTAAATTTAATACACGAGTAAGATTTTTATTCATATTAGTATTGGTATAATCAAAACTAATATGTTTATGGATGCAATAACTAGATTTTTGTTTGTATTTTTAAAATGATTTTTATAAAAACGTTTTTTAAAATATTACAAAAGTAATTAAAAATTTTATTTTATTTATAAATTGAAAGACTAATTTTGACATCCTATAACATAAATGTACATTATTGAAGATCAAAACATAATCAAAATCGCAAATTTTCAAAAAGTTATACCTCCAAAAATTTTTTGGGAAAATATATTTGAAATAACTTCAAAATTAAGTAATTTTATGAAATTTTGATTTCCAAAAAACGTTTCAATAAAATGATGAAAAACCTAAACTAACATTTTAATAATAACTATCAAACCAAATTTTTATTTGAAACTTTTATGAAAGACTTGTTTGTACATTTTTTTGAAACAAAATATGTAACACTATAAAATCATTTTTTTAAAAAAAGGTAAAACAAACGGGCCCTATATGTCATATTAATCACATTTGGGTAAATTACTAATAAAAAGCCTTCAGATATATTAAATTTTAATATAATAATAAGTCTATGATGTTTAAAATGTATTAATGAAAATCTAGTTTTCATTTCCATTTACTTTTTATTTAGTTTTTTCTGTTATATTGCGAGTGTGGTTAGGGGTGGACGGTTTTACATATATGTGTGGTATTTTGATCATATCTAGAGTTTCGTAACTTTATTTGAGATAAGACTAGTGAAAAAAGAAAGCTAACATTTAAAGATGTAACTTTCACAAAGTCAAAGTCTAACTCAATTGAATAGTGAGTAACATTACGATGTTGTTGCAAAACTGAGTTGTAAAATTGAGCTACTTTGTAATTTTGTCACAATCCTAAAAGTCCAATAAATGCCTACTCAATGAAAATAAAGGCATGAATATTTGTATTAAATTATGTTCCACAATTTTTTTCTTCCTACCAGGTTCCAAATTTATGGGATAAGAGACACATTTTAAGACACTGGAGAATGGAGAAGACAAGAAGTCAAATAGGGAATCATCTTTAATTGTTTATAAAGTTTTTTTTTTTTTCGTATTGATTTAGCCATAAACCTAGTAAGGATGATTGGTTTGTTTCATTAGATTAAGTTCCCTTAGATGCACTTGTCCCATAATAATATGCACCATGCTATCTATATAGATTTTTTTTTATAATGATGAAATTCTTATAGCTACTCGATAATAATTTGTGTTTAATATTTTTTTTTTCCGTCTACTGATATGGGTGGATTTATCTAGATAGCAATTGAGAGTAAACTTATATTTTTCTATTGGAATTAAATATTATTGAGTGGATACTTATGATCACTAGATATAAGATACACTCAGTTGTGGCATAGGTATTTTATGTTCAATCAAACCTTCGTAAAATACGACTTTGCCCAAGATATGAGACAATTTTAATCACATGAAGCAGGTTGCACAATGAGAAATCTTGCATAACTATTATGTAAAATGGTCATAATAAGAAGACTTATTGTAGGCTCATACATGAATTAACCACATGAAAAGGTAAAATGATTTTATGGGGGATTAATCGATTCTCTTATTAGAATTATCAATAATGATTTTAGTTTAGTTAATTTTATAATTATTTACACAACCAATTTAATCGTGCTATGTGAAACTTCCTTTTTACAATTATGTTACCTATTTCTCTGATCGCAAGTATGACCACCTTATATTTGTAGAAGTTAAACAATATTCATTGATCGATAATTTTCATTCACTACTTGTGAATTTTTGTTGACAAATTTTTCTAAAATTTAATTTTAACACCAACAAAGTGTTGTTGTTGTCAGGGATTTGATATTTCACAAGCGTGTGGTATATATCAGTAATAAAATTAATTGTTCCATTAGTACTGTATTTGATTACTCATTCTTTATATTTTGTTTAATTATTAGCTAAAAAGAAGTAACCTTGAATTTTAATAAAAACTAGTCTTAGGATTATGTTCCTTATCTATGGCAACCCTTTAAAAACCTCGTTCATACTATGTTTATGAAAATGTGGCAAGACTCATTATGCTTTCTTTTGTATAATATAATTGTATATTAAATAATTGAATCATTTATTTTCATGGTTGATTAACTGACAAGACTCGTTAAGAGATGTTATTTGCAACGCAGAGCTTTCTCGAATAATTCTAAATTATTTCATGTGTCACTTTATTAGTCTAATCTTTATGTATCAGATATTGGCCTTCACCATCATTCCATAGGATGATACATGATATTACATTTACTTTCATATAGGAGTTCGTAAAGTTATTAAAGATTAGAAAATAAGCTTCATTTTATAAAACAAAGTTTAGAACTAAGTTATACAAGAGGTTGCTTATTTAGACAATCTTCACAATCTTAAAACTATATGAATATACTCACTCATATACGAGTTTGAATAATAAATTATAATCATAAGTATAGTAAAAATAAAGGAATAATAAAACAAAAAAAATAAAGTGAGAGAAAAACATAACCTGAGTAGAAAAAACAACAAAGTATTACAAGAATAGAGAATTCCTTCCTTACAATAATCATACGATAAAAATCATTTATAATAATTCTCGATGTCCTTAAACATAAGCAATAACATCTATTTTTATTATTAGTGTAAGCCCTAAATTCCAATACTTTTATTAGAACTTGATACTCATATTCAATTATCTATTAATAATATTAAGACATTTTTTAATATGTTTGTTTTTTCAAAGTAATAAAATCCCTATAATAACTATTCTATTTATTGAGCATTAAACATGATTTAATCATGATACCCAATTAAACATAAGGACAATATTTTTAAAGTATGCATAGTCAAAATTTATTGTGAAATAGGATAACATTAAAGCATTGAGACTATTGTATGGATAGACTGATGATCACATCTCACGAATCAATGATAAAGAGTTATCAAATATTCACATAGGTATAAATATTAGGGGTGATATTTATAATGGATTGACCCACCATGAGAATACTATATAAAATGATATGCAAGTGTCATAAGTTATTGTCAAGGCGATAATGGTGTATACCACCGTTTGACCTGAAATCACTATAGACCCTAGAGTTATAGACATGATGGAAAAGAGTAATTATACACATAAATATTATCACGGATCTGATTTGTCATATCACACAACATTTCTGTAATTTCGGTAGCAGCGATGTACTGCTAGATACTTCTCACTGTTTAATATATTAAATGTGTGATTTGATATAATTGTCAAATAAAATTTAAAAAATTAAAGTAGAAAAACAAAACAAGAAAGAGAATGAGAACATTTACTAGAGTCAACTCTAAGTAAAAAGTTAAATAATAGTTAATATTATAGGGTCAAATGAAGAAAAAATCAACAACAATTCTAAAATTATATATATATATATATATATATATATATATATATATATATATATATATATATATATATATATATATATATATATATATATATATATATATATATATATATATATATATATATATATATATATATATATATATATATATATATATATATATATATATATATATATATATATATATATATATATATATATATATATATATATATATATATATATATATATATATATATATATATATATATATATATATATATGAGAGAGAGAGAGAGAGAGAGAGAGAGAGAGAGAGACTTGTCAACTTATATGTGGCTAGGTATCATAATGGATAATTTATCCATCTTTTTGTGAAAGTAACTTAGAAAAAGAACCTTCCTACATGGCATGATCATCACCCTTCATACTTTGTTGTTTTCTAAAAAATTTATTCCCTTTATTATTAAAACCACTCATTTGCATTCAATTAGGGTCAAAATTTTAACTTCTGGAGAACCTTTTGAATTTAAAAAGTCTCCACCAATGCATTTGTAGCCTTTTCTAACTAGAGCTTAGTTTTTTAGAAGCTAAGAAAACGATAGTTTTGGTTTAAACTTAATTACCTCCCACATATATAGAGATGAAAATATTATGAACACAAATTAGCTAACAAATGTCACTTGGTCAATAGCATAATTTTGTAAGAAACATTTCTGCTTTTCTTCATAGATGAATTTTTCCATAATTGCTTTGGATTCCCCACCCACGTTTATATTCCTTTTGTGTTTTTGTTTTTCGTGTTTTATTTATTTTATTTCCTTCCTCTTGCTTTTGGTTTAATTTTTTCCTTTTTTGATCATGTTTGGTCTCCCTAAATTTGTTTCATCTTAGATATTTCACCTAGTTGGGATGTTTAGGTTCTTCTTTTGCCTAACACTCTTTTAGTTATTCTTAAAAAACATCTTATACTAAACAATATATCAAATGTAATCTCTTTTTTCTTATGTTTTTTTACTCTATACTTCCACCATTTGTCAACTAAAGTCTGGCAAGTTATTTAAATTTTTAAAATAAATTTTTTATGTTCATGTTAAATGTTAGGCAAGAAAAGTTTTTTTTTTTATGTTTTCGAGAAAATATTGTTGTTGTATGTTAGATTTTCTAATTTCACTTAAAATTATTGCCTAAATTTAGATAACTATCAAAACAGGAGGTTAAGAGAAATAACTAATTTTGTTATTTATTATTATTCATAACTTTTCTTTATTACGGAACCCTCGATTAACAAGCTTCTCAAAACAAATTTAACCAAATCGAATATAACTTCTATCTATATAATCATATACTAATACTACTACCACTTCAATATAAACCAATAATCATTTTAATTTCTCATATATGTTTTGTCTTCTCTTATAATTGAGAATTTTCCAGGATAATTATATTGAGTCATGGTATCTCAAGGTACAAATTATGTTGTATGGCATTTTGTTTTGGCCATTGTCATTGTTATCTTATTCACTCCAAAACTTAGTTATGCCAAACAATCCAAGTTAATGGATTTGAATATGAATATGATTGATAATTGTTGGATGCCAAATTCTGAATGGAGGAGACATAGACAACAAATAGCGACTTGCTCTGCAGGCTATGCTGGAAAAATAATAAACAATATCGGTAAGGACCTAATACATTATAAAGTTACTGACCCAAATGATGACCCTGTGAACCCTAAATTTGGTACATTGAGATATGGAGCCTCTGTAATTCAAGATAAAGTATGGATCACATTTCAAAAAGACATGAACATTAGACTCGTGAAACCCCTTCTCATTAGTAGTTTCACTACCATTGACGGTCGCGGTGTCAATATTCATATTGCCGACAATGCATGTTTAATGATATTCAAGGTAATCACCAAATACATAAATGTTACAAGGAAAAAATTGGGACGAAAAATATTGATAAAAATATTAATTCCATATAATTATGTCTTCAAAAAATTTAGAGATGAATTTAATTTTTTCCTTTTTAAATTTCCCTCACTGATTTTACATTTTTAGTTATAGTTTTATTTCATGAATTAGTAACAGTTTTCTATTACTTTCTTGGCCTCCGACATAATCATTCATGACATTCAAATTCATCACTGTAAAGCTCAAGCCTCAGGGATGGTGATGTGGCCTAATGGAATGGTTATTTATTTAGGGCCCGTTGATGGAGATGCAATAAGATTGGTTACCGTTTCAAAAATTTGGATCAATCATAATACACTTTATGATTGCGAAGATGGTCTTCTTGATGTCACTCGAGGTTCTAGTAATGTGACTATATCCAATAATTGGTTTAGAGAACAAGATAAAGTCATGCTTCTTGGTCATGATGATGGATACGTGAGAGACAAAAACATGAAGGTTACTGTTGTGTATAATTATTTTGGACCTCACTGCAACCAACGAATGCCTAGGTAAATGAGTATTTGATTATGGTATTTTTTACAAGAACGTAGTCTTGGAATTTAAATGTAAAACATAAACTTATTATATAGTTCTGATTGTTTTGATTGGTAAAATAAATGGTGCAGGATTCGTCATGGATATGCACATGTAGCCAACAATATTTATTTATGATGGGTGCAATATGCCATTGGTGGAAGTATGGGACCTAGTCTAAAAAGTGAGGCTAACCTCTTTATAGCACCACAAGTTAGGAGTAAGGAGGTATGTGTTTAATTTTAGCAAATTGTCTTCAACTAGTTAATGACTAATGAAAATGCATTTACTCAATTAATAATAAATCACGTGATTGAATTAATGTAGTTGTGCATAAATAAAATCATTTAACTTCTATTAGATGTTTTACTAATTATATAATGAGTGCAGGTAACATGGAGAAACATTGGTCAAACAAATAGGAACAAATGGGACTTTCATTCAGTAAGAGATGCATTTGAAAATGACGCCTCTTTTGCGGTAACAAAAGGTGGACGTATGCCAAAGCCGAATTACAACAAAGAACAAAGTTTTAAAGTTGTTGATGTTAAATATGTTAGATCATTGACAAGATCTTCAGGTGCTTTTCAATGCAGTAGAACCTCTATACGTTGAGAAAAAACATGTATAAGAGCAATGTTGAAGCAGATTGTTCACAACTAGCATTGAATTTTAATTCAAAATAATTGATATGAAATTCTCCACTTAATGTATAGAAAATTCATTGTATCATAAATTTATATTCTCGATTCTTGTAAATTTAATACACGTGTATGATTTTTATTCATATTAGTATTGGTATAATCAAAACTAATATGTTTATGGATGCAATAACTAGATTTTTGTTTGTATTTTTAAAATGATTTTTACAAAAACTGAAATTCTAGGTACCCAACAGTGGATGTTATCACGGATGTTATGACATCTACTATAACACAGACTACTGAACTTAATATCAAACTGTAAGTGAAAACTGTAAATAACACAAGTAATTGTTCACCCAATTCAGTGCAAACCACACTTACAT
Organism: Lathyrus sativus; assembly: GCA_963859935.3. Taxonomy (NCBI): domain Eukaryota; kingdom Viridiplantae; phylum Streptophyta; class Magnoliopsida; order Fabales; family Fabaceae; genus Lathyrus; species Lathyrus sativus. The sequence continues at coordinate 398,165,374 of OZ012739.1, read as the reverse complement.
CTGCGGGCTACCAAGCAAGGGAGGAAATTCACTATTAGTATAATTAATTCAGAGTCAAACAACCAGTTTTCACTCTTCACTTAAGACCTACCCAATGACACTCCAGCTTAACACTAGACCAGAGTTACCAACTAACTCCCCCTCAATCACAACAGTGATATAAACCAATTCAAGATTACAAAAGAGAAATTGAAGACACACTTCAAACACACCTTGATCTTGCTTCACAGCTTTGATCAAGTGACACACCACTCTTGCTTAAAAGCTTAGAGTGAAATACTGAACAAACAGTTCACACACACTAAACCAAAGTAATCATGCAGTAGACAATTGCTTGGCATACAAGTATCCTAAGATACAACACACACGTGAAGAACAACTGATACAATCAGACTTCTTCACTCACAAACTACACTTTCAATCTCTACCCGATTAGGATTGATCTTCTATTATTTATAGCAGCATATTGTCTTTGGGACTTCGTGCACAAGTTAGGTTTACCCAAGTAAACCTTCTCTTGATAAACCTGCGCACTCCAATTGTGTCAGAGGCATTCAAAGTTATCCTCAGAAATGCCTAATATGTCGCCTAAGATAACTAGGCTTCCTAAAATGCTTCCTGACGTATAGCCTGAGCTAATAACAGAAAAACTAAAACTTCGCGCCCTGATGTCATACGCTTGATGTCATAACATCCAGCTTGACATCCATCGTACTTGCTCTTAGCTATTCAAACTTTAACCTGCAGAACAGTCCTTATGTATGTCATAACATCAATCATGACATTCATACCTACAACAGTGTTTTGCCACAAAATGCAGCCAATCAAAAACATCTACAAACTCCCCTTTTGGCAAATTTTTGGCTAAAACACTCTGTTGCCATCTTAGAGATTACAAGCAGCAGAAACATTTCATACCATATACTAATCATGCAGGAAAGCTACTAGCTACACATACGCACAACTAGAATACCATATCAGAGTCATCTTCACACCCTAAGAACTACCTGCTAGTCCATACTACATGAGCTTTATTTGACAGCTGAAATTTGTATGTTGTTCTTCATGAGCTTTATGTTGTAATGACCTCTAACATCTGCACTTCCATAGTTTTTGATCTATACTATTTTGTTAGTTTTGATCTAAATTTGTGGCTAAAAAGGGGGAGAAGTGATAGTACCAGTAGGGCTAGATGTGTATGTGTGTATGCAGGGCTAGATGTGTATGTGTGTATCTCACAAGTGGAAGACTTGGATGTTATTACTGATGTGCAAGTTTGCATGAGGTGATGATATATTGCTGCTGTGTGAGTTCCTAATGCGTGTAGGAATGTATGTTAGAATTGTGTGAGTTTTGGCTGAAGTTTCTAAGATGTGTATGTTCCTTGATGGAACCTAGTAGTAGTAGAGCTACTATTAATGTGTGTGTGTGTGTGTGTGTGTGTGTCTGTAGTGTGTTTGTAGAATGTGTGTGGCTGTGCATCTTTTCAGGGGGAGTAGCACAAGATGTAACTAGTGATTGTGCTCTTCGGGATGTCATCTTGAATGTCCTGACATCCATGAACCAGAGCAGTCTGAATAAAGTTGTCTGACTGCAGGTTGTGCAGGTTATGTGTGCACTGATGTGTTGTGCATCAGTTGAGGGGGAGTATCACAAAGTGATTCACAGATGATTGTGATACCTGTTATACATGTATCACAATCATCTATGGATCACTTTGTGATACTCCCCCTCAACTGATGCACAACACATCAGTGCACACATAACTTGCACAACCTGCAGTCAGACAACTTTATTCAGACTGCTCTGGTTCATGGATGTCAGGACATTCAAGATGACATCCCGAAGAGCACAATCACCAGTTACATCTTATGCTACTCCCCCTGAAAAGATGCACAGCCACACACGTTCTGCAAACACACTGCAGACACACACACACACACACACACACACACACACTAATAGTAGCTATACTACTACTAGGTTCCATCAAGGAACACACATATCTTAGCAACTTCAGCAAAAACTCACACAATTCTAACATACATTCCTACACATATTAGGAACTCACACAGCAGCAACATATCATCACCTCATGCAAACCTGCACATCAGCAACAACATCCAAGTCTTCCACCTGTGAGATACACACATACACATCTAGCCCTGCATACACACATACACATCTAGCCCTATTGGTACTACCACTTCTCCCCCTTTTTAGCCACAAATTTAGATCAAAACTAACTAAATAGTATCGATCAAAAAGTATTGAAGTGTAGATGTTAGGGGTCATTCCAACATAAAGCTCATGAAGAGCAACATACGAATTTCAGCTGTTGTTAGATGCCCAATTGTGCTTATTGGAGCTATCAAATATGGACATCTTTCACTTCTTTTTATGCCAAAAGCGTATTTATTAAGCCTTGCTTTTGTTAATGTGCATCATTGTGTCAAATGCTTTTGGTCCTTTTGATTTGCGTGTTATTGTGCAGGATTTAAGTGTGAAAGAGCATTATTTGAAGGCACAAGAAAGATGGCAAAGGAATCAAGCAAAGAGCAAAACAAAAGTTGGTTCGCTCAAGCGAGCACTTGGCGAGTGAGTAGCGAGTGTTCGCTACAGCCTCGCCTAGCGAGCACGTAGCGAACAGCTCCAGACTTGGGCAGAATGGTTTTCAACATCAATCTTGGTCAGCGAGCAAGTGGCGAAGAGGCTCGCTAGGCGAGCCCCTAGCGAGCACCTAGCGAAGCAAAACAGAATGTCCCAGGCACCCTTCGCTGGCTCATTCGCTGCAGCGAGCACCTAGCGAAGCAAAACAGAATGAAACTTGCAGACCTCGCTGGCAGGTTCGCTAGGCGAGGCTGTAGCGAGCGTTCGCCTAGCGAGTGAGTAGCGAGCGTGCCCAGAACTGTCACTTACTATAAGTAGCTTGGGCCACTTTTTGGAGAATATCTTTTTTTTTTCACTTTTACATTGTTTTGCTGTAAGAAAGGGTTTTGTGACCTAAAAACCTATTTTGGCTTATTTTTCTTCATCTCTTAACATAATCAAACAACAACAAGGTGGATCATCATCAAAATTGGATCATTCGACTTGGATGTTCATCAACCGACTTTAAAACTTCTTTTGTAAGCTACCATGAGAATGGGTAGCTAAGTTCATCTTGTTGTCAAAGATAGATGTAGGTAATCATTGAACTTTGTATTTGTATGGATGATATTCATTTGTAAACTATTGAATGATTAATGTATGGTGAAAACTTTGTTTTATTCATAATCTTTTGTGTTGGTTAATGATTGAGAAATATTTACCAACTCTTGACCTAGGTTTTCACCCATCTCTTTTCTTGAGCTAGAAATAGTCTTGGATGATTTTGTTCACTTAAAATGTTGAACTTTAAAGTTGTCATTTTGATAGATTGTGTGAGAGATCAACAATGGATTAAAATGATAAACTTCACAATATGAGTTAGAGATAATCATATTGAGAGGATATTGTGAATGCATTGATCATTTGAAAGAGTTTATTAAATGTTGATCGGAAGTATACATGCAAAGTGATTACCGAAACCTAACTTTGACAATCTTTATTCAAACCGTTAAAACCTAACTTTTATCGCATTTATTCCTTTCATGCAAAACACTTGTTACCTTAAACACAAACCCTTGGATACCATTAAACTATAAATTTAACAACTGTTGAACGACGGCAAAATCTTATATTCCCTGTGGAGACGATAATACAAACCTGACACTTAACCACTGTTCTAACAAAATGGCGCCGTTGCCGGGGAATATAAATTGATATTGCTAGCGTCGCAATAGTTGCCGAATTTTTAGTTTTGAAATTTTTACTTGTGCTTGTAATTTGTTTGGTTAGTGTGTAGCCCTTGTTTATGCGAGGACAAATTCCTGAGGACAAATTCTTTTTGATCCTGAGATCGAAAGAACCGCAAGGAGACTGAACAGTAGAGCAAGACGCAGGAGGCAACAAGCCAGGCAAAGACAAAATCAAGGAGAAAGTTCTTCGACTACCACATCACCACCATATTTCACACCAATCATGGCAGAACCACCACCCCCTCCACCAGTTTCTACTCCATGCACAAACAGTCCCAGACATGCAGCTCAGTTTGCATGTAATCTCCAAAATGGAAGACAAGCGGAGATGAAAACGGGAATCCTAGCTCTTGTCTATCAAAATCCTTTCACGGGATTAGACCATGAGGATCCGTTTACTCATCTTAAAAAATTTTATGAGATTGCGGGCGCAACTGGAGCTACCGAAGCTGACGAAGAGTCATTGTTTAGGAGACTATTCCCTCATTCCTTAATTGGGAAAGCGAAGGAGTGATATCTTGACCAATCGACAATAGTCATGACCGATTGGAATCTTTTAGAAGAAAAGTTTCTTGAACGGTTCTTTCCACATAACCGGTTCATGGAGGCTAAAACTGCAATTGCGGTATTTTCTCACTCAATGAAGCTTGGGAGCGTTACAAATCTATGTTGAGAAAATGCAAGGGACATGGTTTTGATGAGCTCACTCAAATTCATATTTTCCGCAATGGACTCCTTTCGGTTCATAAGACCTTATTGGATGCTACGGCGGGAGGTTCTTTAATGTCAAAAAGCGCCGAAGATGCAACTGCGATCATTGATAAAATGGCACTTAATGATCACCAAGGGAACCACAGCCGAGGGGTAGCTCAAAGAAAGCCGGGTGTGATTGAGTTAGGAACAAATGATGCTATAATTGCGCAAAACAAGCTCATCTCACAACAAGTGGAACTTTTAACTCAACAAATCAAGGAGCTAAAAGAACCGTCAAAAGCTAAACAAATAGCTTGTTGCGAGCTTTGTAAAGGCGAACATGATACTGGATTTTGTCCGCCTCCCGGATTCGAAGAAGTGAACTACATGGCTAACCAGAGAGATTACCAACAAAGGCAACCACAACAACAACCATACCATCATCCTCAACAACAGCAACAACAAAACTATCAAGGATACCAACCTAGAGGTAACTACCACAATAACCAAGGTTATGGGGGAGGAAACTCTAACCGTCAAAATCTGTATGTACCTCAACAACCGCCGGTTGCGACTTCTAAGCTAGAAGATACATTGACGCAATTCATGCAAATGTCTATGGCAAACCAAAAAAGTAATGATGCGGCTATAAAAAATCTTGAGACTCAAGTTGGTCAACTCGCTAAGCAATTAGCGGAACAACAAGCCGAACCATCTTTCTTGGCAAATACGCAAACAAATCCGAAGGAGCATTGTAAGGCTATAAGGACGCGAAGTGGGAGGGAGTTGATTGACGAGAGTGAAAAAAAAGAGGTAGAGAAAAAAATTGATGATAAACTTGATGGTGAAGTTGGTGAATGGAATGAGGAGGAAGTAGAAAATAAAGAAAAACATGGTGAAGTTGAAAAAGACATAGTGGTTGGAGTTGAAAATAAAAAAAAAATGGTGAAGTTGAAAATAATGAAAATGATAAAGAAAAAGTGGATGAAGTAAAAAAGAAAAGAGAAAGGAACCCAAGAGCATCTAGAAGCAAGGAAATAGTGAGCACCACTCCGGTTCAAAATTTGCCTTACCCGCACGCTCCATCTAGGAGAGAAAATGAACGACATTACGCACGATTCATGGACATTTTTAAACAATTACAAATCAATATTCCGTTTGCCGAAGCTTTGGAACAAATGCCGAAGTATGCCAAATTCATGAAGGACATACTTACAAAGAAGCGGAGGTACACGGAACCGGAAACAATAGTACTTGACGCAAGTTGTAGCGCTATCATCCAACGTACTCTACCAAGAAAGGAAGTTGATCCGGGGAGAGTTACATTGCCGGTTACCATTGGTGACGTTTATGTTGGAAAAGGATTGATTGATTTGGGGTCGAGCATAAATCTTATCCCGTTGTCTATCGTGAAAAAGCTTGGCAACATTGAGATCAAGTCCATCCGAATGACGTTACAATTAGCCGATAAGTCTACTACTCATCCTCATGGAGTAGCTCAAGACATGTTGGTTAAAGTGGACAAGTTTTTCTTCCCGGTGGATTTTATTGTGATTGATATGGAGGAAGATGATGATGCGCCTTTGATTCTTGGAAGGCCTTTCATGAAAACCGCTCGAATGATGATTGATGTGGATGACGGTTTGATGAAGGTAAGAGTTCAAAATGAAGAGGTCACTTTTGACCTTTTTGAAGCAATGAAGCATTCAAAGGACAAGCATGATAGTTTCCGAGTTGACGTAATTGAGGAAGCTTCCTTTGAAGTTGCAAAGCATGTTAACGACATCACCCCCATGGAGCTAGCCCTTAATGACTCCTTTGAAGTTTTCACTCTTGAAGAAGAGGAAGCTCTAGATGAATGCTTGAGAGAGCTTGATAGTCTTAAGGATTTGCAACCGTGGGAAGTAGAGGAAGAAGTCTTAAAAAAGAGGTCAATGAAGAAAAGCCAAGCATTGAATTAAAAGATTTACCCAACAATTTGAAATATGCATTTTTGGATGAAGCCGAGGAGAAGCCGGTTATCATTAGCAACCTCTTGTCAAAAAATGAAGAATCTCTTTTAATTGATGTGTTGAAGAAAAATCAAGAAGCAATGGGATGGACTCTTTCCGATCTAAAAGGAATTAGTCCTTCTTATTGTATGCACAAGATCTTAATGGAGGAGGATTTCAAGCCGATAGCTCAACCGCAACGCCGTTTGGATCCAACAATGAAAGAGGTTGTGAGAAAAGAAGTTGTAAAACTTTTGGATGCGGGAATGATCTACTCTATCTCGGATAGCCCTTGGGTAAGTCTGGTGCATGTGGTTCCTAAGAAGGGCGGCATTACCGTTATTCGCAATGAGAACAATGAGTTGATTCCTACTAAGGTAGCAACGGGGTGGAGGATGTGCATAGACTATAGGCGGTTAAATACCGCAACTCGGAAGGACCATTTCCCACTTCCGTTCATGGATCAAATGCTTGAAAGACTCTCGGGACAAGAATTTTATTGTTTTCTTGATGGCTATTCTGGGTACAACCAAATTGCGGTTGACCCGACCGATCACGAAAAGACGGCTTTTACATGTCCATTTGGAATCTTCGCTTACCGCAAAATGCCCTTTGGGTTATGTAATGCGCCGGCAACTTTCCAAAGGTGTATGCAAGCCATTTTTGCCGACCTTATAGAGAAAACAATGGAGGTTTTTATGGATGACTTTTCGGTGTTTGGGGGATCTTTTGGTTTATGTTTGGAAAATTTAACGACGGTACTTGAAAGGTGTGTGAAAACAAACTTGGTGTTGAATTGGGAGAAATGCCACTTTATGGTGACAGAAGGGATTGTTCTCGGCCACAAGGTCTCGTCAAAAGGACTCGAAGTGGATCGTGCTAAAGTTGAGGTGATAGAGAAGTTGCCTCCTCCGGCGAACTTAAAGGGAATCAGAAGTTTTCTTGGGCATGCCGGTTTCTACCGGCGATTCATCAAAGACTTCTCAAAGGTGACTAGACCTTTGAGTAATTTGCTTGCCAAAGATCAGGTATTTCTCCTAAATGATGATTGTTTAAAAGATTTTGAGACATTGAAAGAGACGTTGGTCACCGCTCCTATCATAGTCACTCCAAATTGGAATTTGAATTTTGAGCTAATGTGTGATGCGAGTGACTATGCAATTGGAGCGGTGCTTGGCCAACGAAAAGAAAAAAAATTTCATACCATACACTATGCGAGCAAAGTCCTTAATGAGGCACAAGTTAATTATGCCACTACTGAAAAAGAATTGATCGCAATAGTGTATGCACTTGAGAAATTTCGTTCATATCTCATTGGCTCAAAAGTTATTGTCTACACCGACCATGCGGCGATTAAATATTTGCTAACCAAGCCGGATTCTAAGCAAAGGCTTATTCGGTGGATCCTTTTGTTGCAAGAATTTGATGTTGAGATTAAAGACAAAAAAGGATCCGAAAATGTGGTAGCAGATCATTTATCTCGCCTTGTCAATGATGAGGTGACCGCCTTAGAAAAAGACATCCGAGAAAAGTTTCCTGATGAAAAGCTTTTTAAAGTGCAAGTGAGGTCGTGGTTTGCGGATTTTGCAAACCACAAGGCGAGCGGTTTTGTGCCGCACGACCTAACTCCTAATCAAAAGAGGAAATTCATCCCAGATGCCAAATACTATGTGTGGGATGATCCTTATTTTTTTAAGCTGGGCGGTGATAATTTATTGAGAAGATGTGTTACGGGCGATGAGGCCCAAAGTATTTTATGGCACTGTCACAACTCGCCTTATGGTGGTCATTTCAATGGGGCTAGAACGGCGAATAAAGTCCTTCAATCGGGATTTTATTGGCCTTCTATTTTTAAAGACGCAAATGCCCATGCGCAAAATTGTGACAGTTGTCAAAGGAGTGGTGGAATAGGAAAGAGAGACGAAATGCCTCTTCAAAATATTCAAGAGGTAGAATTATTTGATTGTTGGGGCATTGACTTTGTCGGACCATTTCCACCGTCTTTTGGAAATGAGTATTTGTTGGTAGCGGTTGACTATGTGTCGAAGTGGGTTGAGGCGATTGCCTCACCAAGAGCGGATGCTAAAACGGTAATAAGCTTTTTAAAAAGAAATATTTTTTCCCGCTTTGGAACCCCTCGAGTGTTGATTAGTGACGGAGGTTCACACTTTTGCAATGCGCCGCTTGAAAAAGTTTTGCAACATTATGGTGTAACGCATAAAGTGACCACTCCGTACCATCCACCGGCGAATGGTCAAGCCGAGGTCTCGAATAGAGAGATCAAAAGGATTTTGGAAAAAACTGTGTCTAGCTCGAGGAAGGATTGGTCTCAAAAGTTAGACGAAGCTTTATGGGCATATCGCACGGCCTATAAAGCTTCGATTGGGCTAACTCCATTCCAATTGGTTTTTGGTAAAACTTGCCATTTACCGGTTGAGATGGAGCACAAGGCCTTGTGGGCGTTAAAATTTTTAAACTTTGATCAAGAGTTAGCCGGTGACAAGAGAAAAGTGCAACTTCTTGAGTTGGAAGAAATGTGCAATGCCGCATACCACTCAAGTTGGTTGTACAAGGAAAAAGTGAAGGAGTACCACGACAAAAAGCTCCGCAAGAAAAAATTTGCGCCGGGGCAGCTTGTGCTTTTGTTTAACTCCAAGTTGAGGTTATTCCCTGGAAAATTAAAATCCAAGTGGTCCGGTCCGTTCCGCGTCAAAGAAGTGAAATCTTTCGGAGTTGTGGTAATTGAGGACATGGATGGGAAAGACAACTGGACTGTGAATGGTCAGCGCCTAAAGATTTACCTCGGCGGGCATGTGCGCCGAGGAAGCTGTGCGATTCTCCTTTATTTTCTAGCTTGAACATCATGGACCGTCGAGCTTATCCGACGTTAAACAAGCGCTGGTTGAGAGGCACCTCAACATTGTAAGTTTTTTTATGTTTTCTAATATGTTATTTGGGGACTGATATTGATTTATGCTTGAATTGGGAGCTGCCTGCTGTGCTGTATTTTTCCAAATTCTGTCATGCTCGCTAGCTTCTCGCTAGGCGAGCACGCAGCGAGCGTTCGCTAGCTTCTCGCTAGGCGAACCTCGCGAACCAGGCAATTCTGGTTTAAGTGGTGGGCCACTTATTGGGCCCAAAAGTTTGTTAGTTTGTTTTAATTTTGTTTCCCCCGTCCCTTACTCACTCTCACTCTCATTTGCACTCACTTTTACTCTCACATATTCTATTCTTTGCTCTACTCTTGTTCCTAATCACTTGAAAACCTAATTGTGCTTCAGATTATCTACACTGCTGCACCAGGTTTGACTTGTTCCTCATCTCTTTGCTTTCTCTGTTTTTATTTTGTTGAATTAAGGGATTTAGGTTATATTGTGCATGTTAGGATTTGAGAGATTTTGAGTTGCATGTGGATTTAGAACAAACCTTAGCATAGTAAACGTATGGTATTTGGTGTTTAGATTGTTGCAATTTCCGTTAGTGGTTTCTGATACCAGCAGTCGCTGTTCTGCAAATTTCGCAGCCTTCGCTAGCAGTTCGCTAGGCGAGCTCGCAGCGAGCATTCGCTGGCATCTCGCTAAGCGAAGCCGTAGCGAACGTAGCAGACTCTGTTTTGTTTATTCTATGCTGCTTGCTAACGTTTTACTATGTTGTTGTTTCTCTGATGTTATGAATGCAGATGGCCTCAGGTAATTTCGGAAAAAAGCGAAAGGTGGGATCCACCTCTAGGACGGTTCTTATCCAGTTCAACACGGACAAATTTGTGGGGGCAAAGCAAGCTGCCCGTTACCAGGCGCTGCAAAAGCGAAAGATTTTGCCGGAGAGAAGGTTCGTGATTGACTCTGAGGGAGAATACTGCAACTTTGTGTCGCTACTGCGAAAATCGGCGTCGGCTGAACAGAAGAGTCGCCACCGTGCGTTATTTATCCCAAAGGAGGGAAAGGAAACGCTCAGAGTAAACCTACCGCAAAGACGGGAAAGGAATGGTCATCGCAACCAAATCCTGGATTCGGGAGTCGGTTACGCAAGGGGAAGGTATTAGCACCCCTCACGTCCGTCGTACTCGACGGGATCCACGTTTGTTTTCTGGTACGGATTGTTATTCTATCTACTCTACAGGTCAGGGGTTAAAAGAAAATAAAATGACTCGGCAAAGTATCGCACTTTATGCCTACGTATTCCCATCTGGAACGAGAAATCAGAGTCAACGTAGTTCGCCTACCTATTGGAAAGGAGGGGAAGGTTGCTCGCTAGGATATCGCATCCTATGCCTACGTACTTTCATACAGCATGAAAGATCAGAGCAAACGTAGTTCGGGCCACGTATGACACACGTCTGTTTTGATTGCTTTTATCTCCTTCTAAAAAGGGTTTTCTTTGATTACTGGTCCAAGCGGACAAAAATTGACGTTTTGATGAGTTCACATTCTTTTACGGAAGAAGTGTCTTTTATTGTGTTTGAAATATTTATTGTGTTTTTCTGTTTGTTTTAAGGAAGAAGAGACAGAACTCTACCTATGGTTGCAAAAGGAATCAAACTAACCTAGTGTTATCATGCATGGGTTAAGACTTAATGTCTATCATGCTCCTCTCTTGCGCAGAGAGAAACAGAGATCCTAAGGGATAAACGGAAATAGAAACAACAGATGTATACAATAAAGCAGTAAAATGCATGGATGCAGCAATACAAGCGAGGCAAGGGAGTCCCACTCAACCTCTAACCTAGAAAACAATAGGCAAAAGCGAATAAAATTCGCTTTCAACCTAACAGGTTAAAGGGCAAACAATACAGTCAGAGAAATTCAAACAATACATCAAGAATCATAAAAAGCAGTCTTCATCAACATCTGTCTTCAAGTTATCTTCAACCATCTACAGGCTTCAAGCAAGCATCAGTCTTCATCTTCACAGCCTTCAAGCAAGGTCTCTATCTTCAATCTTCAATGGCTTTTCTTCAAGTCCCAATCTCCAAGATGAATATCAGTCAACAAGATGAATTGGATGTTAAGCAGTCAATTGCCTACCAAGGGTGGCCTACTGACTGTTAACATGATACTGACAGTTTTCTCTCAAAAGTTCTATCTTTTAAATACATTCACTAATCCTTCCAAAGGAAGGAGGTGGATATTTAAAAGAGACTTTGAATCATAGAGAAATAATGGAGGCAAACAAGACCTTCCATGTTTATGAAGCAAGTTTTCTACTCTAGAGCTCTGCCTAGCTCCTAGATCCTATAACCTTCAACAGCTGCCAGCAAGAGATACTCTTCATCAACTCTGGAAACTGGTCTTCATTCTTTTAATCTTCAATGGGTTTCATCAGCACAGTCTTCAGCTCAAACCCAAACCCCAAGCAGGCCCAAAACCCCCACATAGTCAAACAAGAACCCTAGAGAGGGCACACCACACAATCAAGCAGATACAGGAAATATACTAGTAGTAATAGTAGAATAGGGGAAGCCTAATACTTTCTAAGGGATATATTATCTACCCCTAATACCCCTATAGTCCCATACCCCAAAATTCAAACTACAACTCCTAAAAGAAATGATTTATCACACCTATGTCACACCTCAACCCTAATTTTGATTACCCTAATCACACCTAAACAAACCATCTAAAATTTAGTCCTAAAATCATGAATTAAATCTCATATGAAATTTGAAGTCCTAAGTGAAGTACTCTAAAAAGAATGGGTCCAAAATATAAAAGGATCTAGCTAAACTAAAATCAACAAGATCAAGTATTAAACTAAACATCATTTAAAACCTATTTAAAAGAAAAATATACTAAAAATGCAGAAATAAAATAAAATGCTAATTTTATTATATGATAATTTTCTTAACAGAAATAAGAAAAAGATGCAAAAACAACCACTTAAAAATATGGAATTTTCAATTTGTTAGGAATTTTCAAAGAATTAAAAAAAATAAAAGAAATTAAAATGATTTAAAATTGGTTAGGGGTGCAATTAGTAGTGGAACGCATTGGAAAATGAATGATGGGCCCAGACTGGGGGTGCGCATAGCAAGGTGCGTCTGGGCCCAGTTAATCAGAAAACACAAAAAGAAAATAAAAAATGAAAACGGTGCAAATAGTAACTATGTTAGTTCATTGGTTTGGGCCTTGGAAACTAGGGGTGTGATTAGCATTAGCAACTTAAGCCCATCAGAGGGTTTTAAGTGAAACGGTGCGCATAAGGCACCCAGCTTCCCTCCAACTCAACTTTGAATCGTGGCCGTGTGATCAAATTCTCAGTCAACATGGTCTTGCTCAATCCAAGGCCTCCCAGTTCGTCTTCTCCAAATAACCTAGGGTTTCCACCATTAATGCCATGAGCAAGCTTGCACGAACCAGGTTTCAACATCCTCATACACCTTCGTTTCTCCATGAAATTCAGATCCGTAAAAAGCAAAATCACTCTAATTCTCATACTGAACAATAATACATCACTAATTCTCACTAACACGCCCTAGAAAGCCAAACCTGATAGCTCTACATCCATGGATGCTCAAACTTCCAACTTCTTCTTTCTCCCATTTCTTGGCATCAACACAACCACCAAACATCACTGATCATTCTAAACTAATCCACATGAATTAACACTCTCTATCCTCTTAGTTCTAGGTCAAAATAGTTTTGGTGCTCATGTAACAAACTCCATGAAATGCTTTTAAACTCACCAGAATTATTCATCTACCTATTCCTAACAATTCTAACCTAAAGATTCTCTATCATGCTATCTATTTCTAGCCAATTCGATAGAAAAACCAACCTGGTGTAATCTTGAAAACAGATGGAGAAATCCTTGGATTCACAGCTAGCAAGGCTTAGGACTTGATCAATGGACTTGGTTCTTGGTTCTGTATGCAACAACACTTGCTTAAACACATTGGATTGCCATAACCACTTCTTTTTGCAATTTGGAGGATGAGATTGTATAGCACGATTCTTGTGATTTCTTCTTCAAATCTTGCTTGCAATGAACTCAGGGATGATTCTTGAGTGGATTTAGATCATGAAATAGAATGATTGATGAAGAATTGAAGAGATTGGAATGGATTTGCAAAATTGAAGAATGAGATGCAACTATGAGTTTTCAACCAAAATGAATCACCAACCAATGATTGGATCCACTCTACTCAATATATAGATGCTCATGGAACCATCTAGAACTTGTTAGAAACTTCTTGTGCACAAATCCCTTGTGTTTTGGCATGTGTAACTTCATACATAAGCACCCCATGATAACTTCCAAACTTTGAACTAAACTCAAAACTCTAATATTGCCAATGGTCTCAAAACATTCTTTCCAATCAAAATGACCTATAATTTCATCCCATTTGGACATGTTATGAAAAATCTCATTTTTAGGTCACTTTTATTCATTAAATTCACCTTTTAATTGACCAAATTTGGAACCTTGAGCTATGAGCATTTCCAAACTTTCATGATCACTTTTCTAGACTCAAAATGTCATTTGGAGCAAGTTTGATGTTGTGAAGTTTTTCATTTGAAGCTTCCTTGTATGAGTTTTGGGCATAGGCTTGAAATGACCTGTAATTCTCAAATGACCAAAATACCCTTTGCTTGCCAAGGACATAAGTAGAGTTCAACAAATCAGATGAAGGCATATCATACCTTTATAGAAAGCTAAGACAATTAGGAACAACTCTCATGTTAACCAGAAATCCATTTGAAAACCTCTTGAGGGGTAAAAGTTGCTTGTAAGACAAGTAACTTTCACAGACAAAATTTCAGAGGCCTCAGATGACTTGTAACTTGCAAGAATCATAACTTGAGTTCTATAAATCTCCTTGATGTCTTCCACCACTCAAATTAAAGGTCTTGAGATCCTCTACAAGTTTCATGCTGGCCAAGGATCCATTTGAAGCTTGCATTTTGAATTATCTTGCTTGGAAGTTTGACCTAAATCAGGGGATTTTACACAGAAACCCTAATTTAGAAACTCATCTTCCTCTTGATTTCTCTTGATTTCTCCTTGGCACAACACCACATCCATATCTACATGTCAAATGATGAACCCCACATCTTTCAAATAGGCTTTGATGACCTTCAACCAAGCATTTGACCTAGGGTTTGTTGGTGTAAGCCCTAGAGGCCAATACTTTTTGGTACTTGTATCGGATTATTCGTTTAATAATAAAAGGCATTTCTTTATTATGTTTGTCTTTCAGAATAATAAAGTCCCTAGAATAGTTAGTTTGTTTAATGAAATGTTAAGTGTGACTTAATCATGAGATCCCATTAAACATAAAGACATTATTCTTAAAATATCTGTAGTCAAGCTTTATTGCAAAGTGGGATAACATTAAAAGCATTGAGACTATTATGAAGATAGACTGATGATCACATCTCATGGATCATGGATAAAGAGTTATCAAGTCTTGACATAGGTATAAATATTAGGATTAATATTTATACCGGATTGACCCGCTATGAGAATACTACATAATATGTTATGCAAAGTGTCATAAGTTATTCTCATGGTGATAATGGTGTATTACCACCCTTCGACCTGAAACCACTATGGACCCTAGATGTAGAGTCGGGTGCTTTATTGCTGATCAAACATTATCCGTAACTGGATGATCATAAAGACAGTTGATGGGCACTCCACGAAGCATGCTGAGGGACATGAGTGTCCTAGATGGAATTTGCCAATCCTGCATAACAGGAGAAATGTCTAAGGGCCCAATATTGAACTGGACAAGGATGACACAGTGTATGCCTTGTGTTCAATATAGACATAGGGGCAAAAGGGTAATTGTACAAACATATATTATCACGAAAAAGGTTTTGTCAGATCACATGACATTTTCGTGACTTGGGTAGCAGTGATGTGTTGCTAGATACCGCTTACTGTTTATTATGTTAAATATATAATTTAATATAATTACCAACGTTACGAAATCCTACAGGGTCACACACATAAGGACAGTTTGATGAGAGATAGAGAAATCAAAAAGGAACATCGTAAGGTACGGTGCACTTAAGTGAAAAATAGAAATTCGGATAATATAATAATAATTATTGTTATTTTATAATGGTTATAAAATAATAATAAAATAAATATATTTATTATAATAATAGTTATTATAATAATATATAATATTATTATGGATCATGTGAATTGGGTTTTAGCCCGCAGCCCACAAGAGAGTCTATAAAAGGAACCCTTGTGATGAAGCTTTCACTTGATGCAATTTCGTTTTTGATTCTCTTTTCTCACTCAAATAATTCCGTTCGTAAGCAGCTAGCACTGTGACCGAAAGCTGTTCGTGTGGACTGAGTAGAGGCGTTGCACTTCATCAACGCTTGTGATCGCTGCATCAAAGATCTGAATCGCCACAAAGAGGTAACGATTCTATCACTGACCATGCTCATTTGTAAGGATCACTAAAGGAAATTTTTGTTTTCCGCTGCGTTTAGATCGCAATTTTCCTTCAGTGGTATCAGAGCCACTTACGAAACCATGGATCTGATAGCTGTTAAATTTCCGTCTTTTCTGTATTTGATTCGATTAAAACACAGAATGAATTTAACAATAAACGATTAATTAAATTTGGCATCTGTTGTGTACGATTTGGATGATTGATGTTGATTATGCTTCAGAAACCGACATTAGTATGGTGAAGTTGTGCGATACATTGATCATCCATAGGTTACACAATTAGATCAATCACTTTTATATAAGATATAAGAAATTCTGATGCAAAGATGGTATATGGGATATACTGTTTTGATTTCATCCATTCAATCACATAAGGATTGTAATTCTTTTGAAAGATCATCATTTTCATTCGCTTCGGAATCCGACGTTAGTATGGTGAAGCAATGACATGTTGATCTATCATATTGAGTTATCAATCGAGTTGTGTTTGACGGCATGAAATTGTTGTATTAGGATTAATGACAGTACAAGTGTTGTATTGCCGCAGACTTTTCCGGTTGAGGTTGTAAATGCACAAAAGTTGTGCAGGAAACGACGTGAAATACAATGAAGTGTTCATAAAATTTTTCGCCGGGGCGCTGCCCCTGACAACGTCCGCTGACCGGGCAGCGGAACCCCCGGCTAAGTCTGCAAAGTGTGATCAATCAGCCGAAATTTAATTTAGTTTATTTAATTATCGGAATTTTAAACTAATAATAAAAGTGTGTTTATTATTATTTATTTGTGGTGATCAGTTATGGCCTTAGTTTTTCCTTTATTATTGTTTTGGGATTTTTGAATACGGCCTGCGTGTCGTGCCTCTCTCTCAATCTCTTTATGTAACTTCTTTTCTCATCTCACTCCCTCGTATGTAAAACGAGTTTTCCTATATGTAATGTAATATTATGTTATGAACAAAAAAAAGGAGGAAGTATTCAATATTAAAGGAGGATAACCTTGGAGATCATGCTTGGAGAAGCTTAGATCGTTATTAGATTAGCTTAGGTTCTCTCATTGGCTTGAGAGAATAATTGCGTTAGGGGCCATAATTGTATCTTTTTTATATGTATGTTGATGCATGTAATTGTATGTTGATGCATGTGAGAGACGTTTTGCATGTTAAGCCGGTGAGATCAAACTAATAACAAATTCCCTCAAAATTAAATATTAAGTTTATGCTTTCCAATTTTTAGCACTCATCAAGACTAGTATCGAGCATTGTAGGTTTCGCCTATGCGAGGTGCATGTTCTATATTAGTAAGGTGTGATGGGATAATTGTAATATCCAATTGCTAAAACAATGGGTCAAACTTAACTAAACAAATTATAATAAGATTATATATGTTTAGAAGCAAGAATTGGGAATGATTCATGTGATGGATCAAAATAAGGAGTTATTCACCCAATTGAAAATATTCGAGAGTTGTATGAGATACAATTGGAAGGAGTTCCTACCTAAATAACTTAGTTTTGTGTAATCAGCCTAACGCTGACTTAAAACAAAGTGAAACATGGATCTCGACCCACTAGAAAGTCTTCCAACGGGATTTTCCGAATCAAATGATGAGGGTCATTTGTTTTGAATAAAATAGTGGGAGCATATTTGATTAAAGGCCTAATTAAATATGTTGTGTTAATGATACTTATATTTTCATATTTCTCTTGTAGATTACCATGACAACAAACACATCGAACAATATTTTGCGATCCATCCTAGATAAGGAAAAATTGTCTGGGACAAATTTCCTGGATTGGCACCGTAATCTGAGGATTGTCCTCAAGCACGATAAGAAGCTGTATGTCTTGGAGACACCAGTTCCTGAGGAGGAACCTCCTAGTTCTGCACCAAAGGCAGAAAGAGATGCTTATAAGAAGCATTTTGATGATGCCAATGAAACCGCTTGCCTCATGCTTGCTACCATGAACTCTGAGTTGCAAAAGCAACACGAGAACATGTCTGCGTTCGATATGATCGGACATCTGAAAACGCTTTATCAAGAGCAAGCAAGAAATGAGAGGTTTCAGGTTTCAAAGTCCCTTTTTAACAACAAGTTAGCTGAGGGAGCCCCTGTAAGTCCCCATGTACTCAAGATGATTGGGTATGTGGAGAACCTTGACAGATTAGGGTTTCCCCTTGGAAAAGAACTTGCGATTGATCTGATCTTGCAATCGTTGCCAGAGAGCTTCAGTCAGTTTGTCCTGAATTTCAATATGAATGACTTGGACAAAAGTCTTCCAGAACTGCTAGGCATGTTGAGAACTGCTGAGCAGAATATGAAGACAAAAGGGAAATCCATTCTGATGGTCAGTAATGGAAAGAAACAGAACAAGAGGCCCATCAAACAGGGTGGTAGAGGGAAAGGCAAGGAAGTTGCCAAACCCAAACCCACTCCTCCTGTTTTGAAGCCTAGTGGAGGAATAGCAAAGGAGGGCACTTGCTTCCATTGCGGTAAGACCGGACATTGGAAGAGAAATTGCCCAAAGTACCTGGAAGATAAGAATAATGGAGTAGAGACTTCAAATTCAGGTATTTTTGTTATTGAAATTAATTTATCTACTTCTGCATCATGGGTATTAGATACTGGATGCGGTTCTCACATTTGTACTAATGTGCAGGGGCTAAAAAGGAGTAGAGATTTGGCAAAAGGTGAAGTTAACCTACGAGTTGGCAATGGAGCAAAGGTTGCTGCTTTAGCTGTAGGAACTTATGTTTTAACTTTACCTAGTGGTTTAATAATTCAGTTAGAGAACTGTTATTATGTACCTGCAATTAGCAGGAATATTATTTCCGTTTCTTGTTTGGACAAGTTTGGTTTTTCATTCATAATAAGGAACAATTGTTGCTCCATTTATTTGAATGATATATTCTATGCTACTGCAAAAATGAATAATGGACTATATGTCCTTGATCTTGAAATGCCAATTTATAACATTAATACTAAAAGGTTGAAACCTAATGAGTTGAATCCAACTTACCTTTGGCACTGTCGATTAGGCCACATAAATGAGAAACGCATTTCCAAACTCCATAAAGATGGACTCTTGGACTCTTTTGATTATGAATCATATGAGACATGCAGATCTTGTTTAATTGGAAAGATGACAAAGTCCCCATTCACAGGAAAAGGTGAAAGGGCTAATGATCTTTTGGCACTCATACATACTGATGTATGTGGACCACTGAACATACCAGCCAGAGGAGGTTTTCAGTACTTCATCACTTTTACTGATGACTTCAGTAGATACGGATATGTGTATTTAATGAAACACAAATCTGAGTCCTTTGAAAAGTTCAAGGAATTCAAGAATGAAGTACAAAACCAACTAGGTAAGAATATTAAAGTTCTTCGATCAGATCGAGGCGGTGAATATTTAAGCCTAGAATTTGATGACCATCTAAAAGAGTATGGGATTCTATCCCAACTTACTCCTCCTGGAACACCACAATGGAATGGTGTATCTGAGAGAAGAAATCGAACCTTGTTAGACATGGTCCGATCCATGATGAGTCACGTCGATCTTCCAAACTCCTTTTGGGGACATGCATTATTAACAGCAGCTTACACACTTAACCGTGTTCCATCCAAAAAGGTTGATAAGACACCATATGAGATATGGAGTGGTAAGAAACCACATATGTCTTACATGAAGATTTGGGGTTGCGAAGTTTACGTCAAACGACAAATTTCAACCAAGCTTGAGCCCAAATCTGACAAATGCTTATTTGTGGGGTATCCTAAATAAACAAGAGGATATTACTTCTACAATCCTTCTGAGGGCAAAGTGTTTGTCGCTCGAACTGGAGTCTTTCTGGAAAGGGATTTTATTTCCAAAGGAAACAGTGGGAGGAAAATAGAGCTTGAAGAAATTCAAGAATCACAAAACATTGAAACACCTATGGAGGAACTAGAGCGGGGAACACAAGTAGTTGTGGAAGAGCAACCTGCTCAAGTAGAACAAGACCAGCGTAGGTCAAGCAGGATACGTCACCAACCTGAGAGATATGGATATCTCATAAGTGATCAGGGTGATGTATTACTCATGGATCAAGATGAGCCTGTGACCTACAAAGAGGCCATAACTGGTCCTGAGTCTGAGAAGTGGCTAGAAGCCATGAAATCTGAAATGGATTCCATGTACACAAACCAGGTTTGGACCTTGGTAGAACCTCCTATAGGAGTTAACCCTATAGGATGCAAGTGGGTCTTCAAGAAGAAGACTGACATGGATGGTAAGGTACATACCTATAAAGCAAGACTGGTTGCAAAAGGCTATAAACAAATTCATGGGGTTGACTATGATGAAACCTTTTCACCAGTTGCAATGCTTAAATCTGTTCGGATTTTACTTGCCATCGCTGCATATCATGATTATGAAATATGGCAGATGGATGTCAAAACTGCTTTCCTTAATGGGAATCTTCTTGAGGATGTGTACATGACACAACCTGAAGGATTTGACATACCACAAGATGCCCAAAAGATATGCAAGTTACAGCGATCAATCTATGGATAGAAGCAAGCTTCCAGAAGCTGGAATCTTCGTTTTGATGAAACCGTAAAACAATATGGATTCATCAAAAATGAAGATGAACCTTGTGTCTACAAGAAGGTTAGTGGGAGCATGATCGTGTTTCTGGTATTATATGTAGATGACATATTACTCATTGGAAACGATGTCCCTACCTTGCAACAAGTGAAGACTTGGTTAGGGAATTGTTTTTCTATGAAAGACCTAGGTGAAGCAGCCTATATATTAGGAATTAGGATCTATAGAGATAGATCACAAAAACTGCTTGGCCTAAGTCAGAGTACATACATAGATAAAGTGTTGAGACGCTTTAATATGCATGATTCCAAGAAAGGATTCATACCTATGCAACATGGTCTGTGTTTATCAAAAACACAATCCCCTTCAACTAAGGAAGAAAGGGATCGCATGAATAAGATTCCATATGCATCTGCAATAGGATCTATCATGTATGCCATGTTATGTACTCGACCAGATGTCTCGTATGCATTAAGTGCAACGAGTAGGTACCAATCTGATCCCGGTGATGCTCACTGGGTAGCTGTCAAGAATATCCTTAAGTACTTGAGAAGGACTAAGGATTCATTCTTGATATATGGAGGTCAGGAAGAGCTTGATGTAATTGGTTACACTGATGCTAGCTTCCAGACAGATAAGGATGATTTTAGATCACAATCTGGTTATGTGTTCTGTCTCAATGGTGGCGCTGTGAGCTGGAAAAGTTCAAAGCAAGAAACAGTTGCTGATTCTACAACTGAGGCCGAGTATATTGCTGCCTCAAATGCAGCAAAGGAAGCTGTTTGGATCAAGAAGTTCATTAGTGAACTTGGCATAGTCCCTAGCATTGTGGATCCCATTGGTTTATATTGTGATAACAATGGTGCTATCGCACAAGCTAAGGAGCCTAGATCTCACCAACGATCCAAACACATACTTAGGCGTTATCACCTCATTCGAGAGATAATCGATCGGGGAGATGTGAAGATATGCAGAGTACCTACACTTGACAATATCGCTGACCCATTAACAAAGCCTCTTGCGCAACAGAAGCATGATGGTCATACTAGATCTATGGGTATTAAGGGTATGCCTAATTGGCTCTAGTGCTAGTGGGAGATTGTTGGTGTAAGCCCTAGAGGCCAATACTTTTTGGTACTTGTATCGGATTATTCGTTTAATAATAAAAGGCATTTCTTTATTATGTTTGTCTTTCAGAATAATAAAGTCCCTAGAATAGTTAGTTTGTTTAATGAAATGTTAAGTGTGACTTAATCATGAGATCCCATTAAACATAAAGACATTATTCTTAAAATATTTGTAGTCAAGCTTTATTGCAAAGTGGGATAACATTAAAAGCATTGAGACTATTATGAAGATAGACTGATGATCACATCTCATGGATCATGGATAAAGAGTTATCAAGTCTTGACATAGGTATAAATATTAGGAGTAATATTTATACCGGATTGACCCGCTATGAGAATACTACATAATATGTTATGCAAAGTGTCATAAGTTATTCTCATGGTGATAATGGTGTATTACCACCCTTCGACCTGAAACCACTATGGACCCTAGATGTAGAGTCGGGTGCTTTATTGCTGATCAAACATTATCCGTAACTGGATGATCATAAAGACAGTTGATGGGCACTCCACGAAGCATGCTGAGGGACATGAGTGTCCTAGATGGAATTTGCCAATCCTGCATAACAGGAGAAATGTCTAAGGGCCCAATATTGAACTGGACAAGGATGACACAGTGTATGCCTTGTGTTCAATATAGACATAGGGGCAAAAGGATAATTGTACAAACATATATTATCACGAAAAAGGTTTTGTCAGATCACATGACATTTTCGTGACTTGGGTAGCAGTGATGTGTTGCTAGATACCGCTTACTGTTTATTATGTTAAATATATAATTTAATATAATTACCAACGTTACGAAATCCTACAGGGTCACACACATAAGGACAGTTTGATGAGAGATAGAGAAATCAAAAAGGAACACCGTAAGGTACGGTGCACTTAAGTGAAAAATAGAAATTCGGATAATATGATAATAATTATTGTTATTTTATAATGGTTATAAAATAATAATAAAATAAATATATTTATTATAATAATAGTTATTATAATAATATATAATATTATTATGGATCATGTGAATTGGGTTTTAGCCCGCAGCCCACAAGAGAGTCTATAAAAGGAACCCTTGTGATGAAGCTTTCACTTGATGCAATTTCGTTTTTGATTCTCTTTTCTCACTCAAATAATTCCGTTCGTAAGCAGCTAGCACTGTGACCGGAAGCTGTTCGTGTGGACTGAGTAGAGGCGTTGCACTTCATCAACGCTTGTGATCGCTGCATCAAAGATCTGAATCGCCACAAAGAGGTAACGATTCTATCACTGACCATGCTCATTCGTAAGGATCACTAAAGGAAATTTTTGTTTTCCGCTGCGTTTAGATCGCAATTTTCCTTCAGGGTTGACCTAGGGTTGACCCAGATGAAACCCTAGTTGACTGTCTTCAACTGCAACTCTTGTGATCATATCAATGACTTGTCTCACTTTCAAAATGACTCTCTAGGTCCTCCATGATGTCTATATACCCTCCATGCTCAATTCACAGCTCACAACTTCTTTGATGATCTTCAAATACCCTCAAGATAGGAGATAGATCCACTGCTTGGTCTACTAACTTCTCAGATGATGACTTGGCTAAGATTGAATTTGAATAAGAACCTCTTGATATGCTCATAGAGATAAGAAGTGCATTTGGTCCCTTGTTGGATGACTTGCCCATGCTATGCTATGCAGATGAATGAATTATGTGTATGACCTAATATGCAAATGACAATGCAATTGAAACATAAACTAAGTGAAGTAGGTTGAGAAAATTTTAGGGTGCAACAGCTGCCCCTATTCAAGCGACTTGGACCCGACTGGGTGGAGCACGAACGGCCTTCAAACATTCGAGGTACGAGATGGTTGAATACTAAGAACCCGGAAATTTGCCAACCGCAGAAATAAACCGCCCAACTATCTAGGGAACGACATCCACCAACTGAATCTGGTTGTTACGACAACAACTGATCCGACGCCTGATGATTCTGATCTCAACTTCAACCACCTATGTAACGCCACAGGTACCGAACACTTTTCGCAAAACACCTCTGTCCACAACTGGACTAACCTTATCAACACAAGAAGAGGGACAAATTCGTCAACACGAATAGAGATTCTGTTGTCACAGTAGTAACCTTGTCCACATCTGGACCCAAATTTCGTTAAACCACGAATACACAAATCTGTCCACGTCAGGACTCACATCTCAACAACACAGGAATAGAACTTTGTCCATGTTAGGACGCCTGTTTCGTCAACACGAAGAAATCTCAACTAAACTTGTCCACGTCAGGACTCCACCTGCCGTCAACACGGAAAAATCTCGGCGACTTCGCTGGGGATGACTCGTCTGCATTTCATCAGCACGAGGGGATCCTATCAACATAGGAATGAATTGTCCACGTCAGGAATAAATCGTCCACGTTAGGAATAAACTTTCCACGTTAGGAATAACCTGTCCACGTTAGGAATAACCTTTCCCCGTTAGGAATAAATTGTCCACGTTAGGAATAACCTTTCCCCGTTAGGAATAAATTGTCCACGTTAGGAATAAATCGTCCACGTTAGGAATAAACTTTCCACGTTAGGAATAAACTTTCCACGTTAGGAATAAACTTTCCACGTTAGGAATAAACTTTCCACGTTAGGAATAACCTTTCCCCGTTAGGAATAAACTTTCCACGTTAGGAATAAACTTCGTCTTGATTTGTCCACGTCAGGACTCACATCTCGTCTGCACAAGAAAATCCTATCAGCATGGGGGTAAAATCGTCCACGTCAGGACACCGTTTCATTGACCCGAAGAAATGTAAATTCGTCCACGTCAGGACTCGCGCATCTTCGACCCGCTGAGGAAATAAAACTTGTCCACGTCAGGACTCACGCCTCGCCAACGCGAAGAGAGATAAATTTGTCCACGTCAGGACTCGCGCATCTTGACAACACGAAGAACTATAAACTTGTCGATATGAAGGAACATATCCGCTGGGGATAATTGGTCCACGAAGAGTAATCAATTTTGTCCGCGTCAGGACTCCCCATTCCATCAATACGGAGAAACCGAATCTGTCTACGTTAAGACTAGCACATCTCGTCAACCAGAGGAAATAAATCTGTCCACATTAAGACACCCACTTCTCTAGCACGAAGAACTCCCGTCAATATAGGAATAAATTGTCCACGTCAGGACTCATATTTCGTCAACGCGATGAACTCCTATCAATATAGGCAATAAAATTTTGACGACTCCGGGGAAATACTCCTGTCAACCAGTAAGAAAATACATCCGTCTGTTCCTACGGGAAGATACTCTGAATACAGTTTCTCTGCTTATCTCCATAGTAACTAACTCCATTGGTCCCAACCCACAAACCTTTTAGCACTGACGTGACAACGACTTTGAGGCGGACTCTACTGAGGATATTTGGAAACCAAACTACCGGACGCCTGTTCTGATAACCGGCGACAGCCTCTGAAATTCTGATTCATGAAACCCTTTGATGCTGACGTAACAACAAATTTGAAGAAAATGATCTGCTGGCCGGACTAGAGAAACTTCAACAAGCAACTCTGGCGGGGAAAACAAAAGAAATTTAAACAAATAACTCTGCTCGGGGACAAAGAGAACTTAACCTAATAACTCTGTGGGGAATAATGCCAAAATTGACATTTTCGTTGAATGTCTCACGCCGAGATCTTGAATGTTTGGTAATTCATTTGAGCAAGAGCTCCCTCCACCTGTAAGGGAAACAATACTTGTAACAAACGGTTAGCCAACTTGGTTTATATTTCAAAATGCATATGTTTGACAATGACGCAATGCTCCATTCGACATGGAAATGCTACGCGTTTTTATTTGGTGGATGCAAGTATGACACTATATGCCGATGCAAATGCAGACTCGAACTGCTGGGATACAGAAACCCGCTTCAGCAAAATAAATGCTGAAGACAACACTGACTCCACTGGGGATAACCAGGTGCCACAGAATTATTCCAGCAAAATAAATGCTGGAAGAGTGAAGCCCGCTTCGCTGAGGAATAACTGAATGCGTCAATCAGGATTGGACTTCTGCTGGGGAGTGAACGGGTATCACACGGTATTCCGACAAAATAAATGCCAGGGCACACAGCCAACTATGCGGGGAGAGTTTTCTTTTTTTAATCTTTGAGTTTCACTGGGAGGAAAGACAACACTTGCTGGAAAGAGAACTCCGCTGGGGACGAAACGACTCTCTTGGGGAAAATCAACTGACTCCGCTGGGGGAGAGTAAATGACCCTACTGGGAAGGGTAAACTGTCTAAGTACAGCTCACGAGTTAGAAATGTTAATCTTCTGAGGCTAAACCACTCTGCTCGGGATGGGGGAATCCTGTTAGGGGACACTACACTGTATGAATACAGCCTTCGATCTAGGAATCGTCAATTCTGCTGAGAGTAAACAACCCTGCTGGAGAATGTCCTTTGGATAAGCTACGACTAGCTGGGGAATTTGATCCTTCTTTAGTAAGGGACATTGTCATCTCCGAAGCGCGACCTGCGTGGGGATCGAGTCTTTCGTTACGAGCTTCTGGTCCATACTACAATCTTTTGATCGTCCACTTCATACGGCTACGAACCCTGCAACACCACAAACAAGACAAGACAAGTCTACACAACCAAATCTATTCAGATTAGCGTTAGTGACATTATTTTCAGTTAATTCAAAGTTTTAGAAATTATTGGCAAGGGCCAGCGACGTTATACACTTGCTAGTTTCATTAAACCTAGGCGTTTATCATGTACAAAACAGTAAAGAACCAGCATCAAATACTGAATAACATGTTTTATTGATTGGGCCCCTAAATGGGCGGAGTTTTGTACACGGGATGTAACTCCTGAAAAGAGGAAGCTACGCACAACAAATATACAAGTATACACAAGAAGCATAAATATAATGACAAATCAAATTTGTACACATGTCGGCAACGGGATGCAGACGAACACCACGAGTTGATCCTCCTATGACTCGCCCGACTCTAATGCTTTTCCCGGCATTCACACTTCCGAAGAGATTGTATCTGATAATCGACCCCTCAGGTATATTCTCCCGCGCCAATGCTCACTGCAGTATCAAATTCGGACCGCAGTCATTTGCTTTTCAAATCCCTAACTTTTGTGTGAACCGCCCTTTACGGGTTTTCAGTTCACCGGGATACCCTTTTTTGCCGAAGCCGCCCAGTGTAGGTTTTCAACTTCGCGGGTGTACATTTTTTCAATTTTATCCCTAACTTTTGCCCGAACCTTTCATTCTGTTTTTGGTTCGCCAGGATGCCCCATTTTTTCCTGGACTCTCTTTTTTTTTTTTTGTCCAGCGGGTCAATTTCAAGCAAAGTATTTTTTAACTGCGTCCGAATTCACAGGCGACGTAAAGTCTTCACCGTCCATGGTGGACAACAATAAAGCCCCTCCTGAAAAGACTTTTCCAACAACGTATGGCCCTTCGTAGTTGGGGGTCCACTTGCCCCTGTGATCTGCCTGCGGCGGGAGAATCCTCTTCAGCACAAGGTCGCCCGTCTGAAAGCTCCGAGGACGTATCTTCTTATCATATGCTTTCTTCATTCGGCTCTGGTACAAACGACCGTATGCTAGAGAAGCTAGCCTCTTCTCATCCATTAAACTCAGCTGGTTCAACCTGTCCTTCACCCATTCTGCCTCGTCTAGTTGGACATCTCGTAGTACTCTCAGCGAAGGAATCTCAACTTCCAGTGGTAGCACTGCTTCCATTCCATATACCAACGAGAACGGGGTTGCCCCGGTTGATGTGCGTACCGTCGTACGATAACCGTGCAAAGCAAAAGGTAGCATCTCATGCCAATCCTTATAGGTCACCACCATCTTCTGAACAATCTTCTTTATATTCTTATTGGCCGCTTCAACAGCGCCATTCATCTTGGGTCGGTAAGGGGAGGAGTTGTGATGCTCGATCTTGAAATTCTGACACAGCTCCTTCATCATTTTGTTATTCAGGTTTGAACCATTGTCAGTGATTATTCGCTCGGGGATCCCATATCTGCAAATGATATCTCTCTTGATGAATCTGGCTACCACCTGCTTAGTCACATTTGCGTAAGATGCCGCCTCCACCCATTTGGTGAAGTAATCGATTGCTACTAGAATGAAACGGTGCCCATTAGAAGCCGTCGGCTAGATCTTTCCAATCATATCAATTCCCCACATCGAGAATGGCCACGGCGATGACATCACATTCAGAGGACTCGGAGGCACATGGATCTTATCTGCATAGATTTGGCACTTATGACACTTCCTCGCGAACTTGAAACAATCTGTTTCCATAGTTAGCCAAAAATAACCTGCCCGCAGCAGCTTCCTCGTCATAGCATGCCCCCCAGCATGCGTACCAAATGTACCCTCATGTATTTCCTCCATGAGCAGCTTCGCCTCTTTCTCATCTACACAACGTAGTAGCACCAAGTCGTGATTTCTTCTGTACAGGACACCGTCCGGATTCAGGTAGAAATTACCCGCCAATCTCCTGAGAGTCTTCTGATCGTGACTGGATGCCCCAACCGGATACTCTTTGTTCTTCAGGAAGTTAAGGATATCAAAATACCACGGTTTATCATCAGATGCTTCGTCAATGGCAAATACGAAGGCAGGTCTGTCAAGCCGAGAGATAACAATCCTGGGAGCCTCGTTCCAGAAGTTGACTTTGTACATGGAAGACAAAGTGGCCAGGGCGTCAGCCATCTGATTCTCTGCTCGCGGTACATGATGCAATTCAACCTTGTCAAAGAAAGGCAACAATCTCCTCGCGTAATTCATGTACGGTATCAAATTGGGCTGACGTGTCTCCCATTCCCCTTTTATCTGATTCACCACCAGAGCTGAGTCTCCGTATACGTCCAGATTTTTGATTCGCAAATCAATGGCCTCTTCAAGCCCCATGATACAAGCTTCGTATTCGGCTTCATTATTGGTAACTGGAAAGGTCAATCGAGCGGTAAACGGGACGTGCGACCCGTGTGGCGTAGTGATGATTGCCCCTATTCCGATACCATAGGCGTTCACAGCTCCGTCAAATATCAACTTCCATTTGGAGCCCAATTCTGGTCCTTCGTCTGGCAACGACTCTTCACAATCTTTCATCTTTAGGTACATGATATCCTCGTCAGGAAAATCAAACCTCATCGATTGGTAATCCTCAATAGGCTGCTCTGCCAAGTACTCAGATAATACACTCCCCTTTATAGCCTTCTGCGAGACATACTGGATGTCGTATTCAGTCAAAACCATCTGCCAACGGGCAATTCTCCCCGATAATGCCTGCTTTTCGAATACATATTTGATAGGATCCATCTTCGAGATGAGCATGGTTGTATGATTCAGCATGTATTGCCTCAAACGCTTGGCGGCCCAGGCCAGCGCGCAACAAGTTTTTTCAAGCATTGAATATCGAGATTCACATTCAGTAAACTTCTTACTCAAGTAATATATTGCATGCTCTTTTCTTCCTGTCTCGTCGTGTTGACCGAGAACACAACCCATACTTCCCTCAAGAACTGTCAAATACATAATCAAAGGTCTACCTGCCACTGGGGGTATCAAAATAGGAGGCTCCTGCAAATACTGCTTTATTTTATCGAACGCCTTTTGACAATTTTCATTCCACGTTACAGCTTGGTCTTTTTTCAACAGCTTGAATAATGGCTCACACGTAGCCGTTAGGTGAGATATGAACCTAGCAATGTAGTTCAGTCTCCCTAAAAAGCCACAGACTTCTTTTTCCGTTTTAGGCGTCGGCATTTCCTGTATTGCTTTTATTTTTGCAGGATCAACCTCTATTCCTCTTTCGCTCACGATAAACCCCAGCAGTTTACCCGATCTCACCCCGAAGGTGCACTTGTTAGGGTTCAGTCTCAGCCTGAACTTCCTAAGCCTTTTGAATAACTTCAGCAGATTCACCAAATGCTCTTCCTCCGTCTGGGATTTGGCAATCATATCATCGACATAAACTTCGATCTCCTTATGCATCATATCATGGAAAAGAGTCGTCATTGCACGCTGATACGTTGCCCCAGCATTCTTCAATCCGAAGGGCATCACTTTATAACAAAATGTTCCCCAAGGCGTAATGAAGGTAGTCTTCTCCATGTCTTCTGGCGCCATTTTAATCTGATTATAGCCCGAGAAGCCATCCATGAAGGAGAATACGGAGAATTGAGCAGTGTTGTCAACCAGCACATCGATGTGAGGAAGCGGAAAATCATCTTTCGGGCTCGCTTTATTTAAATCACGGTAATCTACGCACATTCTCACTTTACCGTCTTTCTTTGGCACTGGTACAATATTAGCGACCCATGAGGGATATTTTGTAACAGCTAGGAAACTAGCATCCCACTGCTTTTGAACCTCCTCCTTAATTTTCACTGCCATATCAGGTCTGGTTCTGTGAAGCTTCCGCTTAACCGGAGGGCATTCTTCTTTTAACGGCAGGCGGTGCACAACCATATCAGTATCAAGCCCAGGCATGTCTTCATACGACCAAGCGAACACATCACTGTACTCTCTGAGCATTTCAACCAGTCTTCGCTTGACGTCGCTCCGCAGCGCGGCTCCTATACGGATGTTCTTTTCAACCCCTTCCGACCCCAGGTTAATAATTTCGATGACCTCCTCATGAGGCAGAATGACTCGTTCTTCTTGCCTTACCAACCAAGACAATTCTTCAGGCACGTCGCCATCTTCGACAATCTCTTCTTCAGCCTGAAATACCGGGTGCTCAAAGTCGAGACGAGTCATAGGCGGTTCAATGATGTCATCTGAAAATGTTATCCTGCAAAAGGAATGGTTAAATGCTTCAAAATGCGTATAAAGCGAATAACCACGTTGCCATTTTATTGTAAAACACAAAACAGGAAAAACAGAGATCGCAATATTTGTACATGAAAAAACGCCTTTTATTTAATGATTAAACAACGCAATGTACATAACAGCACAGCCCTAAGCAAAATCATGATGCCTCGGGTACGACACCAGATTATTCAACAATTAAGAAAACAAAGTATTACTGTTTGAGAGTCACAGGAACAATCTCCTGAATAGACCAATTGCATAATCCTTGGCCTGGCACGCTTGGCTGAATCCAGGCGTCCATGTCGCAATCACTGTCTCCTTCTTCGGAATCTGAAACAGCGTTGATGGCCTCGTGAAACACTCCACTAGCGGTGATGGTTATTGGTCCTCTGAAACGGGGTGCC
Organism: Lathyrus sativus; assembly: GCA_963859935.3. Taxonomy (NCBI): domain Eukaryota; kingdom Viridiplantae; phylum Streptophyta; class Magnoliopsida; order Fabales; family Fabaceae; genus Lathyrus; species Lathyrus sativus. Next base: position 398,134,479 of record OZ012739.1, on the reverse strand, counting down.
CCAGCAGCAGGCGTTGATGACGACGGTTGATATCCCAGCCCAAATCGGTCCATCTTCACGGGAATATCCAGCACCTTGCCCCAGCCTTTTGTCTCACCAGTCTTCACTAGAGCTTGGGCCTCCTTATATGACGAGACAGCTACCTCTGACGCCTTACTCGTCCCGGGACCTTTGTCTTTGACGCGCAACCCTTCAAAGGCTTGACAGGGTGTTTCATGAATCTCGCCGTCGACTTCTACATACTTGAATGATGACATATGGCTAACCAATATATCTTCTTCTCCACAGACCGTGACCACACTGTCCCCTACCATGTATTTCAGCTTTTGATGCAAGGTAGACGTGATTGCCCCAGCACCATGAATCCAGGGTCTTCCGAGAAGGCAGTTGTATGCTGGCTGGATATCCATAATATAAAATTCAGTTGCGAAAACCTCCGGTCCCACCTGTAGGGGTAACGTTATGGATCCAAAGACTGTTCTTCGTGTACCATCAAATGCCCTGACCACCAGGTCACTAGGCGTACACATGATTCCCCTGACATCTAGTTTCATCATCGCCTTCTTAGGCAGCACGTTTAAGGAAGATCCGGTGTCTACCAGTACATGAGACATGACTGAGCCTCTACACTTAACTGAGACGTGCAATGCCATGTTATGCTCTCTCCCTTTCGGGGTCAAATCAAAGTCTGTAAATCCTAGGCTATGGCCTGCGTTCACATGCGCCAACACCCCCTCCAGCTGATTCACGGAAACATCTTGGGGTACGAAGGAAGTATCCAGAACTTTCAACAATGCATTTCTGTGAGCTTCAGAACACAATAGCAACGACAGTATGGATATCTTTGACGGCGTCTGTTGAAGGTGCTCAACAATCTTATAATCGCTCTTACGAATAAGGCGCATGAACTCTTCCACATCCTTCGACGACGCTTCTTTTTCGTTCCCCTGCACCGGGACATTCTCATTCATCTTTCCTTTTCCTTTCGCCAGTCGTTCAGCCTCTACCTCAGGCGATATGAAGATTCTCCCACTTCTTGTCATACCTCCGGTACCGACGACGTTGTCTACAACCTCAACTGGTTGTTTATTAACATCAATTTTCACCCCATCACAGTACACTTCCAACCCATAGGTCCAGGGGACTGCCTTAGTGCTCTCGTAAGGGATTGGTCCTGCCTTGGTGATAGTGATCGGCGGTCGCTTGGCCGGCGCCGTTATAGTTATCGTTTTTCGGGGAATCGTCACAGTAGCTACATCACTTTGCTTGTCTGCTAATACCTCTGCAGGTTCTTCAACTGCCGTTCGGTCGAATTGTAATGTGCCTCCATCTATTAAGGTCTGAATACCCTTCTTCAATTCATCACAACCCCCAGCTTGGGTCCAACACTCTAAACAATACTCGTCGCAACCTGGATACACATCTCCTTACAATAACCTTCTCTTTATCTCACACAACGGTGTCTTTAGGTCGTCAACATTCATAATCAAGTTCAAACTCTCCTCGGTTAAAATGGTGTTTGCCCCATGGTTGGGCATGGGCTTTTGCACTATGTTCGGACCCGCCTGTCCAAAATTGATAGCCTTACTATCCAATAGATCCTGTACCACATGCTTGAACGCGTGGCAACCCTCTACATCGTGGCCAGGAGCCCCGGAGTGGAATTCACAGTGCTTGCTTGCATCGTAGCCGTACGGAGGAGTGCCTGTTATTGGCGCCAGAGTTCTCTTTTCCACCAAGTTCAAACCCAGTAACGTCTGTAGCAATTCTGCATACGTTGAAGGAGGCGTTTCAAACACCCTCCTTGGTTTACCCCCCTAGGCTCTGCGCTGGACAGGATGTGCCCCCTATTGTGGCTGCTGTTGCTGTTGTTGTTGTATTGGTTGTTGCTGAAATGGAATAGTAACACTTGCCACCTGCTGCGGCTGATTGTACTGGTTTCGACCTCTGCCCCGGCCTCGGCCTCGGCCCCCAAACACTGCGCTTGCATCACCTTGACGGCGCCCACCGAAAGCCCTTCTGTTACTGCCGGCTGAGGTGGATTCCTCAGCTTGGAACCTTCCCTGTTTAATGTTGCTTTCAATCTTCTCTCCCATCAGGATTAAGTCTGAGAAACTGCCCAAAGAAGTATGAAACAACTTGTCATAAAACATGCCAGTAAATGTTCCTATGAACATATCATTCATTTCTTTGTCCTCCAAAGGAGGATGAACTCGAGCAGCCATGTCGCACCATCTCTGCGCATACTCTTTGAAGCTCTCACCCTTCTTCTGGGACAACCCCTGCAATTGGACCCGGTTGGGTGCCAAGTCACTGTTGTACTTATAGTGAGCCACAAATGCTTCAGCCAACTGCTTCCATGTCTTTATCTGAGTTGGTTCCAATCCCATATACCACTCGAGGGAAGGACCAGACAAGCTATCTTGAAAGAAATGCATTAGCATCCTCTCATCGTTTGAATACGCCGACATCCTTCTGTAGTATGACCGCACGTGCACTTTTGGACAGGTATCCCCCTTATATTTGTCGAATGTGGGAGCTTTGAATTTTATTGGTACCCTCAGGCCAGGCACCAGACCCATTGTTGTCATATCTAATCCAACAACACTTTGATTCACGACCCCCCTCATCTGCTCCTCGAGCATCCTGATCCTCTGAGAGTCATCCATAGGACCTTCGAAACCTCCACCGGAGAAAGCATCCTCTTGCTGGTCTTCTTGCCAATTACCGTTCCCAGTTCCGTATCCATCGTACCCGTTGTTACGGCCAAATCTAGTCTGATTCATTGTAGGGCCTCGCCCCCTGTTACCATATCCCGGAGCAACTCCTGCAGGCCCAAAAGCCATTAACCCAGCGCCATTTCCATTTCCGAATCCGCCATAACCCTGATTAGTCATACCAAATCCGTCCTGTCCGAAGCCTTGAGCGTTGAAGCCGTACTTCCCAGCATGATCAAACCCCTGGTCATTGAAGCCGAATCCATTATTGCCGAAGCCATTACCGCCCATATTATCACCCAGGTTGACGTCTCCGAGCCCAACGTTGTTGACGACAGTCTCGTTCCCAATTCCAACATTACCGTTCCCGGCAGCAACGCCGTTGTTCACATTGACAGCAGGTATATTTACCACAGGTGGAGCCACCGGTGTGGGAGTACCATCCCCGTGAATAGTGTCGACTCGCACAGAATGATGGTCTTCATTTCCGTGCCCAGCATTTCTTACCAACAGAGGCTGCACCAAAGCTTGCAAATTCTCCTGGCCTTTCGCAATGGTCTCCATTGTCTGCATGAATAGCGCCAGCTTCTCACGCATGTCTTGCATTTCATTCTGCATCTGATCCATAATTCTTCGGCAGTTGGTACGATTAGAGTATCGGTGCGGGCGCTGACTTTCAATCCTGAAAAGACCTGGTACAGTGCAAGAAATGAGATACCGTTCAATAATCACCTGTAATGCAATATGAATGTGAATGCAATGCAATATGTGTCTGTGCATTAGAGCGAATCATTCCCCGATTCTAGTGCGAATGTGTCAGTGTGGTGACAGTGACAGCAATACGAAGATCGGGGCCGAATTATAGAAAACACCTCATATATTGCAGAGAAATCCATTAAGCCCAGAATACAATATCAATGCGTACAATAAGAAGGCATGACCTCAACCAACAATCTTGGTGATGGTCAGCACAAATGCAAATAAAGCCTCCACATTAATACATGAAATGGTCAAGTACACCCATAAGCCTGGTACTCTTCTAGTAACTTCTTAGTCTCTGGATGACTTGGTCGGGTAAGCAGACCCTCAACAAGTAGGTCTCTCCGCTTGAGAACACGTCGCAAATCACCAGCAGATTCCTCCCATGCCCCTTCTCCGAAGCGATCCTCTAGCTTCCGCTTCTGAGACACAGCTTCTTTCTTGCCTTCGATGGCCTTGTTCAATGCATTCTGGAGACTATATCTGGCCATTACCTCTTCTTCATACTTCTTAGTGCTAGCCTTCACCTGTTCTTCGAGTTCAGAAATTTGCTGCTTCAATTTGTCTTCCCTCTTTTTGTTGTTGGTTAGCGTAGCGTTCCACGTCTTGTTACAAGAAGAGATTTCCCGGTGGGCGGCATCGAGTGCTTTCTTTTTGGATTCCAACATGTCATGAGAGCTTCTGAACTCTTTCCCCAGGCGTTCACGCTTCTTTTTCTCTTCAGTCAATTCAGCACCTAGCCTGTTTACTAACTCGATCTGTTGTTGGAAAGAATGCTTAGCCTTGTTCTTCTTACTACGCATCTGAGCCAGTTCCTTTTCTAACTCTTCATTGATCTTCATCAAGGCTTCTTTTTCTTTTACAACTTGCTCGTAAACTTCCATAGTGACAGTGGTTGGTTCTTCCACCGGAATATAAACAGGGACTGGTGTAGCTGGAAATGGCATCAGCAACTGACTTGCTCTCTCTTGGATCCAAACTTTGTAGGGTGCATAAGCCTGACAATCGTTCTTCCCTAACAGTGGTTTCCCTTTTCTGTTGATACGCATCCATGCGTGCTGAAGCTTGGCTAGTAACTCTCCATTCAAATCACCGGTGAAGTACAGAGATTCATGTACTTCTTCCTCCTTAGGTGGGTTCTTCAACGCGTATCCAAACTGGCGAACGAACAGAGATGGGTTGTAATTGATGCACCCTTTTCTTCCTATTAAAGGAACATTAGGATACCCAGAACAATTGAAAATAAGCTCAGACCCCAGCAAGTCTCGGTCAAACCACTCAATGTCTTCAGAAGATAGTCTCATCAGGCGCTCTGGCCAGTCAGCTGTATTTGCACTATCTACAAAAGGTCCCTTCAGGGGAAGATGGCTCTTAAACCACATATTCAACAGCAGCGCACAACAGTAAACAGTCTTTCCTCTTCTATTTTCATTTTTGTAGTGCAATGAATGATAGAGATCTCCAATCAAAGTGGGTACCGGGTTGCCAGCAGCAAACAGATGAAAAGCGTCCAAGTCCACAAAATTGGGTATGTTGGGAAACAGCACTATTCGGTAGATGCATAGAGCCAAGATAGCATTAAAGACTATCCAGCACCCGCTCTTGGCGTATTCTTGAGCTTTGCCAACCAGAAAATCAAGGGAGAAACCTGGAACCCCAAGCCAAGAAGTCACTAATAGTTCAGAAGCGCTCATGTGCAAGGCCTTTGCTAAGTCCTCCAGCTGGGGCTTAGCGTCACGATGGATGAAGGGAACCTTATTTTGTACTGGCAGCTCGATAAAATCCGCGTATTCTTCCATGGTAGGCCCCAAAATAAAGTCAGCAAACGTGAAACATCTCAATGCAGGGTCATAGAATTGCATCAAGGTGTACAGCCCATTCATCTCAACAGCAGTTGGCTTGAAGACCAATCTCAACAATCTTCCATGACTCATCCTGAAACTTCTCCTAACCTCCTCATCAGCAAGGGACATTAGACCAAGTAGGGGAGTAACGTCAGGTGTAGGTAACTTGTACGCAACTGTCTTTCTCAAACCAGCCATGATCAATAAGTAGAAGTCCGGGCACTAGAACCAGGGAATATGCAAATGCACCTGCAGCACAGACACACGTTAATGAAATGCATATGATAATGGTTATACGGGCAATGCAATGCAAATAGATGCGACAGGGACCAAATGCTATGGCTGAGAAGCCTGAACCATATCAGAAGTCTCAGATAGACCCTCCAGAATTCCTCAAACCCTGGTCTTGGACAGACCCAATACAAAGCTCCAACACTGGTCTCTGATAGACCCCATAACATAACTCTGACTGGTCTCTGATAGACCTCATATCATAACTTCAACTGGTCTCTGATAGACCTCTCAACTGTCCATAAATACCCAGAATCTCAGATCAAGAAACAAACTGGTATCTGAAGGTCTAGTTACCTGCATAACCCCAAACCCTCTCACAGGTAGGTATCCTAGTAACTGACAATGGTATGGCATCCTATGCGGTCGTCGGCGTTACAGACTTTCAGGGTTGATGATACGATTCCCAGAAGGAGTGGCATCATCAAATCCTGAAGAGGCCTCACTTATCCAACTTCCAAATGATCGGTTCCCGGAGTCGACAATCCAACTAACCAACAACCCCTTCGACCCAAAGGGTAGAAAAAGAAGCCAACCAGAAGAACCTCGTCCGAGTGTAGATTTTGTGGGACACTAATGCAAGCAAAGCCGGAACGCGCCCACTACTTTCTACTCTAATTCTAGGTGCACTCAAGCCCAGGTCTGGCTTATCTCTCAATCATAGAACACCCGTCACAACCCCAATACAGCAATAATAACAGTAATATAATGCTGAAAATAAATGACAGAAATATAAATCCAAACAAAATCCTCGACGGGAAAACAAGCGCTAGGATTGACTCACTTAAGGGACGTTGGATCCCAAATGCATAAAGAACTATCGCAGTCCTTAGCAGCCAGGGGACGTTGGATCCCCAGCAGAGTCGCCAGCTGTCGCTACTGCGAAAATCGGCGCCGGCTGAACAGAAGAGTCGCCACCGTGCGTTATTTATCCCAAAGGAGGGAAAGGAAACGCTCAGAGTAAACCTACCGCAAAGACGGGAAAGGAATGGTCATCGCAACCAAATCCTGGATTCGGGAGTCGGTTACGCAAGGGGAAGGTATTAGCACCCCTCACGTCCGTCGTACTCGACGGGATCCACGCTTGTTTTCTGGTACGGATTGTTATTCTATCTACTCTACAGGTCAGGGGTTAAAAGAAAATAAAATGACTCGGCAAAGTATCGCACTTTATGCCTACGTATTCCCGTCTAGAACGAGAAATCAGAGTCAACGTAGTTCGCCTACCTATTGGAAAGGAGGGGAAGGTTGCTCGCTAGGATATCGCATCCTATGCCTACGTACTTTCATACAGCATGAAAGATCAGAGCAAACGTAGTTCGGGCCACGTATGACACACGTCTGTTTTGATTGCTTTTATCTCCTTCTAAAAAGGGTTTTCTTTGATTACTGGTCCAACCGGACAAAAATTGACGTTTTGATAAGTTCACATTCTTTTACGGAAGAAGTGTCTTTTATTGTGTTTGAAATATTTATTGTGTTTTTCTGTTTGTTTTAAGGAAGAAGAGACAGAACTCTACCTATGGTTGCAAAAGGAATCAAACTAACTTAGTGTTATCATGCATGGGTTAAGACCTAATGTCTATCATGCTCCTCTCTTGCACAGAGAGAAACAGAGATCCTAAGGGATAAACGGAAACAGAAACAACAGATGTATACAATAAAGCAGTAAAATGCATGGATGCAGCAATACAAGCGAGGCAAGGGAGTCCCACTCAACCTCGAACCTAGAAAACAATAGGCAAAAGCGAATAAAATTCGCTTTCAACCTAACAGGTTAAAGGGCAAACAATACAGTCAGAGAAATTCAAACAATACATCAAGAATCATAAAAAGCAGTCTTCATCAACATCTGTCTTCAAGTTATCTTCAACCATCTACAGGCTTCAAGCAAGCATCAGTCTTCATCTTCACAGCCTTCAAGCAAGGTCTCTATCTTCAATCTTCAATGGCTTTTCTTCAAGTCCCAATCTCCAAGATGAATATCAGTCAACAAGATGAATTGGATGTTAAGCAGTCAATTGCCTACCAAGGGTGGCCTATTGACTGTTAACATGATACTGACAGTTTTCTCTCAAAAGTTCTATCTTTTAAATACATTCACTAATCCTTCCAAAGGAAGGAGGTGGATATTTAAAAGAGACTTTGAATCATAGAGAAATAATGGAGGCAAACAAGACCTTCCATGTTTATGAAGCAAGTTTTCTACTCTAGAGCTCTGCCTAGCTCCTAGATCCTATAACCTTCAACAGCTGCCAGCAAGAGATACTCTTCATCAACTCTGGAAACTGGTCTTCATTCTTTTAATCTTCAATGGGTTTCATCAGCACAGTCTTCAGCTCAAACCCAAACCCCAAGCAGGCCCAAAACCCCCCACACAGTCAAACAAGAACCCTAGAGAGGGCACACCACACAATCAAGCAGATACAGGAAATATACTAGTAGTAATAGTAGAATAGGGGAAGCCTAATACTTTCTAAGGGATTTATTATCTACCCCTAATACCCCTATAGTCCCATACCCAAAAATTCAAACTACAACTCCTAAAAGAAATGATTTATCACACCTATGTCACACCTCAACCCTAATTTTGATTACCCTAATCACACCTAAACAAACCATCTAAAATTTAGTCCTAAAATCATGAATTAAATCTCATATGAAATTTGAAGTCCTAAGTGAAGTACTCTAAAAAGAATGGGTCCAAAATATAAAAGGATCTAGCTAAACTAAAATCAACAAGATCAAGTATTAAACTAAACATCATTTAAAACCTATTTAAAAGAAAAATATACTAAAAATTCAGAAATAAAATAAAATGCTAATTTTATTATATGATAATTTTCTTAACAGAAATAAGAAAAAGATGCAAAAACAACCACTTAAAAATATGGAATTTTCAATTTGTTAGAAATTTTCAAAGAATTAAAAAAAATAAAAGAAATTAAAATGATTTAAAATTGGTTAGGGGTGCAATTAGTAGTGGAACGCATTGGAAAATGAATGATGGGCCCAGACTGGGGGTGCGCATAGCAAGGCGCGTCTGGGCCCAGTTAATCAGAAAACACAAAAAGAAAATAAAAAATGAAAACGGTGCAAATAGTAACTATGTTAGTTCATTGGTTTGGGCCTTGGAAACTAGGGGTGTGATTAGCATTAGCAACTTAAGCCCATCAGAGGGTTTTAAGTGAAACGGTGCGCATAAGGCACCCAGCTTCCCTCCAACTCAACTTTGAATCGTGGCCGTGTGATCAAATTCTCAGTCAACATGGTCTTGCTCAATCCAAGGCCTCCCAGTTCGTCTTCTCCAAATAACCTAGGGTTTCCACCATTAATGCCATGAGCAAGCTTGCACGAACCAGGTTTCAACATCCTCATACACCTTCGTTTCTCCATGAAATTCAGATCCGTAAAAAGCAAAATCACTCTAATTCTCATACTGAACAATAATACATCACTAATTCTCACTAACACGCCCTAGAAAGCCAAACCCGATAGCTCTACATCCATGGATGCTCAAACTTCCAACTTCTTCTTTCTCCCATTTCTTGGCATCAACACAACCACCAAACATCACTGATCATTCTAAACTAATCCACATGAATTAACACTCTCTATCCTCTTAGTTCTAGGTCAAAACAGTTTTGGTGCTCATGTAACAAACTCCATGAAATGCTCTTAAACTCACCAGAATTATTCATCTACCTATTCCTAACAATTCTAACCTAAAGATTCTCTATCATGCTATCTATTTCTAGCCAATTTGATAGAAAAACCAACCTGGTGTAATCTTGAAAACAGATGGAGAAATCCTTGGATTCACAGCTAGCAAGGCTTAGGACTTGATCAATGGACTTGGTTCTTGGTTCTGTATGCAACAACACTTGCTTAAACACATTGGATTGCCATAACCACTTCTTTTTGCAATTTGGAGGATGAGATTGTATAGCACGATTCTTGTGATTTCTTCTTCAAATCTTGCTTGCAATGAACTCAGGGATGATTCTTGAGTGGATTTAGATCATGAAATAGAATGATTGATGAAGAATTGAAGAGATTGGAATGGATTTGCAAAATTGAAGAATGAGATGCAACTATGAGTTTTCAACCAAAATGAATCACCAACCAATGATTGGATCCACTCTACTCAATATATAGATGCTCATGGAACCATCTAGAACTTGTTAGAAACTTCTTGTGCACAAATCCCTTGTGCTTTGGCATGTGTAACTTCATACATAAGCAACCCATGATAACTTCCAAACTTTGAACTAAACTCAAAAATCTAATATTGCCAATGGTCTCAAAACATTCTTTCCAATCAAAATGACCTATAATTTCATCCCATTTGGACATGTTATGAAAAATCTCATTTTTAGGTCACTTTTATTCATTAAATTCACCTTTTAATTGACCAAATTTGGAACCTTGAGCTATGAGAATTTCCAAACTTTCATGATCACTTTTCTAGACTCAAAATGTCATTTGGAGAAAGTTTGATGTTGTGAAGTTTTTCATTTGAAGCTTCCTTGTATGAGTTTTGGGCATAGGCTTGAAATGACCTGTAATTCTCAAATAACCAAAATACCCTTTGCTTGCCAAGGACATAAGTAGAGTTCCACAAATCAGATGAAGGCATACCATACCTTTATAGAAAGCTAATACAATGAGGAACAATTCTCATGTTAACCAGAAATCCATTTGAGAACTCCTTGAGGAGTAAAAGTTGCTTGGAAGACAAGTAACTTTCACAGACAAAATTTCAGAGGCCTCAGATGACCTGTAACTTGCAAGAATCATAACTTGAGTTCTATAAATCTCCTTGATGTCTTCAACCACTAAAATTAAAGTTCTTGAGATCCTCTACAAGTTTCATGCTGGCCAAGGATCCATTTGAAGCTTGCATTTTGAATTATCTTGCTTGGAAGTTTGACCTAAATCAGGGGATTTTACACAGAAACCCTAATTTAGAAACTCATCTTCCTCTTGATTTCTCTTGATTTCTCCTTGGCACAACACCACATCCATATCTACATGTCAAATGATGAACCCCACATCTTTCAAATAGGCTTTGATGACCTTCAACCAAGCATTTGACCTAGGGTTGACCCAGATGAAACCCTAGTTGACTGTCTTCAACTGCAACTCTTGTGATCATATCAATGACTTGTCTCACTTTCAAAATGACTCTCTAGGTCCTCCATGATGTCTATATACCCTCCATGCTCAATTCACAACTCACAACTTCTTTGATGATCTTCAAATACCCTCAAGATAGGAGATAGATCCACTGCTTGGTCTACTAACTTCTCAGATGATGACTTGGCTAAGATTGAATTTGAATAAGAACCTCTTGATATGCTCATAGAGATAAGAAGTGAATTTGGTCCCTTGTTGGATGACTTGCCCATGCTATGCTATGCAGATGAATAAATTATGTGCATGACCTAATATGCAAATGACAATGCAATTGAAACATAAACTAAGTGAAGTAGGTTGAGCAAATTTTAGGGTGCAACACTTTGCAGGATTAATTGATACAAAAAAATGGGGCATGTTGACGTCCCCTGTGGAGAGCTACAGTTTGGAGGTGGTGCGCGAGTTTTATGCGAACGCGCTGCCTGACGATGATGAACCGTTCACCTGGTCTTCAAGGGTGTTCGGCCGTCAGATAGCTTTTGACAGGAACGCCATCAACCGTATTCTTGGAGAACCCTTCCACTTGGGTCCTAATGAACTGGATGCGTATTCAAGGACTCTGAGGTTGCATCCGAAGATTGATGAGATGTCATCTTCTCTCTTACTGCAAGGCAGAACTGTTGAGAGGAATCACTCAGGTGAAGCTATGAGGTTTAAAAGGGAAGACATGACACCTATGGCTCAGTTGATTTTGATGTTGGTTCTGTCCAACATTAAGCCGAAGTCGCACACGTCCACCGTGTCGATCCTAGTGGCACGGCTTGTTCACGCTATTTTAACTAATGTGCAAATTGATGTGGCTGGTCTTATTGCAGGTGAATTGAAGTCTGTCATTGAAAGCGGGTTTAAGTCGGGGGCGCGGGCTAATTGCCCCCTGGCTTTTCCCTGCCTCATTATGGCATTATGTACACAAACCAGGTTGAAGCTTCCCTTCAGAAGTTTGGTCAAGATACCAGCTGCAATTGATGATAGTTACGTGAATAAGTACTGTAGGCCAAGAGTTGATAGGAGTGGTTCATCTGCTAATGGTGCCAGGACTACTGATGGTTCTGGTGGTTCATCTCGAGGGTTTGATCCCTTCCAGCGAGCAGTATGCAACTACAATTGGGATTGGATAGACGCGACTCAGCGCGCAATGGTGGACTTACATGATTCGATGCAGGTCTTGCAGATGCATAACTGTGATCCTGCTTCAGAGCAGTCTATTATGACGCGTGAGCAGTTCATGCAGCACGCGAGCTAGCCTGGGGACAGGCCTGTTTTCTCTGAGGGGGCAGGTGCGGATGCTACAGATGATGATGATGAAGAGGTTGAGGGTGAAGAAGATTTTGATGAGGAGGGCACTTCGGAGTATGAGTCTGAGGACGGAGAGGAATGATGTGATTTGTTTCTGTTTTCAGTTTTAGTGTGTTTTGATTTGTACTTGTACTATTGGGTGTTTTGTCCCCCACGCACATTGTTATTTCTTTAATTTCTTTAATTTCAGTACTTTTGATTTTCAATTATTTTGGTTCAATAATTTTTTGTGATTGATTTTTGTCCAAACCTTCTAGATTGGTTGCTCTCTTGAAAGAAGTATCCAATGAAGGTGCATCCGAGCTTGGATGGCAATGATAAAATTAAATAAGTGATGAAAGCTAAGGTACATTGTTACCTTCGGTTAGAACTGTATAATGCTTGCGGAACTTTCACTTCCTTTTGTGATAAAATATTTTCCGATTGCAACTTAATTGATTGAATGATTCACTTAGGACTTTTAAACCACCAATTGTGAGGAAACCTCCATTATGTACTTAAATGCTGGATTCTGATAAATTGTGTTGATTCATTTTATTCATGCGTTGTCTTTTATTATTATGAATTGTGGAAGTAGTTGAAATGATCAAGGCACTTATTTCTCTCGAGCATAACCATTTCCAAAGATAAAGATACCCGTGAGCAGAGAGAGTATTTGTAACCCAATTTTGAGCCTAAAACAGTTGAATCCTTGCTTGGAATAAAGCGAGTGTCAAAAATCTTTTTCTTGAAACCTTGGAAATTTGGATTAATTGTTCTTTTGATTCAAAAAGAAAAGAAAAGGGCATTCATTTAGGGGAAAAGAAAAGACAAGTTGGGGAGAACAAATTTGTAAAGAGTAATTGGTCACAACTCTTGTTAAACTAGCAAGCATATATCTAAAAAAAAGAGAAGAAGAGAAACACTCATTTTTGTGAATATGGTGTAGAAAAACAAGAAAACAAATGCTTGCTTGGTAGAAAAAGTTTGAAAAACAAAAGGGAGTTGTGAAGGGTTCAAATAAGGAATTGGTGGAACAAAGTTGAAGAGGTGTAAATAATTGTATAGTGAATGTCTCTTTTGCATCGGAAACTTCGTTCAATGGCCTTAGATATGTCCCTTGTTTGTTAACCCGACCAAGCTATAACCGGAAAAGACCTTAGCGATCTTTGTGCTTCCACAGTTTCATGTAGAATTGTTAGACATTGTATGAATAGAGTTGATTTTGACATTGTTTATTGGAGAGTGAAAATTCCCCCGCGCTTTCATGTGCGACATTTTCTTCAATCCTTTTTCGAAGAGGAAAGTTAGGGTGATTCGTTCATGATATCATTGTTGTGATTTGATGAATGTTTAGTATTGCTTAAAAGTTTTAGTTCTGGAGCATTGTTTTGTTTTTAACCGTTGGAAACATGTGTCTGGTCAAGTCACTTGCAATTTGAGCCATATGATCCGATCTCGGAAAAACCTGACTCTTTAAGCAAATCTTCTTGTTTACTCGAGAGGCATACTTTGCTTGAGGGCAAGCATGATTCTAGTTGGGGAGAGTTGTTAGATGCCCAACTATGCTTATTGGAGCTATCAAATATGGACATCTTTCACTTCTTTTTATGCCGAAAACGTATTTATTAAGCCTTGCTTTTGTTAATGTGCATCATTGTGTCAAATGCTTTTGGTCCTTTTGATTTGTGTGTTATTATGCAGGATTTAAGTGTGAAAGAGCATTATTTGAAGGCACAAGAAAGATGGCAAAGGAATCAAGCAAAGAGCAAAACAAAAGTTGGTTCGCTCAAGCGAGCACTTGGCGAGTGAGTAGCGAGTGTTCGCTACAGCCTCGCCTAGCGAGCACGTAGCGAACAGCTCCAGACTTGGGCAGAATGGTTTTCAACATCAATCTTGGTCAGCGAGCAAGTGGCGAAGAGGCTCGCTAGGCGAGCCCCCAGCGAGCACCTAGCGAAGCAAAACAGAATGTCCCAGGCACCCTTCGCTGGCTCATTCGCTGCAGCGAGCACCTAGTGAAGCAAAACAGAATGAAACTTGCAGACCTCACTGGCAGGTTCGCTAGGCGAGGCTGTAGCGAGCGTTTGCCAGCAGCTCGCCTAGCGAGTGAGTAGCGAGCGTGCCCAGAACTGTCACTTACTATAAGTAGCTTGGGCCACTTTTTGGAGAATATCTTTTTTTTTTCACTTTTACATTGTTTTGCTGTAAGAAAGGGTTTTGTGACCTAAAAACCTATTTTGGCTTATTTTTCTTCATCTTTTAACATAATCAAACAATAACAAGGTGGATCATCATCAAAGTTGGATCATTCGACTTGGATGTTCATCAACCGACTTTAAAACTTCTTTTGCAAGCTACCATGAGAATGGGTAGCTAAGTTCATCTTGTTGTCAAAGATAGATGTAGGTAATCATTGAACTTTGTATTTGTATGGATGATATTCATTTGTAAACTATTGAATGATTAATGTATGGTGAAAACTTTGTTTTATTCATAATCTTTTGTGTTGGTTAATGATTGAGAAATATTTACCAACTCTTGACCTAGGTTTTCACCCATCTCTTTTCTTGAGCTAGAAATAGTCTTGGATGATTTTGTTCACTTAAAATGTTGAACTTTAAAGTTGTCATTTTGATAGATTGTGTGAGAGATCAACAATGGATTAAAATTATAAACTTCACAATATGAGTTAGAGATAATCATATTGAGAGGATATTGTGAATGCATTGATCATTTGAAAGAGTTTATTAAATGTTGATCGGAAGTATACATGCAAAGTGATTACCGAAACCTAACTTTGACAATCTTTATTCAAACCGTTAAAACCTAACTTTTATCGCATTTATTCCTCTCATGCAAAACACTTGTTACCTTAAACACAAACCCTTGGATACCATTAAACTATAAATTTATCAACTGTTGAACGGCGGCAAAATCTTATATTCCCTGTGGAGACGATAATACAAACCCGACACTTAACCACTGTTCTAACAGCTGTCAAATAATAACACAATCTAAGCAGGAAAAAAACAACTAGGCACACCAGCAGCAGTTCATCATCAGCCCAGGTACACCAGCAAGCCATCAACACCACCATATTAATCTTCCTCCTCAGAAGAGCTGGAGTCACTGTCATCACTATCCTCTTCAGAACTTGCAGCAGCTTCCTCTAATGCAGCATCCTGGTCATCAAACCCATCATCCTTATCCTTATCATTTTGAGTAGACTCATTATCTTCATCTTGCTCAAGAGCCCTGATCAACCTTTCAAGTTTTTGCTTCCTTGTTTCCATCTCATTGCAAGTTTCTTTTAGCATGGCAATAACCTCAGCCTTTCCTGTCTTAGAGCTCCCTTTGGATGTCTCTACTGATGTCATGACAATGTCAGGAACATGAGTTCCTTGAAACAGCTTGTGATGGAAAGACAAATGGCTCTCTCTCTTGCTTGCAGAATCATTCTCTTTGAGGATGTTGGGATACTAATTTAATATTATTCCACAAATAAGGGAAGGGAATGTAATGGGGCCTTTGATACTATAGCTACCTGCATGCTTCATAGTCTGATAAAAAATATAGGTCTCATAGTCAAATTTGGCTTTGGTTCCAACAACGTAGATAAATCTCCCAAGGATAGTTGCCACAGTTGACTTATGATTTGTGGGCACCCAATTTGCAACACCAATCTTGTGCAGCATAGCATACTTCACACTCAACTTGCTTGCACCCAGCTTTCCTTTTGATGGCCAGCTTTTGACCTGGTTCCCTGTAATCACTTAACGCACTTTATTGTCAGATGCAGCTATATCAGGTTGTCCTCTATCTGATCTTTCAAGATAGTTGTTGATGATGGTTGAAGAGAAATTGACACATTTCCCTCTTACATAAACCTTGCCAAACTCATTAGATTTCCTATCAGCATATTGTTAACTATGAATTCTTTGACAAGTAGTTCATAGCATTGAGTGAACTGAGTGACAGTTTTCAGCAAGCTAGCATCATGAATAAGATTCATGATCTCTTTGTTTTCAAGAGCATTCTGAGCAAGCTCTCTCTCCAAAGCCAACCTCTTCTGATAAACATATTTCCACCTGTTTACACTAGATGGGTAATGGAAGGAGACATTGTAAATGGGGACATCTGGAACACTAGCAGCCAGTTTGCTAGTTGTGGGTTTCTTCTTTTGTTGGATGTCAGTGACATCACAAGCAACATCTGACTCAGAGTCTGATTCATAACTAGTTTGGGCCTTCCTCTTCTTTGGAACTGTAACAGCCCAATTTTCAATAATTGATTAATTGTACTAAATTAATTGGTCTATGTGATTTATTTAATTTAAATGAATTATTGGATTTAACTGATTTATTCTATTTGGTAGAATAATGTGGGTTTACTAGATATTCCCTAATTAATGATGAGATGGGATATTTTATGAGAAAATGAATTGGTAAATATTTTGAGAGAAGAATTATGATGGAAGGAAAAATGATAGAAAGAGATATAAAAGAAAAGTAGAGAGAAAGGAAAGGGAATGGAAAACATAAGAGAAAGAAGAGTGGAAAGAAAGAGGAAGAAGAGAAAAGAGGAGAAAAAGGGGAAAAGTTTGGAATCATCAGAACGGCTTCTAGCTTCCAACTAATCAAGGTAAGGGTGTGAAATCTTATTATTCTATCAATGTGTATGATTATGTATGTGTTTGTTGAATTAGTTTGGATTGTTGGAGAGTTTTTGCTCATTTTCCATTTTAGGGCAGAAATGAGTTTAATCGATTGAAATCGATGTTTTCGCGGATGAAACTCAAAATAAATTGCATAGTTTAGTAGGGTAACGTCTAGCTGTGATTATTGGATTTCGTTTGATTGAATTTGGTTGAATTTGTGAGTTTTGACATTTTTGGACAATTGGAGGTTAAGATTTTGGATGAAAATCGGAAGTCGTAGAATTTGCGTTTTATGATCCTAAATTGTTACTATATGATTGGTAATGATGAGTAGGTATTTAATCTGGAGAAAATAATTAAATCGGTCGGGTTTTTGGGGGTTTTGGGCATAAACCCGTAGCCTTGTTTTTCCAAATTTTCAGGTGTTAACCGGTTAACGCTTTGGGTTAACCGATTAACGGTACATAAAAATGGCCAAAAACTGAGTTTTGGAGCTGTTAACCGGTTAACAATATCTGTTAACCGATTAACGGAGTGTTAATGCGCCAGGATTTGAGAATCTGGGTGTGTTAACCGGTTAACGGATGTGTTAACCAGTTAACACTGTAAGTGTGAGAAAAATATTATTTTTCAAAACTTTGAAAATCCATAATTTCTTCACCGTTTATCGGATTTTGTCGTTCTTTATATCAAACTGAAGCTAATATATGTTCTATAAATTGGTGAAAAGAAATATTATTTTTACCCGACTTTTAGCCGATTTTACCGATTAATCGAGATTAATTATTTTAAGTAAGTGAGGCTTAAATAACTAGAGCGTTCGGTTGCCGTTTGGCATGATGATGTGAATGCATAATGATTTCTATGCGATTGTATGTGAAGAATGCATGAGAACATATTGTGAATATGTGTGCATTGCTTAATAAATGTGGTCTTTTGACAAATATATGCATTGTTTAAATTGATTAAAAATGCATGATGATTTATGATGAGGTTCATTGCCGTTCGGCACGATATTACGAATAATGCATGAGAACATATTGTGAATATGTGTGCATTGCTTGAAAAATGTGGTGGTGGTATTAAATTGTGAATGCATATAGATTGTATGCAATATTATGGATAATGCATGAGAACATATTGTGAATATGTGTGCATTGCTTGATAAATATGGTCTTTTGACAAATATATGCATTGTTTAAATTGATTAAAAATGCATGATGATTTATGATGAGGTTCGTGGCCGTTCGGCATGATATTGCTAATAATGCATGAGAACATATTGTGAATATGTGTGCATTGCTTGAAAAATGTGGTGGTGGTATTGAATTGTGAATGCATATTGATTGTATGTAATATTGTGGATAATGCATGAGAACATATTGTGAATATGTGTGCATTGCTTGATAAATGTGATGATGTTGAAAGTATGAATACTTTGATATGATGTGTGAGTGTGCAATCATGATATAATTCTTATGTGATGAATTATTTGAGAATGCATGAGATTAAGATGCGAGAACGGTCTTAAGTGCATTTGGTTGTTGATTGGATACGCATCATTTGGTCAAAAGGCAATGCTTGCTAGTTTCGTGGAGACTAGTGACTTGTCCCAAACCTAGAAGAGTGGGTTTGAAAGCTTAGAGGACGGGCTTTTATTGTTATCGGTCTAGGGGACGGACCCGGTTTAAATGTAAAAACCGAAAAATGATAACAAGTGTTGGTACCACATGGCATTGAGTTGCATTGAGTCACATGGCATATATCATTGTTATATGGAAGTATGCATGTGTATGAATTGTTGAATGAGAGTTGTGATTGGATAAATAAACATAATTGTAAATGTTTATGTGGATGTTGTCGCTACTCGAAAAATGCATCGTGCAACGACGGGGAGGCGAAAAGGATAGACAGAAGAGTCGCCACCGAACTTTATTTATCCTGTGAGGGGAAAGGAAAATATCGAGAAAACCTTAGGAAATAAATGGATAAGATGGTCTCGCAACCATGAACGGGTTCGGAAGCCGGTTATGCGAGGGGAAGGTATTAGCACCCCTCGCATCCATCGTACTCGATGGGAACCTTTTGTTTGTCGATGTGTAATTTTATCTGCTTAAATATTATGCTATAAGAAGTATGTTCCAATGGGTAAAGATAAGGGTTTAGAAACTAGAAAATTAGGAGGAAAGAGAGAACGGGGAAAAAGGGAGAGAACGGACTCGGTAGGACTTCGCGGTCCTAGGCCTACGTATTCTCAACAGATATGAGAAAGTCAGAGTCGACGTAGTTCGGGAAACTACGGGTATAGGGGGAAAGTGCTCGGCAAGGATTGTGGCCCTTGTGCCTACGTATCTTTACTTGAACGAAGTAAAGAATCAGAGCAGCCGTAGTTCGGCCTACGGTGTGTTGATGTTTTTTATGGATGATACTGTCGTGCGCATTCTAGCAGTTAGGTGTTTTGCTGCTCGCTCGTTGGAGACTTAGGCATTACCTGTTTGCGGTAGAACGGACGTAACATATCCTTTTGAAAGATTGATTAGTTTTCGCCGCGCGGGGCAAGAAGTCGCGTTTGATTGATTGGATTGTTTTTAGGGGGGGGAGACATGTCCTCGGATAGTAACCCCTACGGGTAGTACCCAATTCTCTATCTCAAAGTTTTTGTCATAAAAGAGTGTGGCGAACAAGGCGTCTTCGTATTGAAAGACGAGTATCAAGACCGCACACACTACAGTGAGTATCCTGACACTCGGAGAAGAAGAGGTCTACACCCAATCCTCTCTTTTAATTCAATGCAAAGAGAACTTCGTTCTCTTATTAAAGATGTTTTTGGTTTTGAATGGTAAGTGCTTTGCGACAGAGAACCCTACGGTAAACGTCAGCACTCGGGATAGGAGAAGGCCTACGCCTAACCACTCCACGACCATTCAAGTTTTTGTTAAGAAAATGGTTTGAAAATACACTCGGTGCAGGACCGAGGTTTTGGGTGTGAAAAGGGTTGCAGGATAAAGTTGTGAAAGCGAGATGGTGGTGGACAAAGTCGCATCTTCGTATTGAAAGATGAGTATCGAGACCACCCTCACTATAGTGGGCATCCCAACACTCGAAGAAGAAGAGGTCTACACTCAATCCTCTCTTTTTAGTTCAATACAAAGAAAAATTAATTTATTATTGAAAGTATACTCAGTACGAGACCGAGGTTTTATGAGGAAACGTTGGAAGCGTCTTTGTGTTGACAGACGAGCATTGAGACCACCCTCACTACAGTGGGCATCCCTACGCTCGAAGAAGAAGGGGTCTACACCCAATCCTCTTTTTAGCTCAACATAAAGAATCGATTTTAAGGAGGTGGGATTTGAAGATGGACGGGAAGCGTCTTCGTATTGAAAAACGAGTGTCGGAACCACCCTCACTACAGTGGGCATCCCAACACTCGGAGAGGAAGAAAGTCTACACTTAATCCCCTCTTTTAACTCAATACGAAGATGATTTGATTTTGAAAATTGTTTGACAAAGTTTTTGAATCGAGTTGGGACAAGTAATGAAGAGAGAAAAGGGGTGGTCTCAGATCCAACATTACTTGTCAATAATTTGACTGGTAATGAATTACGGAGGTCTCGTCATCGACCCAAAACGAGGAGCTGAGTCCTCAAAATAAAAACTTTAAAAACTGACTTCTAAGAAAATGTACGAAATTCTAAAAGAAATTTAAATATAGAGATATTATAAACTAAACTTAAAAATAATCTATTAACAATCTTTTTTCCAACACTAAACTTTGAACATGAATAAAATTTAACTAACTAAAAAGAAAGAAAGAAAAAAAACACGGGTGCATATAGAAATTAATAGAGTGAAATATGGAATCATCATGGGCTTAGCGAAGGCCCATTCATCCTTGAGGCAACCAACCAGTGTGAAACAAGAAGAGGGGGTATGAAGGATGCACACAGATCCAAAAGAACGCGGGCTTAAGAAAGCCCAACAACCTCTGAGGCCACGCTGCTCTCTCGTTTAAACCAGAAGAAATAACGTGATGCTTCACGTGTCATGGAGGAAATGAGAAGTCACACTCTCATGAATTTCAAAACAGCTATTAATCTTTTTTTTATTTAAAATAAAACCTAACAAGCAAATCAATAGAGAAAGAAAAACAAGATCAGAGCAAAAGACCAACATCCTTCAACCTTCAAAACGTTACAAACCCAGCACCTCAATCTCTCTCTTTCTCCTCTGATAAAACACGACAACAGAACTAATCTGAAGGTAAACAGGGTTACGATGAGCAATCTGACTTTCGACCTTCTTCATTCAAATTTTCTTGCTGGCTTTTTGTGTGATTTCGTAACAGATTTGTGGGTTTTTGAGGTTCGATTAAAAAAACGGTTTGGCGTGAAGGAAGATGATGATGGGTTAATGGAAGACCATGGTTAAGGGATTTGAAGGTTTGCCCTGTTGTTGCTGGTGAATGGCGCTAAGTTGTTGTTGTTAAAGCTTATTCACGTCTGTTGTTGGAGTATGGTGAAGGAAATTGGGATAATGGAAACTGAGTGAGGATGATCTTCAGAAGTCTGGTGTTTGTTGTTTTTTTACGGTGAGGTTGAGAGCTTTGTGAGGTTGCGATGAAGAGGGTTTGGATTTGTGGTAGCAGAGTTTGATGGATGGAGTTGAAGAGTTTTCACGGCTGGGTTGGGGTTGGCAGAATAGTTTCAGAAGTTTTTTTGTTTAGGGATTTGGAACGGTTTTAGCTGTTTGGGGTATTTTGTTTATGGTGTATCACATTTGGAAATAGATGAGTGTTGGAGTGAAGATTTGAGTGAGGTGAATGATGAAGGAGGGAGAACGCGGTTTGGGGGGTGAGTGTTGATTTAGGGTTGTTGTTCATGAAGAATATGAGAAGATCTGGATAAGCTTGTTAACGGAAGATCCGCGTTTGGGTTTTGGAAAGTGAGAACGAAGAACTCAAGGGTTTCGTCTGGGCTGCGATTCGCTTCGAAGGTTGACGGTATTCAGTTTTGCGTTTTGACAGATGAATATGAATGGGTTATTCGAAGGTTGAATCTGAGGGTGAAATGGGTCTGTGAGGATAATGATTTCTGGGTTGTTTATTTAGAAGTCTGGGTTGTTCAAGAACATGTTTGTTGTGAGGTTTCGTTTGAAATTGTGGTAAAATCTGGGTTTTGTTAAAGATGAAGATTTGAAGTTGAGGTTATGATGTTGTAGGAGGAAGGTAACGAGTTGAGTTTGGAGAGGGGGAAGCTTTGGTTGTTATTCTGGTTTTCACGATGATTTGCGAATGGATTTCGAGTGAAGTTGATGGAGTTTGAGTATGAAATGAGTTGATGGCGGGAGATGAGATAGATTCATGGAGGATGATGAGGAAGTGGATGGGTTTTTGAAGATGATGATGTTCTGGAAACGGTTTTTTTTGAAGGTATTCTCCTGGGTTTGGATCGTGGGATAATGATTGTTTAACAGAAGTTGACGGTTGAATCTGTGAAGATTGATGAGTTTATGAGATTCTGGGTTTGCCAGATTTCGAAGGATGGTTTATGAAGGAGGTTGGTTTGAGTGGTTATGTGAAGTTCGGTTATGGAGGTAGTTTCGTGAGCATGGTGACTTTGGGTTAAAGATGAGGTGAGTTAAGAAGAACATTGACGGTGTTTGAGGATTTTCTGGCAAGATTATGAAGACAGGAAACAAAACAGTCCAAACAATGCAGACCAAGACTTTAAAGACAGGAAGAGTAGCAGAGTACTTACAGTGTAGGAGTAATACCACCAGATTGCTGATACAGAGCACAGGTGAGCTCCTTCTTCAATCTCCTTTTCTTTTCAGTTTTTTTGTGATAGAGATGAGTTGTGAAAAGAAAAGCTGCTGTTTTTCTGTTAGGGTTTTTTGGATGAGCAGTAGCCAGTATATATATGGGGGCTTCATGATGTGAGATTTAGGGTTTAGTTTAGAGAAATTGTGGGAACTTTGGGTCTGTTCTCTTTTGGGAAAGAAAATGAGTTACCTTTTTGGTGATGGGAGCAAGGGCTGAAGTTGTGGGATTAAAAACAGCATGTTCTTTGTCTGTTTGTAGCTTTTGAATTTGCCTCTTTTTACTCATGCTTTTCACTGTGGTAACACATCAACTTTTACTAATACATTCAATTTCTTTGCAGGTTCATTAGTATCTTTACAGCATGGGGATTCAAGTCCAGGTGCAGGTACTTCAGAGAGGACTGAAATTCCACCAGTAGCACCAGCTGATACTTCCTCTTGCATTGAATTGTCTTCAACAACACTACTGTCTCCCTCTATTAAGACACAGGACATGTTCCAGGATGCACCTTATCCGAAGAAGGTTCAAAAAGGCCCAACTGTGTTTCCATTTGCTATATCCACGACATCATCGCTAACAACACTTGTATTGTTAAGGTGTTGGCCAAAGGTTTTAGGAGAATCAACCTCTAGATTGGGCGAATCTTCTTCAGGATTGTTCATTATGTTATTTTGGAATGCATTTAAGTCTGGAGAGAACTCGTTAATTTCCTGCTTCGATGAAAGCAAAGACCAAGACTTCTTGTGACCAGATATTGTGCTTCCAGAATTCAAACCATGTCTATGATCAAGACTCATTGTAGCTCTTCTCCTCTCCCGCTTAAGGTCCTTTGGCCCCATATATCGGTCATTACGAGGGGCTTCCGCACACACAAATGCTTTAGCATTTCCAAAAACAGTAGATGAAGCAGGAAGAGATTTCGACCTCGACAGACTTCCAATACATGCATCTCTCCAACCATCCTTGCTGCTGATACCCAGTGGTTCAACCAATCCAGAAGGTTCACCATTGCGAGCAAACTTATCATAGAAACCTCCCCCACTTGATATGCTGTTAAACCGTGTACCCTTCATTTTCTTACCAGGGAATGCTAGCATATCAGCCAGCGTGCTGCTCCTGCTCGAGCCTTGCACCTCTTGAGATTTGTGTGCCATCTTCCACCTCTGGTCAGACTGTCTTTCATTTGCCTAGTTACTTCTTTTGCAATTTCTGTAGATTCTAAAGAATTGTGCCTAAAAGACCTGGCACTGTCAGGCAAATTATTTTTTTGATACAGTTCAGTATCTCTAAATCTGACATCTGAAAAATCAACTTGATTATGTTCTGACAGAAAGTTATGCGGAGAACAAGGTGATGATTGAATTTGGGTATCATTCTGTAATTTTCCAATATTCGGTTTTAGGACAACAATCTTTGTTGGGACTGCAGATTGTTCGCGGCTACCCTTAAACCGGTGCTTTGATGATCTTGAAGTTTTGACCCATTTTCTCTGCTTGCTGTGAACATGATCTTTACAAACATGTTTTGAACAAAAGAACCGGTGCTCTTAACTAGTTATTATCTTCCTTCTTTAAGTAGGTATACAGATACAGTAAAAGCGTGTGCGTTAGATGTTGATATCTCATTGATGGCTGGTGGTGACATGGCATATATTGGAGAGAAAGGAGTTAACTTATCAGGTGGACAGAGAGCTCGTCTTGCTTTGGCAAGGTGCTGGTTTATTTATGGTTTTTTATGCCTAATTATAATGAAGAACAATATCTAAATATTGTCCAATTGGCAGAGTACTGTATCATGACTCGGATGTTATCATGCTCGATGATGTCCTGAGTGCAGTTGATGTACAAGTTGCTCAGTGGATCCTGCACAATGCCATTCTTGGTCCTCTTATGAAGGGAAAAACCAGATTGCTCTGTACCCACAACATTCAGGTTGTTGCGTACTCTCTTTACAATTATTCTATGTATATATTATACATAGAAGTTTTCGATTTTGTGCGGAGTACGAAAGTGGTTGCCGAAGATTGATGGAGGTTCAAGAAAGTTTTTTTTTTTTTTTTTGAGCTTTGTTTACTTTTCTCTGTTTTTTTTGTGAGCTTTGTTTTTACTATTTGCAGGTTATTTGGAACGTTAGGGAAGAGTTTTGGGTTGTGTCGTAGCAGGACGGGATTATTGCAGAATTTTGGTATAGTTTAGCGCTACATACGGCTGGCACTGAAGGCTGAAAATGGATGGGAATTTGGAGATTGGTACAATGCTATTATGGTATGCGGCGGGTGCGGTTTTCTCGCAGCTGCGTGAGTTTCGAGGGCATGCTGCAATTTCAAATCTAAAGCATCGAGAAAAGCATCGGCTTGTCTCAATGAAGTTGCAAAGAGAATTTCTCCTTCTCGGCGGCAGAAAGGTATTCACTAACCTTTTCTGCTGTTTCAAAATCTTCAACTTTACAGGCTGCTTCCAATTGATTTTCAAGTTCTGGCTCATGCTGATGTTTTGTTCTATCTTTCTGTTGCAGGATGCGGAATGGTTCGGGAGATTCACTACATAGCCAAGGCTTGTGTAGCATGAGAACATGTGGTGGTAGTGTACTGGCTCGGTATGGAGTTTGCACCAAAGCTTTAACCATGTTAAGACCTGCTGATGTACTTGAACCTACAGACCCAGAGATTGGAGTAACAGTTTGTTGGGCTGTTTTGAGATCTCCTCACCTTGACTAGAAACTTGGCTCTTGTTTTCTTCCTTTACTTGGATGGCTGCGTATTGCTAGAATTTGCGGGTCATATGAAAAATGATTAGGAAATTAAATTATGATGTAACTTTCATGTATCTTTCTCTCGTAAAGATGGGCTTTGAACTTTGAATTTTCACATCCACTTTGTTATTTGAATCATGCTTTAAATTAATGAAAAATCCTTGAACTGTTGATCATTGACTTGAAGTTTCCATGTCATTCCAAAATCTTCATTAATCAACCCACACCCTTCTTGAGTTCTTCATTTAAATTGAATGAAGCTTTGAAATAATCCACAAATCAATCTTTGAGAAATAAATATTCAAACTCGAATCGACCTTTAACTTTGAACGTATTATTGAATCAACATGAATTCATCCCAACTTTTCACTTTGAGTCATGACGGGCCGAAAACATCACCCTGAGCTTTATTGAACAATATCCTAATATATGATGGATCATGTCAGTCTTTGATCATGAAACAAATGAATTGAATACCTCTTGAAAACTTGACTCCTTCATAGACACCTTGAGCAAATAGACCTTCAAATGAAGACTCAAACCATATCGCCTAAACAAGACTCGCCTAACCAAGGTTATATTAGAGGCAAATGCACGCACTCAAACTTCAGATGAACCTCAATTTATTCTTGTAACAATTTTGACCCATAAACCAAGGAATCGTGGGGCAAAATGATTTAAATCTTCAATCCCTCGAACAGGAGTTGGTGGATAGATGCACAGATGAAAACAATATACTATGTAGGAGAAATTGGGGTATGCTTATGCAATGTGATATGCTAATGCAATGAAATAAAACTCAAGCCAGAGAAGTTGGTCAAATTTTGGGGTACAACAGCTGCCCCTATTCAAGCGACTTAGACCTGAATGTATGAAAAGCGAACAGCTTTCAGATTATCATGGTAAAAGGCGGTTGAATACCCAAGGACCCAGAAATTTGACAACCGTGATACGAACTTCTGACATCGCCGCCAGGCACCCATATTAAGTAGAACGTCTGACCTCGCCGTCAGTCATAAATCAAGTAAACATCTGACCTCGCCGTCAATTCTCGCATAACCTGACATCGCCGTCATCTCTTAAAACAATCTTCTGACTTCGCCGTCATTTCCAACAATTTTGACTTCGCCGTCAATTCTTAAAATGATCAGTAAAAGCATCTGACCTCACGGTCAGGCCTCGACATTAAGTCGGTAAAAGATCCAACCTCGCCGTCAGTCCTCTGTTAAATACAAACAGATATTGAATCCAAAGATACGATCCTCCGATACCGCCGTCAAGACAAAATCCAACATCGCCATTGGAAGAACCAAATTACCCGACATCGCCGCCAAGAACAAACATCCAACCTCGCTGCTAAAGAATCAAACCGCTCGACTTCGCCGCCGAAAATAAACACCCAACCTCGCCGCTGAATAAACAAATTATCTGACATCGCCGTCAAAAACAAACATCCAACCTCGCCGCTGAATAAACAAATTATCTGACATCGCCGTCAAAAACAAACATCCAACCTCGCCGCTGAATAAACAAATTATCTGACATCGCCGTCAGAACAAACTTCTCAACATCGCCGTTGAACAAACAAATTATCCCGACATCGCCGCCAGAAACAAACATCCAACCTCGCCGCTGAATAAACAAATTATCTGACATCGCCGTCAAAAACAAACATCCAACCTCGCCGCTGAATAAACAAATTATCTGACATCGCCGTCAAAAACAAACATCCAACCTCGCCGCTGAATAAACAAATTATCTGACATCGCCGTCAGAACAAACTTCTCAACATCGCCGTTGAATAAACAAATTATCTGACATCGCCGTCAAAAACAAACATCCAACCTCGCCGCTGAATAAACAAATTATCTGACATCGCCGTCAAAAACAAACATCCAACCTCGCCGCTGAATAAACAAATTATCTGACATCGCCGTCAAAAACAAACATCCAACCTCGCCGCTGAATAAACAAATTATCTGACATCGCCGTCAGAACAAACTTCTCAACATCGCCGTTGAATAAACAAATTATCTGACATCGCCGTCAAAAACAAACATCCAACCTCGCCGCTGAATAAACAAATTATCTGACATCGCCGTCAAAAACAAACATCCAACCTCGCCGCTGAATAAACAAATTATCTGACATCGCCGTCAGAACAAACTTCTCAACATCGCCGTTGAATAAACAAATTATCTGACATCGCCGTCAAAAACAAACATCCAACCTCGCCGCTGAATAAACAAATTATCTGACATCGCCGTCAAAAACAAACATCCAACCTCGCCGCTGAATAAACAAATTATCTGACATCGCCGTCAGAACAAACTTCTCAACATCGCCGTTGAACAAACAAATTATCCCGACATCGCCGCCAGAAACAAACATCCAACCTCGCCGCTGAATAAACAAATTATCTGACATCGCCGTCAAAAACAAACATCCAACCTCGCCGCTGAATAAACAAATTATCTGACATCGCCGTCAAAAACAAACATCCAACCTCGCCGCTGAATAAACAAATTATCTGACATCGCCGTCAGAACAAACTTCTCAACATCGCCGTTGAATAAACAAATTATCTGACATCGCCGTCAAAAACAAACATCCAACCTCGCCGCTGAATAAACAAATTATCTGACATCGCCGTCAAAAACAAACATCCAACCTCGCCGCTGAATAAACAAATTATCTGACATCGCCGTCAGAACAAACTTCTCAACATCGCCGTTGAATAAACAAATTATCTGACATCGCCGTCAAAAACAAACATCCAACCTCGCCGCTGAATAAACAAATTATCTGACATCGCCGTCAAAAACAAACATCCAACCTCGCCGCTGAATAAACAAATTATCTGACATCGCCGTCAGAACAAACTTCTCAACATCGCCGTTGAACAAACAAATACTTGACATCGCCGTCAAACCTTCGCTAAATATAAGCGAGCAACAAGATTCGAACGAAATTAAGACCATCCATTGGTGATAATCACAAAATAACTCCGCTGGGGAAACACCATGAGCTGGAGTCTAGCCAACACACGGGCAAAGATACTAATCATCTGCGAGGTTCACTTGAAACAAAAGGGTAACGACCTGGCTTATGTTTCACATGCGTATGTTTGGATATGTCGAAATGCTCCATACGCAATGGAAATGCTTCGCGTTTGGGTGGATGCTATGCATGTATGCAAATGAACCAACTTTAGCAAAATAAATGTTAAAGAGAAAGAGCCAACTCCGTTGAGTCAGAGCTAGATACGCCTTAGCGCAAATAAACTCATGCTGGGGAATGCAAGCCGTGGATGGCCTCCGAGAAAACTTCTGGGTAAAACTGCTTTGCTTAAAATAAATCCATCCCGCTGGGGATCCAAATCAAACTCTGATGCGGAAAACGTCCCGGATGGCCTATCAGCCTACAACTCTTTTGGGGGACAACTAGGCTGGAGACAAACACTCCACTCTACCAGGGAAATCAGCCAGGAATGATTAGCCAGAACAACTCTACTGGGGAAACAAAACTGATTGCTGAGGAATAACTCTCTTCTGCCGGAGATTGAATCCACTATCTGTTAGGGATATTGAATAAGATTTACTGGGAGATTATCCCACACTCTCTATGCTGGGGATGGAGATGAACGATCCCTGTGGGAAGAAAATTAACTCTGCTAATTTGACTGTGGATTAGATAAGGAAAGAATCATCCTCAACCTCTGCTTGGGGAAAGTGACAACAGCTAGACAGATGTGTTATAACTGGCACCAAGTTTATCAATTATGACCTTACTTAAAACAAATGTCTTGATTAATGGTTAGCAAAGCCCACAAGTTTATGTATGTAAGGTTTCTTCATCAAAAATATCAGGCGTTTCTTGCAAACAAAGCGGTAAAAATTTAAAACTAGAACAAAAGCTTTTTCTGAATAGTACATTTTATTGATAAAAGGCCTGAAAATAGGCAACTTTACATTGGATGCAACTCCTGAAAAGAGAAAGTCGCGCAAAAAGACAATCACAAGGAAAATATACAAAAATGTCGGCAACGTGGTACAGACAAACACCATGTGACGACTCATCCATGACTCGCGCGGCTTTGACGCTTTCCGAAGCTTTAACTTCCGAAGAGATTGATTTGAATGGTCGATCTTCGAGTTCTCCCTGGAATCCACTATGCTTGTGATAATCAATGCGCAGGCCGCAGTCATTTGCTTTAAAATCCCTAATTTTTGCCTGAATCGCCCTTGCGGGTTTTCGATTCACCAGGATACCCATTTTTGCCAAAGTTGCCCTTTCAGGTTTTCAACCTTGCGGGTTCACATTTTTCTTATATCCCTAATTTTTGCCCGGACCTATCCTTTTATGGTCCGCCGGGATGCCTCATTCTTGCCTGGATACTCTTTTCTTTCCAGCGAGCTTTCTTAAGCAAAATATTTTTTGACCGCGTCTGCGTTCACCGGGGATGTAAAATCTTCGCCATCCATAGTTGAAAGCAGCAAGGCTCCTCCTGAGAAAACCTTTCTTACAACATAAGGACCCTCGTAGTTGGGAGTCCATTTGCCTCTGTGATCGTTCTGTGGTGGGAGGATTCGCTTCAACACCAAGTCGCCTGCCTGAAAACTTCGGGGACGTATCTTTTTATCATAGGCGCTCTTCATCCTCTTCTGATACAAACGACCGTACGCGAGAGACGCCAATCTTTTCTCATCCATCAAACTGAGTTGATTCAACCTGTTCTTTACCCATTCTGCTTCATCTAGTTTGACATCTGCCAGTACTCTTAGAGAAGGGATCTCGACCTCTAATGGCAGAACAGCTTCCATGCCATACACCAACGAGAAGGGAGTTGCCCCAGTTGAAGTACGCACCGAAGTGCGGTATCCATGTAAGGCAAAGGGCAACATCTCGTGCCAGTCCTTATAAGTTATCACCATCTTCTGTACTATCTTCTTAATGTTCTTGTTGGCTGCTTCCACGGCGCCATTCATTTTCGGGCGATAGGGAGAAGAATTGTGATGCTCAATTTTGAAACTCTGGCACAATTCCTTCATCATCTTGTTATTCAAATTAGAACCATTGTCAGTAATAATCCTTTCGGGTATCCCATATCGACAGATGATATCTCTTTTGATGAATCGGGCCACTACCTGCTTTGTGACATTGGCATAAGAGGCCGCTTCGACCCATTTGGTGAAATAATCAATAGCCACTAAGATAAAACGGTGTCCGTTGGATGCGGTCGGCTCGATTTTTCCAATCATATCAATGCCCCACATGGAAAAGGGCCACGGTGATGACATGACATTCAAAGGACACGGCGGCACATGAATCTTGTCGGCATAAATTTGACATTTGTGGCATCTCTTGGCGTACTTGAAGCAATCTGACTCCATAGTTAACCAATAATATCCTGCCCTCAACAATTTCCGAGACATGGCATGCCCACCTGCATGTGTTCCGAAAGCACCTTCGTGGACCTCTTCCATAAGCAAGTTTGCCTCTTTTTCGTCCACGCATCTTAGTAGCACTAAGTCATGGTTTCTCCGATAGAGCGCACCGTCTGGATTCAGATAGAAATTGCCGGACAATCTCCTCAAAGTCTTCTTATCTTGGGTAGATGCCCCAGGCGGATACTCTTGGTTCTTAAGAAAGTTTCGGATGTCATAAAACCATGGTTTACCATCAGGAGCTTCATCTATTGCGAATACAAATGCTGGTCTGTCGAGCCGTGAAATGACAATTATTGGAGCATCGTTCCAGAAGTTAACTTTGTACATTGAGGATAAAGTAGCCAAAGCATCAGCCATCTGATTTTCTATCCTCGGCACATGGTGAAGCTCTACTCGATCGAAAAAAGGTAGCAACCTCCTTGCGTAATTCATGTATGGGACCAGATTTGGCTGGCGCGTTTCCCACTCTCCCTTGATTTGGTTGACCACTAAGGCTGAATCTCCATAGATATCAAGGTTCTTGATTCTTAAGTCGATTGCTTCCTCAATACCCATGATACATGCTTCGTACTCGGCCTCGTTGTTGGTGCATGGGAATGTTAACCTCGCGGTGAATGGTATATGGGACCCATGGGGAGTTGTAATGATTGCCCCAATCCCACTACCGTATGAGTTAACAGCGCCGTCAAAGATTAATTTCCACTGGGAACCCAATTCCGGTCCCTCGCCCGGCAATGGTTCATCGCAATCTTTCATTTTCAAGTACATAATGTCTTCGTCAGGGAAGTCAAACTTCATTGGCTGATAATCATCGACTGGCTGCTCTGCAAGGTATTCTGACAGAACACTACCTTTAATAGCTTTTTGAGATACATATTGAATGTCATATTCTGTCAGAATCATCTGCCACCTAGCGATCCTTCCTGATAGCGCCTGCTTTTCGAACACGTACTTAATTGGGTCCATCTTTGAAATCAACATGGTTGTGTGGTTTAGCATATACTGCCTTAGGCGCTTAGCGGCCCAAGCAAGTGCGCAACAAGTCTTTTCTAACATTGAATATCTGGATTCACAGTCTGTGAACTTTTTACTCAAGTAGTAAATTGCATGCTCCTTTCTTCCAGTCTCGTCGTGCTGACCGAGAACACAACCCATAGAATTTTCAAGAACGGTTAAGTACATTATCAACGGTCTCCCAGCCACCGGGGGCATCAGTATTGGGGGTTCTTGTAGGTCCTTTGGCCCCATATATCGGTCATTACGAGGGGCTTCCGCACACACAAATGCTTTAGCATTTCCAAAAACAGTAGATGAAGCAGGAAGAGATTTCGACCTCGACAGACTTCCAATACATGCATCTCTCCAACCATCCTTGCTGCTGATACCCAGTGGTTCAACCAATCCAGAAGGTTCACCATTGCGAGCAAACTTATCATAGAAACCTCCCCCACTTGATATGCTGTTAAACCGTGTACCCTTCATTTTCTTACCAGGGAATGCTAGCATATCAGCCAGCGTGCTGCTCCTGCTCGAGCCTTGCACCTCTTGAGATTTGTGTGCCATCTTCCACCTCTGGTCAGACTGTCTTTCATTTGCCTAGTTACTTCTTTTGCAATTTCTGTAGATTCTAAAGAATTGTGCCTAAAAGACCTGGCACTGTCAGGCAAATTATTTTTTTGATACAGTTCAGTATCTCTAAATCTGACATCTGAAAAATCAACTTGATTATGTTCTGACAGAAAGTTATGCGGAGAACAAGGTGATGATTGAATTTGGGTATCATTCTGTAATTTTCCAATATTCGGTTTTAGGACAACAATCTTTGTTGGGACTGCAGATTGTTCGCGGCTACCCTTAAACCGGTGCTTTGATGATCTTGAAGTTTTGACCCATTTTCTCTGCTTGCTGTGAACATGATCTTTACAAACATGTTTTGAACAAAAGAACCGGTGCTCTTAACTAGTTATTATCTTCCTTCTTTAAGTAGGTATACAGATACAGTAAAAGCGTGTGCGTTAGATGTTGATATCTCATTGATGGCTGGTGGTGACATGGCATATATTGGAGAGAAAGGAGTTAACTTATCAGGTGGACAGAGAGCTCGTCTTGCTTTGGCAAGGTGCTGGTTTATTTATGGTTTTTTATGCCTAATTATAATGAAGAACAATATCTAAATATTGTCCAATTGGCAGAGTACTGTATCATGACTCGGATGTTATCATGCTCGATGATGTCCTGAGTGCAGTTGATGTACAAGTTGCTCAGTGGATCCTGCACAATGCCATTCTTGGTCCTCTTATGAAGGGAAAAACCAGATTGCTCTGTACCCACAACATTCAGGTTGTTGCGTACTCTCTTTACAATTATTCTATGTATATATTATACATAGAAGTTTTCGATTTTGTGCGGAGTACGAAAGTGGTTGCCGAAGATTGATGGAGGTTCAAGAAAGTTTTTTTTTTTTTTTTTGAGCTTTGTTTACTTTTCTCTGTTTTTTTTGTGAGCTTTGTTTTTACTATTTGCAGGTTATTTGGAACGTTAGGGAAGAGTTTTGGGTTGTGTCGTAGCAGGACGGGATTATTGCAGAATTTTGGTATAGTTTAGCGCTACATACGGCTGGCACTGAAGGCTGAAAATGGATGGGAATTTGGAGATTGGTACAATGCTATTATGGTATGCGGCGGGTGCGGTTTTCTCGCAGCTGCGTGAGTTTCGAGGGCATGCTGCAATTTCAAATCTAAAGCATCGAGAAAAGCATCGGCTTGTCTCAATGAAGTTGCAAAGAGAATTTCTCCTTCTCGGCGGCAGAAAGGTATTCACTAACCTTTTCTGCTGTTTCAAAATCTTCAACTTTACAGGCTGCTTCCAATTGATTTTCAAGTTCTGGCTCATGCTGATGTTTTGTTCTATCTTTCTGTTGCAGGATGCGGAATGGTTCGGGAGATTCACTACATAGCCAAGGCTTGTGTAGCATGAGAACATGTGGTGGTAGTGTACTGGCTCGGTATGGAGTTTGCACCAAAGCTTTAACCATGTTAAGACCTGCTGATGTACTTGAACCTACAGACCCAGAGATTGGAGTAACAGTTTGTTGGGCTGTTTTGAGATCTCCTCACCTTGACTAGAAACTTGGCTCTTGTTTTCTTCCTTTACTTGGATGGCTGCGTATTGCTAGAATTTGCGGGTCATATGAAAAATGATTAGGAAATTAAATTATGATGTAACTTTCATGTATCTTTCTCTCGTAAAGATGGGCTTTGAACTTTGAATTTTCACATCCACTTTGTTATTTGAATCATGCTTTAAATTAATGAAAAATCCTTGAACTGTTGATCATTGACTTGAAGTTTCCATGTCATTCCAAAATCTTCATTAATCAACCCACACCCTTCTTGAGTTCTTCATTTAAATTGAATGAAGCTTTGAAATAATCCACAAATCAATCTTTGAGAAATAAATATTCAAACTCGAATCGACCTTTAACTTTGAACGTATTATTGAATCAACATGAATTCATCCCAACTTTTCACTTTGAGTCATGACGGGCCGAAAACATCACCCTGAGCTTTATTGAACAATATCCTAATATATGATGGATCATGTCAGTCTTTGATCATGAAACAAATGAATTGAATACCTCTTGAAAACTTGACTCCTTCATAGACACCTTGAGCAAATAGACCTTCAAATGAAGACTCAAACCATATCGCCTAAACAAGACTCGCCTAACCAAGGTTATATTAGAGGCAAATGCACGCACTCAAACTTCAGATGAACCTCAATTTATTCTTGTAACAATTTTGACCCATAAACCAAGGAATCGTGGGGCAAAATGATTTAAATCTTCAATCCCTCGAACAGGAGTTGGTGGATAGATGCACAGATGAAAACAATATACTATGTAGGAGAAATTGGGGTATGCTTATGCAATGTGATATGCTAATGCAATGAAATAAAACTCAAGCCAGAGAAGTTGGTCAAATTTTGGGGTACAACAGATGTGTGCATGATAAATGTGCTTGGTGATTATCCATATTTTCTTATACATATATTGTGATGTGTATTGATGAATTGGGTGAAAAATGTGCAATTGTGAACGATATTGACTAATGAATTGATGAATAAACATGATTGTATATGTTTATATGAATTGTAGTGAATTAAACATAATGTGTATGTTATGTGGATTGATTGAAATTGTGGAAGTGTGCATGATGTTATGCTTGGATTATATATATATATATATATATATATATATATATATATATATATATATATATATATATATATATATATATATATATATATATATATATATATATATATATATATATATATATATATATATATATATATATATATATATATATATATATATATATATATATATATATATATATATATATATATATATATATATATATATATATATATATATGCGTATATGGCGATGTACATGAGTGAATTATGATGAATGTGTTTGGTGATTATCCATATATATTGTATATACATTGTGACGTATATGGATGACTTGTGGTGAGAATGTTGATTATGTGTATTCTAAGATTGTGGATATATATAATTATATGCATTGATTATTATGATAATATTTCTCACCCTTCTGCTGGAATGATGTCCTATCTGATATCATGCAGGTATCGAGAATAGAGCTGCTCGTAGTTGCGTGGTCGTTGTTGGTGTAGCCATTTAGTAATTTAGTTATATTGGGTCGAGTCATGCTCTGGTCATGTAACACTGGGATCGTTTGGTTTATAATTTAGAGACATATTAAGTACTCTATAATATGTGTTCATATTCATTGGAATATTATGATGTTGGTCTCAGTGCCTAAGGGATGTTGATTTATGTGATGAACGTGAATGTTTCCGTTAAGAGTATTATGTTATAAATGAATTCACTGCTACATGCAAAATGAAACTTTGAAAAGCATGATGATTTATTAAAGTGTTAACGAGTGTGACAGGTGTTTTGATGTTTTGGAAGTGATGTGTGACGCCCTTTTGTAAATGCATGAAAATTTACTCTGATTATTCGTATATTTTTCGTGGGGTTTGTAAGGGTGTTACAGGAACCCTTGCTCCAAGCTTTGGTAGGGCCAACCAGAGTCCTCTTGGTCCCATCCTTCTTTGTAGGAGTGTCCTGCACACCAGCCTTCTTCCCTTTCCTAGTCATGAGCCTTTTGGCTATGATAGGGTTGATAGTGGCAATCAGATCATTGTCTGAATACTCATCAAGGTTTACAATATCAACATTGTCCTTCTGAACCTCATCAGCATTGTTTCATCACTTTGCATGTGATCATCCTTATTTTCAGAGGCTTGACCCTTGTCAGTGTCCTTTTGAGTAGTTGTTTCCAATGTTTCAACATCGTGAATGACATCCATTTGTTCATCTAGATGAGGAGCAGCACCCTCAGTGTTAGAGGGAATAGATATTCTTGGAACATCATGAGGCTCACTCAGAACCCTCGATACCAAATTGGCAATGGTGTTGTGTATTTGCCTAACTTCTTCCCCATTGATATCATCCTTAGGAATAGAGGTTGTAGATTGATAAGCCTGACCTGTGACTAGGTCTTTAGGTCTTCTTGCATGTGAAGACCGTGGTTTCTTCACCAACAGTTCTTCTGGAGTTAGCATGCGCAGAGGAGCTACCACAAGAACCTCGTTAGGGTTGCTAGAATCAGGTCTAGCATCAGCATCTGTATCAGCGATGATGTTCATCTTTTTGGAAGGGGAGGATCTTGGATGTTGAGACATTCTTGGAAACTTTGATCGCAAGAGGGAGAGTTTTCTATGCTTGTTTGAAGAGGTATGGAAGATGAAGAGTTTGTATGGGCACCAAATGAAGTAAGCGTAATCTGTGGGGATGCTAGAGGGGTAATATTGCACAAGAGGAGGGGACTTAATATTTTGACCAATCACCATATGATTAATTTTCAAAATACAATTCCCAGTTAACATTAATTTCTATAAACTCTCATAAAGACACGTCCTCAACTTGCTTTGTGAACTTTCAAATTGAGTGGCCTTGAGACCTCTGGTAACCATGTCAGCACTATGTAGATCAGTGTTTCCAAGCTTCACACGGACCATTCCAAATTGATGCTTGTTATCCCTATGTTTGAATCTTTTAGATTGACCTGAGTTTATATTGATGTTACTCTTAATGTCACAGTACAAAGTCATGACATCCTGAGTGACATTGCTTCTTTTAAGATCATTTGTCATGGACTCCATCAAATTCCAATATAACAGGTCTAGGTTTCTATGGTTTCCATCTTTTGGATGTTCTTTCTTGACTTTCCTACCAGCCTGACATTTTACACAACCTGTTCTATCATCTGGAGTTATCTTTGAAGTTCCTCCTACTGCTTCCTTGGATATGGTCTTCTTTATCCTTGGAAGATGTCCACCCTTTTTATTCCACAGTTTATCCTCCTTTTCTTCTCTGGTCAATGGATAGATTTTCAAGTTACTTTTAGGATCCCATAGGTAGCAATTGTTCTTAGCTCTAGACCCTCTCATGACTTCCTCACTGATGCGTGTTTTTCGCAAGTGTACGAATCACGTCAAAGTAATATAAAAGATTATCGAATCCACAGAGACCAAGTGTCAATCTATCGTACCTGTTGTTATGGTGTTTATCTAAGGCAACTATTTTTAAGGGTTTTAGTAAGGGTGCAATGGTAAATAAAATTATAATTTTAAATAATAAATAAAAGACAGGCTCGAATGTAATTCACGTAATCAATGATAATCCAGTACTTGTTAATGGAACTACTTATGGGCAATGTTTTCTCCTTTGAAAAGAACTAATTTAACAGGAACTGTCGCTTTCGCGTAGTCAGAACCGAGTTGTACTCTCTAATCAACCCCTCCTATTGTCACGGATAAAAAGGTGCGTACTGCGTTAGAGTAGTAAACCTATTTTTAAGAAATATAGTTTCTTAACAAAGTTGAAAAGTATTTTAACCTGGACTTCTTAGCAAAAAGAGGTTCTTATGAACCAGACTCTAAATCTCATAACGCGTCCGAAAATCGTTTTAAAATCTCTTTTCTTTTTAATCTAAAAACTCCTAATGAACTATACAAAGCGCTTTTGGCTGTTTTTGAAATAGTTAAAAACAATTACTTGAATTGAAAGATAAAATAGCCCTTAGGTGTTTCCACGAACAATTATACTGATTACTGGTTTAATTACGATCCTTACATTCTAACCTTTATGGGATTAGTTAGACATGATAAAGTAAATATTCTTTTTATAGTTTTTCATATAAGTAATTTAAAGCGAGTGCGGGAAGTAAACAAAGTAAATGTGCGAGTGCGGGAAATAAACAACGTAAATGTGCGAGTGCGGGAAATAAACAAAGTAAAGTGCGAGAAAATAAATAAAAGTAAAGCAATGCGGAAAAATAAAATACTAACTGGAATTAAAATGGCGGCAGGATTAACTTCCTCCAGAGTGCTCCAAAACTCGAACCACAGACAGATTACAGACTCGATCACTCGATTGCAGAGGCACCCCGATGTGGAATGGCAACTGCTTTATAACTGATATATGCCTAGAGAATTCTAATTCTGGATGAAGAAAAACGAAAATCTAAGGTCCTATTTATAGGAGAAACTGAAAGCGCGAAATGACCGGGACGCCCCTCCACTAAAAAGTGGAGGTTGTGGATTTTTGCCTTGTGGCGCCCGCCACATGCCTATGGCGCCCGCCACGGTCCCTACAGGGGATGATGGAGTGGGGATCGTGGGTCTTGGAGGTTGAGGAGTGGTCTTGAGACGTGGCCACGTCATGGCTAACCCCATGGCGCCCGCCACAGTGGGTGCCGTAAGTGCAAAATGCTGAATTTCTAGGTTTTCGTCCGTTTTCACTCCTTTTTCGCTCCTTTTCCCGATTCAAGCTCCGATTATTATAAAAACCTGAAAACATAAGAAAACAAAGCAATAACAAAGCAAAACAACAATAAAAGCTAAGAATGCATGCGAAATCGGAGTCAGAAATACGGTGAATTTTAGTGTGATCAAATTCTCCCACACTTAAACCTTTGCTTGTCCTCAAGCAAACATTAAAGCTTAAGAAAATATGGTGTCAACACTTGTCTTTGGGCTAAAGGGATTCCAAGTTCAAGTCAGGATGTAGTGACAGATACTAACTAAGTGAACCAAGGGTACCATAGTAACACAAACACAAACTTCAATCCTATATTAACCACTCCATGTCATCCCACGATACCTAGGCCTATCTTCTCATCTTTTTGTGTCCTTTTCATTCAGGCGCAATCACATTAAGCCCGTTATCCGTACATGCTTCATAGTAGAGTGACCGGTTAGTGATTCTGATCCATGACATAAGGTTTCTGGCACATAAGCATGTGTAAACCTGTTTTTATTTCGCCTAAATGTAGCTGCGGGGGATCGGATCGTAATCCGCCCTACCAAGTTCAGTGCCAGATACCTCTGAACCAACTAACAATAGGTGACTTGCAATTTTTTTTTTTTTCTTTTTGTGGCAAAGATTTTTTTCTTCTCTTTTTTCGGTTTAAATGACTTTGTGAGGGTCACCTATACCAGAGTTTGCCTTTTTTTCTTTTTTATTAGCACTGGATCATTCACTTATATTCATCGGCCCCCTACGTAGAGTATGCTTAGGCCGGAGCTGACTGCTAAAATAAACTACTTAGGACAATTTTTTTGAATGATAGTAAAGGCCATGGTGGTGGGGTTTAGGAGTGATTCCTATATTCAAGAGGTCTATGGTGCTAAAATGGTTCTGATGTTTCAAAAAGTTGACCTAAATCACCACATCCTAATCTAAACCTGTCTCAAAGCCCAAAAAACATGTGAAACAACATTGTTTTCTTTTTTAAAAATTTTCTGGTAAGGCTAAGGAAATGGGAAAAAATGAAGATGAACTAAAAAAGACACTATACTGGTGACTCGTCAGACTCATGCATTATCTAAGAAAAATAAATTACTGAAAAGGGAAATAACTGAAAGGAAATTAACTAAAAAGGGAAATAACAAAAAGCAATAAAATCCCCTCCCACACTTAAATCGAACATTGTCCCCAATGTTTCGAAATAAGATAAGGGGGGTAACCTGGAAAAGACTACTGAGGAGGGGCACTGGTGCCTTCGCCGTCCTGATGTGATGGTCTGGAACGACGGGATCTACTACGATGCTGGTCCCTCCGATCGAGTCGTGCTGATAAAGCAGCCTGAGCACTTCGGACCTCTCGAAGGTTACCCAAGATGGAACCCTGAGTAGCCTCTACAAGCTGGTAGTGTCGGCTGTTGAACTCTCTCTGACGGTTCTGCTCTAATGAAATAGCGTTCAAGGTACGGCAAACGTTGCTATAGGAACGATCCGAAACCAATCGCGATTGTTGCATGAAGCTCATATTGTCCGTCAGCTGCTGTGAAATAGTAGAGAGAAGGCCATC
Source organism: Lathyrus sativus (assembly GCA_963859935.3). Lineage (NCBI taxonomy): Eukaryota > Viridiplantae > Streptophyta > Magnoliopsida > Fabales > Fabaceae > Lathyrus > Lathyrus sativus. The sequence goes on along the minus strand of OZ012739.1, from coordinate 398,094,241 downwards.
ACGCCTTTCTTCTCTAGCTGTCATATCACGCCACATCTCCTCGGTGACAAAGAATCCAGGAGCAGTACCTGCAACAGGGTTAGAGGAAGATGGTGCAGTGTGTGACTGTGAAGGACGATGGGGGGACATGTGAGGGATGGGAGACTGCTCTCTCCGATCATACTCATCATCAGTGTCATGTGCCTCCCCATCGGGAATATTAGGAGGAAGTGGACCCAAAACACGTGGAGCATTAAGATCATAGGTCCAGTTCCTTTCATCACGTACATCAGTACGTCTACTGCATGGTAAAGCAACAGATGGGATAGCTACCCCATGAACCATCAACTCATAACCACCTTCTCTCCTTGTTCGACACAATTTCATGTCTTTCAGAAATTTTAAATTAATTGTGCGAGGAGGTAGTGGTTCAAGTGTAGCTATCTCATCATTCAGGCCAAGAGCCCGAGCAATAGACGTAACAAGCCCTCCAAAAACAATCGGTCCTGTTTTATTAGTAAATAAAGTCATGTGGGCAAGCATAAACGGGACCGGATTGATGTGGGTTCTAGTGAGGCATCCTTGCAAAAATAGGAGTTCACGAGCATTAACCTTGTTTGGACTTTCCCGGCCAAAAATAGTACATGCCAAAAGAAGTCTAAAAACTCTTATGGCCGGGTTGTGAATGGTCGACGCGAGTATCCCTTCAAAAGAATTAATTGAAGTACTTGAAAGCCTTAGCCAGAAGGTAAATACCTCGGCCGACCGTTCAGCATCCAAAGGTGCCTCACAAATCGAACCTTCCCTATGAGGGATTCCTAACAAATCTGCTAGCTCATTGGTACTGAATTCATATTCAATTCCAAACAGTCTAAAAATAGCAGTACCGACAGTGCTAGCAGTGTCAGGACTGACAGTGTATATCAAAGAACTCAAAAACTCAGTTGTCAGCCTCTCATAGGTAGGTTCCTGATTAATGAAAATATTATGCAAGCCTAGAAATTCTAATAAATTAAAAACACTATGATAAATACCCAAAGCATACAGACAGTTATCGTCGACGTACCTAGTCGAGAGGATTTCTCGACTTTGAAGCCTCTGAATAATTTTCCGTTGCCTTTCGCCCGGTCTTCCATCACGAAGAATAAATCCGTTGAACTCCATTGTTGAAAAGCTCCTTAGGTAGAGAAAATAGTGGAAAAGTGGTTTATGAGGGGAATGATAAAGTTTTGATTTTTTTGGTTTTTGATGGATGAAAATGGAAATGGATGTTGGATATGTTTTATGGATGGAGGGTATTTTGGAAATGGGGGAGCTTTAATGGGGTTCAAGGAGGATTTGGAAGGTTGGAAAAATGGGTTTTTGGTGAAGAAAGGGATGAAAATGGTGGAAATGGGGATTGAATCCCGTATTTGTTTTGTTGATACGGTGTGGCGCCCGCCACAGGGCCTATGGCGCCCGCCACAAGGCCAATTCCTGGGCCTTGTGGTTTTGGATCCTCCTTTTGGGCCTTCCTTGCACCTTGGTCTTCGGGGGGTCTGAATAGCGTTTTCTTCTTCTTTTCAAGGCATTGGCTTGCATATTTTTGTCTTATATATTTTTTTCTTTACACGATAAAAATAAAAATGATTAAAAATCAAAAAAGAAAAAGAAAAATAAAAATTAGTGCATAATATGTATATATATAAGGAATTCAAAGTGCATGAAAATGTAAAAGCTGCAATAAAGTAAAATATGTCTGGAAATGCGATAAAAAGTAAGTTAAATACTAGGGTAGTGCTGTCAGGGTGGAATGAGTCATGTGGTAGGTTTCTTATCCTGGCTTGATCCACGAATCTCAGCTATCTCCCTCCGAAGCTCGTTGATCGCCTGATGTAGAGCATCGGTCTCTGAGGCATGAGTGAGATCAGAAACCTGCATCTGTAACTCTAAGTCTGCCACTTCCTGCTTGAGCAGGGCAGTCTCCTTGCGGAGCTCATAAATCTGTGTTTGTAGGTCAGGTGGCTGCAGAGACATATTGTTAGACATAACATTGATTCGGGGAGTAAGAGGTGTAGGAGTGTACTCAGCGGCGGGAGGCGATTTCGGCTCTTCGACAGTCTCTCCATAACCCTCTAGAGCATAACTCCAATTGGCAGGATCATGGACACTGGTCATCAGCGGATCTGGTAATGTAAAGTAGTGTATCGCTTCACCGTCGATCAGCAATCTAAACATGTTGGGCTCAAAAGAAGCCCTCCTCATCAGTCCTCTATCAAGACAAAAATCAATATCCAGGGTGGTGTAGCAGCAGAAGGTCCTGAGGTGCAATAGCTTGCGAGACAAACCCAATGCAGTAGCAATCTGTGTAACAATCCCACCGACATGGATGATTCCTACTGATGATCTGGCAACACTAGCAAGGCCCTTCAGTAGAAAGTTGCCACAAGCAACAGGGCGAGACTGAGTCGCACAAAACAGTAGGAAAATCTCCTCTTCACTTAGCAGTGTCTCTGTATCTGGAAAACCTAGGAAAGAATGTGCTAGAATCATCTGGAAGTACCTCAATGCAGGGTTGTGGATTACCTGAGAAAACTGGGTAGAAGGATCTTGGCTCCCTCCGCCTGATATTTTAGTCCAAAACTTTTCCACTTCTCTGCTCATAAAATACCCCATCGGAGTCTCTGGAATAGCATCAGGAGTAGTCTGGAAACCTAGTAAATCACCAAACTCTTTGTGAGAGAATGAGTAGTCAATCCCGAACAACCTGAAAACAGCGAGTCCATCGGGTCCAGCCCAAGGGTCATGATGAAACGAGCTGAGGAACTCAAGAGTCAAGTTCCTATAAGTGTTGTTCCTGTCGTCAAACTGGTCCCACTGGAGTTGATGGCATAAAAATCTGACGCTTGGCTCTATCCCCAAGGCATCCATGCAGTCATGGTCAGGGTACCTGGTAGGAGCCATAGGGCGTCTCATGTGAACATAGTAACGCTCTCTCTGTGCATCATCTCTAAAGGCCACGTGCATGTCATCAGGGTTCTGCATTCTGTACAAGGTTAGCAAACAAGTCCTGAAAGCACATAAAACATTCAATTGTGAGTCCTGACATAATAATAAAATAAACAAATTAAAATAAAGTAAAAATAAAAATAAAAAGTACAAAAATAAGAAAAACCATGGGTTGCCTCCCATGCAGCGCTTGTTTAACGTCATTAGCTCGACGACCGATATTTAAACATCATTGGAAGGATATGGTGGATCACTCAGAGTATGGCAGGTGTATGTTGTTGGAATGTCACCTCCTTCGTAGGGCTTCAACCTCTGTCCATTGACTATGAACGGTTTACATGTTTGGTTCTTGATTTCAATAGCACCGGATCTCAGGATCTTAGATACTTCGAAAGGGCCAGTCCATCTCGAACGGAGTTTACCTGGAAATAGTCGTAACCTAGAATCGAACAGGAGAACAGGATCACCTATTTTGAAGTCTCTTCTTATGATTCTTTTGTCATGCCAAGCTTTTGTTCTTTCTTTGTATATGATGGCATTTTCGTAGGCAGATTGTCTGAGCTCTTCTAATTTGTGGATATCAAGGATACGTTTCTCACCAGCTGTCAAGTAATCCAAATTCAAAGTTTTGATGGCCCAATAGGCCTTATGCTCCAACTCAAATGGTAAGTGACATGATTTTCCATAGACCAGTTGATAAGGGGTTGTTCCTATAGGAGTTTTGAAAGCGGTTCTATAGGCCCATAATGCTTCTTGAAGTTTCTGCGACCAATCTTTTCTAGATATAGAGACAGTCTTCTCGAGGATTTGTTTTATCTCCCTATTAGATACTTCCACTTGTCCATTGGTCTGTGGGTGGTATGGTGTTGCTACTCTATGCTTAACTCCATACTTGCTTAAAAGTTTATCAAATATTCTCGATATGAAGTGTGATCCTCCATCACTTATGACTAAACGGGGTGTTCCAAACCTGGGAAATATATAATTCTTGAATAATTTGATGACTACTCTGGTGTCGTTTGTGGGTGCGGCGATAGCTTCAATCCATTTAGACACGTAGTCAACAGCTACTAATATGTACTGATTTCCAAAAGATGGTGGGAACGGTCCCATAAAGTCTATACCCCATACGTCGAAGAGTTCTACTTCTTGGATATTTCTTAACGGCATTTCATTACGTCTTGAAATATTTCCTGTGCGTTGGCATCTGTCACACTTGACAATGAAAGCATGGACATCACGCCACATAGTAGGCCAGAATAGGCCAGCTTGAAGAATCTTGGTGTAGGTCTTAGATGTGCTTGCATGTCCACCATAGGGTGCAGAGTGACAATGCTCAATTATATTATTTACCTCTTCTTCTGGAACACAACGGCGGAAAATGCCATCTTTACCTCTCTTGAAAAGAAATGGATCGTCCCAATAGAAGTTTCTCACATCACTATAGAACTTCTTCTTCTGGTGGTAGTTTAGATCAGGGGGTATGATGTCAGCGGCTAGGTAATTAACAAAATCTGCATACCAAGGTACATTGCTTATAGCTAAGGATTTATGAAATTGCTCATGAGGGTCTGGGTTATCATCTTCAATGGTTTCTAGTTGGGCTATCAGTCTATCGTAGGCAAAATCGTCATTTATGGGTACTGGATCAGGTTTCAGGTATTCTAGCCTAGATAGGTGATCAGCTACCACATTATCAGTGCCTTTCTTGTCACGGATATCCAAATCAAACTCTTGTAATAATAGAATCCATCGAAGTAACCTAGGCTTGGCATCCTTTTTGCTTAGTAAGTAACGAATGGCAGCATGGTCGGTGTAAACTATAATCTTGGCTCCTACTAGATAAGATCTAAATTTGTCTATTGCAAAAACTACAGCTAGGAGCTCTTTTTCGGTTGTTGCGTAGTTGAGCTGTGCAGCGTCTAGGGTTCTACTGGCATAATAAATCACATGTAACTTCTTATCTTTTCTCTGACCTAGAACGGCTCCAACAGCATAATCACTGGCGTCACACATTATCTCAAACGGTTCCGACCAATCAGGGGGTTTCATTATAGGTGCTGAAATCAGAGCTTGCTTCAGAAGATTAAATGCTTCAGTACATTTTTCATCGAAGATGAACTCAGCATCTTTCATTAAAAGACCAGTTAAGGGCTTTGTTATTTTGGAGAAATCCTTGATAAAACGTCGGTAAAATCCGGCATGTCCAAGAAAACTTCTTATCTCCCTGATAGTCTTCGGCGGTTTTAGATTCTCTATGACTTCTATTTTTGCTTTATCTACCTCTATACCTTTTTCGGAAACTATATGTCCTAAAACAATCCCTTCGGTGACCATGAAATGACATTTTTCCCAATTTAGCACAAGGTTTACCTCCACACATCTCTCCAGGATTTTCTCAAGGTTGACAAGACAATTTTTGAAATCTGACCCACAAACTGAGAAATCGTCCATAAATACTTCCATGATTCCATCCAAATAATCAGCAAAGATAGACATCATGCAGCGTTGGAAAGTTGCAGGAGCATTACAAAGTCCAAAAGGCATTCTTCTATAGGCAAAGGTTCCAACTGGGCATGTAAAGGTAGTTTTTTCTTGATCTTCGGGGTGAATAGGTATTTGGAAGAATCCTGAATATCCATCTAAATAACAAAAGTAAGAGTGTCTGGCTAGGCGCTCCAACATTTGGTCTATGAATGGTAATGGGAAATGGTCCTTCCTAGTTGCTTTATTTAATTTTCTATAATCTATGCACATACGCCAACCTCCATCAGTTCTTTTTGCTACAGGTTCGCCCTTCTCGTTTTGCACGACTGTGATGCCTCCCTTTTTAGGTACTACATGCACATGACTCACCCATTTACTGTCCGAGATCTGATATATTATACCTGCCTCTAGTAACTTAAGAACTTCAGTCTTAACTACAGTACTCATTATAGGATTTATTCTACGTTGGTGTTCTCTAGAAGGTTTTGAATCTTCTTCAAGCAAAATCCGATGCATGCATACGGATGGGCTTATTCCTTTTAGATCAGAGATCTTATATCCTAAGGCTGAGGGGTACCTACGTAAAACTTCTAATAATTGATCGGTTTCTTCTTGGTTTAAGGTAGCACTGACTATAACTGGACGGTTCATATCTTCATCAAGAAATTCATATCTCAGGTTTTTAGGCAGTTCCTTAAGTTTTACGGTCGGTTTTATAGGGCAAGGCATAGGATCTGGGGTAAGAGATAAACATTCGTGAAGGTTATCATCAATGTAGGGTGTTTTATAATTGTCATCTTCCAAAATAAGGGTTGGTGGCAATTTTATAGATTCAGTTTCTTCTTCTTGTTCTAATTCCCTAATACATTCTTCGATGATATCTAAGGCATAACAAGAATCTCCTATCACAGGTGCCATAAGAAATTTTGACAATATAAATTCTATCTTCTGGCCACCTACCTCAAAAGTTAGTTTTCCCTTTTTAACATCTATTACGGCTCCAGCAGTCGATAAGAACGGTCTACCTAGGAGGATTGGTATGTCGTCATCTTCTTTAATGTCCATGACAACAAAATCAGTAGGTATAAACAGCTGACCTATCCTAACAGGGACGTCTTCAAGTATGCCTATAGGGTATTTAACGGATCTATCGGCTAATTGAAGTGACATCTTAGTAGGTTGTAATTCTCCTAAGTTTAATCTCTCACAAACTGCTAAAGGCATTAAGCTCACACTAGCTCCTAAGTCTAGAAAAGCTTTTTCGATGACATGATTCCCCAAAACACAAGGAATGGAAAAATTTCCGGGATCTTTATCTTTCTTTGCTAACCTATTTTCGGAAATAGAATTACATTCCACGGGTTTCGGATCTTCGAGTCTACGTTTATTTGTAAGTATGTCTTTGAGAAACTTAGCATAAGAAGGTATTTGGGTGATGGCTTCTGTAAAGGGGATTTCTACGTGAAGTTTTTCTATAACCTTAACGAATTTTTGATATTGATTATCGATTTGGGTTTTCTTTAATCTTTGAGGGTAAGGTATTGGTGGTTTGTATGGCGGTGGCGGTACATAGGTTTTACTTTTAGGTTCTTCTCCTTTTTCTTGACTTTCCGGGGTTTCAGGCTTCTCTGGTTCCTTTTCCTCATTCCTCTCAGAAGTTTCGGGCTCACTTAATCTAGGGTTTAAAGGTTCCTTATAAGCGGTTCCACTTCGTAGAGTAATGGCATTAGCTTGCCCTTTCGGGTTTTGTTGGGGTTGTCCAGGGAACTGTCCTCCAGGTGTAGTCTGTGGGGCTTGGTTTAACGCTACCTGAGAGATCTGGGTTTCAAGCATCTTATTATGAGTAATAATTTGATCAACCTTGGTTCCTAACTTGGTAATTAGTTCGTTAACATGGACGTTATGGTTCATGAACTCTTTGTTTTGTTGTTTTTGAGCAACGATAAAATCTTTTACAACTTCCTCAAAGCTCGGGCTAGGTGGTACAGGTTGCATAGGTTGATTTGTTCTAGGGGCTTGGTAACCTTGTTGTCTCGGAGGTGCGGTATTTTGGATAGGGTTATTATTTTTGTAGGAGAAGTTTGGGTGATTCCTCCATCCAGGGTTATATGTGTTTGAAAATGGGTTCCCTTGGGTATAGTTCACTTGCTCAGTGTTGGTTTCATTCAACAGATTGCATTCGGCGGATTGGTGTCCTTGCGTTCCACATATCTCACAATTCGGCGAAACTGCGGCAACAGTATTCGGAGTTGTACACATATGTTCGACTCTAAGGGCCAACGCGTCCATTTTAGCCTGCATCATGTCTATAGAGCTTAGCTCATGTATTCCTCCTTGGGCTTCCTTCTTTTCCACTGTCGCTCGTTCTACTCCCCATGATTGATGGTTTTGGGCCATATCCTCGATAAGGGCACTAGCTTCAGGGTAAGGTTTGTTCATCAGTGCGCCACCAGCGGCAGCGTCGATGGTCATTTTAGTGTTATAAAGAAGTCCATTATAGAAGGTTTGGATGATTAGCCAATTCTCTAGGCCATGGTGTGGGCATGCTCTTAATAGTTCTTTATATCTCTCCCAGGCTTCGAACAACGACTCTCCTTGGTGTTGGGTAAATCTAGTTATTAGGTTTCGAAGAAGAGCGGTCTTACTTGGGGGAAAATATCTAGCAAGGAAAACTTTTCTAAGGTCATCCCAAGTTGTTATTGAATTGGGTGGAAGGGAATCTAACCATGATAGAGCTTTATCTCTGAGGGAAAAGGGAAATAATCTTAAGCGTATTGCCTCAGGAGAAGCTCCATTGGTCTTAAAGGTGTCTGCTAACTGAAGAAAGTTTTTTAAATGTTGGTTTGGGTTATCAGTAGCGAGACCTGCGAATTGTCTCTGTTGCACTAATTGCAGCAGGGATGGCTTAAGTTCAAAATTATTGGCTGGGATAGCGGGGTTTACTATACTGGAACTAGGTTCCTCGTTTGATGGTTGGGCGAAGTCCTTAAGAGGTCTTCAATTTTGATCTTCGGCCATAGCTCTCCTATTCCTATGGAAGAATAAACGTGCGCGAGCGTAACGTTCAGGTTCAGCTAGAGGGTCTACTAAACTTCCGGCACTGCGAGTCTTTCGCATTGATCGGTGGGTAACAACCTTAGTCTAAACGGTATAACTACAGGGTAATGAAATTTGACGATATTGGTCCCCGGCAACGGCGCCAAAAACTTGATGCGTGTTTTTCGCAAGTGTACGAATCACGTCAAAGTAATATAAAAGATTATCGAATCCACAGAGACCAAGTGTCAATCTATCGTACCTGTTGTTATGGTGTTTATCTAAGGCAACTATTTTTAAGGGTTTTAGTAAGGGTGCAATGGTAAATAAAATTATAATTTTAAATAATAAATAAAAGACAGGCTCGAATGTAATTCACGTAATCAATGATAATCCAGTACTTGTTAATGGAACTACTTATGGGCAATGTTTTCTCCTTTGAAAAGAACTAATTTAACAGGAACTGTCGCTTTCGCGTAGTCAGAACCGAGTTGTACTCTCTAATCAACCCCTCCTATTGTCACGGATAAAAAGGTGCGTACTGCGTTAGAGTAGTAAACCTATTTTTAAGAAATATAGTTTCTTAACAAAGTTGAAAAGTATTTTAACCTGGACTTCTTAGCAAAAAGAGGTTCTTATGAACCAGACTCTAAATCTCATAACGCGTCCGAAAATCGTTTTAAAATCTCTTTTCTTTTTAATCTAAAAACTCCTAATGAACTATACAAAGCGCTTTTGGCTGTTTTTGAAATAGTTAAAAACAATTACTTGAATTGAAAGATAAAATAGCCCTTAGGTGTTTCCACGAACAATTATACTGATTACTGGTTTAATTACGATCCTTACATTCTAACCTTTATGGGATTAGTTAGACATGATAAAGTAAATATTCTTTTTATAGTTTTTCATATAAGTAATTTAAAGCGAGTGCGGGAAGTAAACAAAGTAAATGTGCGAGTGCGGGAAATAAACAACGTAAATGTGCGAGTGCGGGAAATAAACAAAGTAAAGTGCGAGAAAATAAATAAAAGTAAAGCAATGCGGAAAAATAAAATACTAACTGGAATTAAAATGGCGGCAGGATTAACTTCCTCCAGAGTGCTCCAAAACTCGAACCACAGACAGATTACAGACTCGATCACTCGATTGCAGAGGCACCCCGATGTGGAATGGCAACTGCTTTATAACTGATATATGCCTAGAGAATTCTAATTCTGGATGAAGAAAAACGAAAATCTAAGGTCCTATTTATAGGAGAAACTGAAAGCGCGAAATGACCGGGACGCCCCTCCACTAAAAAGTGGAGGTTGTGGATTTTTGCCTTGTGGCGCCCGCCACAGGCCTATGGCGCCCGCCACGGTCCCTACAGGGGATGATGGAGTGGGGATCGTGGGTCTTGGAGGTTGAGGAGTGGTCTTGAGACGTGGCCACGTCATGGCTAACCCCATGGCGCCCGCCACAGTGGGTGCCGTAAGTGCAAAATGCTGAATTTCTAGGTTTTCGTCCGTTTTCACTCCTTTTTCGCTCCTTTTCCCGATTCAAGCTCCGATTATTATAAAAACCTGAAAACATAAGAAAACAAAGCAATAACAAAGCAAAACAACAATAAAAGCTAAGAATGCATGCGAAATCGGAGTCAGAAATACGGTGAATTTTAGTGTGATCACTCACCTTCTTCATTGGTGACAACACATTTACCCCTAGTAAATTTGACATTGAGACCTTGGTCACAGAGCTGACTGATACTTATAAGATTCACAGTCAGTCCTTTAACCAACATGACATTCTCCAGTTTTGGAACACCAAGACGATTTAGTTTTCCAGCACCTATGACTTCTCCTCTAGCTCCATCACCAAAGGTTACATGGCTTGAGGTATGAGGTTTGAGGTTTATCAAAAGATTCTCCATTCCAGTCATGTATCTAGAACAGACATTGTCAAAATACCAGTCTTCTTTGGTTGGCATCCTAAGAGATGTATGAGCTACTAGAGCAACCTCCTTGGCAACCCATTGTTGTTTCTTGACCCGAACATCCCTTATTGGTCAAACTTGATGTTGTTTCTTGGCATGAATACCCTGTTTGGATTTGCCTTGATAAGGGTGACTAGGAAATCCATGTAACCTGAAGTAGAGAGGTTTAATGTGTCCAAGTCTCCCACAGTAGTAACACCTATACCCTTGGAATTTATTCTTGGTCAGGTTCCTACTTATGTTCCTCTGATGTTGTGACATTGGTCGTGACATCCAGTTTGACTTCTGATTCTCAACCTTTGGCTTCTTGGACCCCAAGATGGGTTTCTGTTCTGCAACAAATCCCAGTCCAGACTTGTTTCCAGCTTTCTGGCCACTCTGTAGAAGTTTTTCTAGAGTGTCAGTCCCAGGATTTAGCATTCTTATGGATTTTGACATTTGATCCAGTTTAGATTCCAACAAGCTGACCTCACTTTTGAGAGAGTCTATTGTTGCAAGATGCTCAACTTTCTCAGCCTCTAATTCCCCAATGCATTTCTTCTGTTGCTCTCCTTGCTGATATATTTATGTACTTCTGATGCATAGCCTTTTATATGAAGCTGCAAGCTCATTAAAGGTCAGCTCATCTTCACTTGAGTCACCATCAGATATGCAAACACTGTTCAGAACAGTGACATTTTTGACAGACTCTTCTTCTGATCCACTCTCAGAATCTCCATCAGACCAAGTGACTGCTAGGCCCTTCTTTTGCTTCTTGAGATAGGTAGGACATTCAGCTCTAATGTGCCCATATCCTTCACATTCATGACACTGAACTCCTTTGCCTTGGCTGGTCCTTTCTTCATTTTTACTTCTTCTACTGATGTCAGAAGTAGTGTTCTTGTCATTAGACCTAGACTTGTGATCTATTCTTCTGATCAGTTTGTTAAATTGTCTTCCAAGCAAGGCTATTGCTTCTGACAGATTCTTCTCACTTTCATCATTGTCTTCCTCAGAGTCATCTGCAGTATTTGAGACAAGGGTTATGCTTTTGTTCTTCTTCTCAACCTAATCACACATTCCCATCTCAAAAGTTTGTAGTGAACCAATGAGTTCATCCACTTTCATGTTGCATATATCCTGAGCTTCTTCAATAGCAGTGACTTTCATGGAAAACCTCTTAGGCGAGGATCTTAAAATCTTCCTCACAAGCTTTTCTTCAGGCATCTTTTCTCCTAAAGCTCCTGAGGTATTGGCAATCTCAAGAATGTTCACGTAGAAGTCATGAATAGTCTCATCCTCCTTCCTTCTTAGATTTTCAAACTTAGTGGTCAACATTTGTAATGTTGACATCTTGACATTAGAGGTTCCCTCATGAGTTGTTTTGAGAGTATCCCAAACCTCTTTAGCCAGTTCACAATGATGCACTAGTCTGAAAATGTTTTTGTCTATGCCATTAAATAAGGCATTCAAAGCCTTAGAATTCCCAAGAGCCAAGGCCTCTTGTTCTTTGGTCCATTCTTCCTCAGGTATTAACACAAATAATCCATCCTTGTCAGTCTTCACTGGATGTTCCCATTCTGAATTTGCAGCTCTCCATGCCTTGCTGTCTAAAGACCTCAAGAAGGCTATCATCCTAGGTTTCCATTAGTCATAATTAGAGCCATCCAGAATTGGTGGTCTATTTGTGAATCTTATATCCTTATCCATAGTACCCAAATTTTTCTTCCCTAGATCTCACCCAGAAAATAACAGGCAGGGTACCTGCTCTGATGCCAATTGAAATTCTCGGTACCCAACAGTAGATGTTATCATGGATGTTATGACATCCACTGTAACACAGACTACTGAACTTAATATCAAACAGTAAGTGAAAACTGTAAATAACACAAGTAATTGTTCACCCAGTTCAGTGCAAACCACACTTACATCTGGGGGCTACCAAGCTAGGGAGGAAATTCATTATTAGTAGAATTAATTTAGAGTCAAACAACCAGTTTGCACTCTTCACTTAAGACCTACCTAATGACACTTCAGCCTAACACTAGACCAGAGTTACCAACTCACTCCCCCTCAATCACAACAGTGATATAAACCAATTCAAGATTACAAAAGAGAAATTGAAGACACACTTCAAACACACCTTGATCTTGCTTCACAGCTTTGATCAAGTGACACACCACTCTTGCTTAAAAGCTTAGAGTGAAATACTGAACAAACAGTTCACACACACTAAACCAAAGTAATCATGCAACAGACAATTGCTTGGCATACAAGTATCCTAAGATACAACACACACGTGAAGAACAACTGATACAATCAGACTTCTTCACTCACAAACTACACTCTTCAATCTCTACCTGATTAAGATTGATCTTCTATTATTTATAGCAGCAAATTGTCTTTGGGACTTCGTGCACAAGTTAGGTTTACCCAAGTAAACCTTCTCTTGATAAACCTACGCACTCCAATTGGTTCAGGGGCATTCAAAGTTATCCTCAGAAATGCCTGATATGTCGCCTAAGATAACTAGGCTTCCTAAAATGCTTCCTGAAGTATAGCCTGAGCTAATAACAGAAAAACTAAAACTTCGCGCCCTGATGTCATACGCTTGATGTCATAACATCCAGCTTGACATCCATCGTACTTGCTCTTAGCTATTCAAACTTTAACCTGCAGAACAGTCCTTATGTATGTCATAACATCAGTCATGATATTCATACCTACAACAGTGTTTTGCCACAAAATGCAGCCAATCAAAAACATCTACAAAAACGTTTTTTAAAATATTAAAAAAATAATAACTTTTTTTTTATTTTTTTCTAAATTGAAAGACTAATTTTGACATCCTATAACATAAATGTACATGATTGAAGATCAAAACTTAATCAAAATCGCAAATTTTCAAAAAGTTATACCTCAAAAATGTTTTTTTGGGAAAATATATTTGAAATAACTTCAAAATTAAGTAATTTTATGAAATTTTGATTTCCAAAAAACGTTTCAATAAAATGATGAAATACCTAAAGTAACATTTTAATAATAACTATCAAACCAAATTTTTATTTGAAACTTTTATGAAAGACTTGTTTGTACATTTTTTTGAACAAAATATGTAACACTATAAAATCATTTAAAAAAAAAGGTAAAACAAACGGGCCCTATATGTCATATTAATCACATTTGGGTAAATTACTAATAAAAAGTCTTCAGATATATTAAATTTTAATATAATAATAAGTCTATGATGTTTAAAATGTATTAATGAAAATCTAGTTTTCATTTTCATTTACTTTTTATTTAGTTTTTTTCTGTTATATTGCGAGTGTGGTTAGGGGTGGACGGTTTTACATATATGTGTGGTATTTTGATCATATCTAGAGTTTCGTAACTTTATTTGAGATAAGACTAGTGAAAAAAGAAAGCTAACATTTAAAGATGTAACTTTCACAAAGTCAAAGTCTAACTCAATTGTAGAATGAAATAAAATAGTGAATAACATTACGATGTTGTTACAAAACTGAGTTGTAAAATTGAGCTACTTTGTAATTTTGTCATAATCCTAAAAGTCCAATAAGTGCCTACTCAATGAAAATAAGGCATGAATTTTTGTATTAAATTATGTTCCACAGTTTTTTTCTTCCAACCAGGTTCTAAATTTACGGGATAAGAGACACATTTTAAGGCACTGGAGAATGGAGAAGACAAGAAGTCAAATAGGGATTCATCTTTAATTGTTTATAAAGTTTTTTTTTCTCGTATTGATTTAGCCATAAATCTATTAAGAATGATTGGTTTGTTTCATTAGATTAAGTTCTCTTAGATGCACTTGTCCCATAATAATATGCACCATGCTATATATATATAGATTTTTTTTCTATAATGATGAAATTCTTATAACTACACAATAATAGTTTGTGTTAAACAATTTTTTTCCGTCTACCGATATGGGTGAATTTATCTAGATAGCAATTGAGAGTAAACTTATATTTTTCTATTGGAATTAAATATTATTGAGTAGATACTTATGATCACTAGATATAAGATACACTCAGTTGTGGCATAGGTATTTTATGTTCAATCAAACCTTCATAAAATACGACTTTTCCCAAGATATAAGATGATTTTAATCACATGAAGCAGGTTACACAATGAGAAATCTTGTATAACTATTATGTAAAATGGTCATGATAAGAAGACTTATTGTAGGCTCATACATGAATTAACCACATGAAAAGGTAAAATGATTTTATTGGGACTTAATCGACTCTCTTATTAGAATTATCAATAATGATTTTAGTTTAGTTAATTTTACAATTATTTACACAACCAATTTAATCGTGCTATGTGAAACTCCTTTTTTACAATTATGTTACCTATTTCTCTTATCGCAAGTATGATCACCTTATATTTGTAGAAGTTAAAACAATATTCATTTATCTATAATTTTTATTCACTGCTTGTGAATTTTTGTTGAAAATTTTTCTAAAATTTAATTTTAACACCATCAAAGTGTTGTTGTTGTCAGGGATTTGATATTTCACAAGCGTGTGGTATATATCAGTAATAAAATTAATTGTTCCATTAGTACTATGTTTGATTACTTATTCTTTATATTTTGTTTAATCATTAGCTAAAAAGAAGTAACCTTGAATTTTAATAAAAACTAGTCTTAGGATTATGTTCCTTATCTATGACAACCCTTTTAAAACTTCGTTCCTACTATGTTTATGAAAATGTGACAAGACTCATTATGATTTCTTTTAAATAATATAATTGTATATTAAATAATTGAATCATTTATTTTCATTTAAAATCAACAACAATTCTAAATATATATATATATATATATATATATATATATATATATATATATATATATATATATATTTATATATATATATATATATATATATATATATATATATATATATATATATATATATATATATATATATATATATATATATAATTGTTATAGATATAATAGATCACACTTGTCAACTTATATGTGGCTACGTATCATAATGGATAATTTATCCATCTTTTTGTGAAAGTAACATAGAAAAAGATTCTTCCTACATGGCATGATCATCACCCTTCATACTTTGTGGTTTTCTAAAAATTTTATTCTCTTTATCAATGAAACCATTCATTTGCATTCAATTAGGGTCAAAATTTTAATTTCAGGAGAAATTCATCTCCAATCTGAAGCTTGCCTCGTATGGACGACTATAGAATTATATATTAACAAATTCTTGGTCTTTAACCTCCATACCAAATACAAGATTTTGATTATTTTATTTTGGAATTCCCCAATTGTGTTTTATATCAAAGTAAATAAGGATGGTTTCCTTCTTTGTCAACTTCAATGATCTTCTTATGGCGGGATCTTTAAGGACTATGGAGCCACATATCTGGAGAGTTTTACTTGTAATACTAGTAAGTGTTCATTTATTGCACATGAACTTCATGTTTCATCTTGCGTATGAAGATTTCTCATCATCATTGTTGGAAGAACCTTTTGAATTCAAAAAGTCTCCACTAATGTATTTGTAGCCTTTTCTAACTAGAGCTTAGTTTTTTAGAAGCTAAGAAATCGATAGTTTTGGTTTGAACTTAATTACCTCCCACATATATAGAGATGACAATATTAGGTAGACAATTTAGCTAACAAATGTCACTTGGTCAATAGCCTAGTTTTGTAAGAAACATTTCCCCTTTTCTTCATAGATGAATTTTTCCATAATTGCTTTGGATTCCCCACGTTTATATTCCTTTTGTGTTTTTGTTTTTCGTTTTTTATTTATTTTATTTCCTTCCTCTTGCTTTTGGTTTAATTTTTTCCTTTTTTGGTCATGTTTGGTCTCCCTAAATTTGTTTCATCTTAGATATTTCACCTAGTTGGGATGTTTAGGTTCTTCTTTTGCCTAACATTCTCTTAGTTATTCTTAAAAAACATCTTATACTAAACAATATATCAAATGTAATCTCTTTTTTCTTATGGTTTTTTACTCTATACTTCCACCATTTGTCAACTCAAAGTCAGGCAAGTTATTTAAATTTTTAAAATAAATTTTTTATATTCATGTTAAATGTTAGGCAAGAAAAGTTCTTTTTTTTATGTTTTCGAGAAAATATTGTTGTTGTATGTTAGATTTTCTAATTTCACTTATAATTATTGCCTAAATTTAGATAACTATCAAAACAGGAGGTTAAGAGAAATAACTAATTTTGTTATTTATTGTTATTCATAAGTTTTCTTTATTACAGAGCCCTCATTTAACAAGCTTCTCAAAATAAATTTAACCAAATCGAATATAACTTCTATCTATATAATAATATACTAATACTACTACCACTTCAATATAAACCAATAATCATTTCAATTTCTTATATATGTTTTGTCTTCTCTTATAATTGGGAATTTTCCAGGATAATCATATTGAGTCATGGTATCTCAAGGTACAAATTATGTTGTATGGCATTTTGTTTTGGCCATTGTCATTGTTATCTTATTCACTCCAAAATTTAGTTATGCCAAACAATCCAAGTTAATGGATTTGAACAACTTATTTACATTAATGCAATGAGAAAGTCAGAGTCAACGTGGTTCAGAAAACTACTGGTGAAAAAGGGGGGATGTTTGCTCGCCAAGACATCGTCGTCTTGTGCCTACGTATCCTCATCTGGTATGAGAAATTATAGCAAATGTAGTTCAGGTAACGAAATTACAGATTGCTTAAGTGTTTTTTGTAAGCGACATTAAGTTCTCATTCCAGCAGTTAGGGTCGAGGCCTGTTTGCGGTAGAACGAAAAAGTAATGCACTCTTTTTTGAAAATGAGTTTGAAGAACAATCCTGAAGGACAAAAAGGTTTGAAGTTTGTTTAATTTGAGATTTACATTGCACTAAAGACTATGATACAGGAGCGAATGTGTCGCATATCGCCCCCAGACGGGACGTACACTAAACACTCTTAATGAACGAGAGGAGACCCCTCACTCATCATTTCCCATATTCTTAAGGCTCATGTTGCACAATGTTCATCGTCTTTATTAAGTGTGTTTGGATTATTTTAATATGAGGAGAGAGAAAGACGCGCAAAAGGTCTAAGGGGAAACTCAGTTCTAACATTGTCATGCAAAGTGGTCCTAAGGTTGGGATGCAAAAGAAAATTATATCCTAATGTTAGCATGCAAAAGATGGACATAAGATTGAGATTAAAAGGGACTAACCTACTTGTTATCATGCATGGATTAAACTCTTAATGTCTATCATACTCCAAGCTTAATCAAAAATTAAGTTGGACTGGGAGACCTTAAGAGAGCATGCAAAAACAAGCCAAAAACAAGAAAATAAGGCAAAGACAGCAGCTACAACAGCGCTTCCTACACAAAACAACAATAAAAAACAACAAGACAACATAACAACATTTAACAGCTACTAATTCAACATAAAAAGCAAGTGTAAAAGGCTGGCAGCAAGCAAGAGCAACATACAACAACATGTATTTTTTGAATAAAACAGTTGTAGAAAACAGGGCTGCAAGCATGCTTCAACACAATCAACATGAACAAGCATCAATCATGAACAAGTATCAATCATGAACAAGTATCAATCAAATATGGACATGCATTAACAATTAAACACAAGTGTTCAACAAGATTGCATCATCAAGAAGTCAACAAGAACAACATGCTTTCCACATCAATTAAATAATTCAATCGATTATGCGACAAACAGAACCGGGAGCAAATAACGAACATGCAACACAAGTCCAACAAGATGATCATCAGTGATCAACAATTAACATGATACAAATAAGCAAAACAAATGATCATCACATCAAGCAACAACATAAACATCTCAAGCATTTATCAACGAAAACCAAAAGTTGTGCGTCGAAGAATTGCAATCAAATAATCAAGCATGATGAAACAGGTTAAAAACAGTCCACGCAATGCATCATACCAATCCGTGAAGGTTAGAGGTGGAAAGAAATCAAAACATGCTTGAAAACAAACAAAAATGGCATTCTGGTCCAGTGTTAATCGATTAACCATTTGCATTTGCAAACAGGTTAATCGATTAACCACTTGAAATTGGATGAAAATACATTGGTTAATCGATTAACCAGTTTTGTACTGCAACTGGTTAATCAATTAAACTGTACCAGAGGCATAAAATTAACAATTTAAAATCACTTCCAGCAATTAATCACTTATACAAACATCCAAATTATCATGTAATCAATTACACACGAATTTAACACCAAAAATCAGTGATCAAACATCAATCAAAATTATCCAAGCATTAAGATCACAAATCACATAGATCAAATCATCATAATTAATTAAAATTGAAGATATACATTTTGATTATCCAAATAAGCTCAAAGCAGAAGTGGGTCTAGAATTAACCAATCTTCATAGTTGAGAATCGCTTTGGTAAATGTTGTTATACTGCAAATGATAGATCCAAGCTGGAAACCCAAGAAAACTTCAAGATCCAGGAGATTTCTTGCAAGAGAAGTGAACAATGAGACAAATTAAGCCAAAGTTAATCTAAGAATCACTTAAAAGCTTGCTTCCAAAACCAGATTCAGATCCAAGCGAAAATCAAATGATGAATTGATGTTGATGGAGATGAATGATGGAGGTTAAGCTCTAGAATTCAAGGATTCCAATGAAGAATCAAAGAATTCAAGTGAAATAGCTCTAATGGAGTTTTGGAATATGAGGGAATTGAGAAGAAAGTTGAGAGAATTTGAGAGCAATGTGTAGAGAAATCAAAAAAATGAAGGTTAATGTGTATTCTCCTTTAGAGGTTTGAAGTGAATTAGCTTAAATAAGCATTTGGTTAGGAGTGAAATTGTGGTTTGGAGTGAGGGTTTGAAAATTGGAATGGGATTAGGAATGGAAATTCAGGGGAAAATTGAATTGGTTTTGAAAATAAATCAAAATTTAGAGTGATTCTAGATCCTTCTACTGATGCAAAAACCAATTCACAAATGATCAAAATGGACCCCAAAAGTGGCAGCATTAAAAATGCATGTATCTGGGCAAAAATTATTTTGGTTAATCGATTAACCATTTGCTAGTGCAAATGGGTTAATCGATTAATCCTTCACAAATTTGAAAAAATGCGCCATTTGGAGGGAAACTTACATAATCGTCTGCTTACACCCGTTCTGAGTCATGTTAAGCCTCTGAAACTTGCCTTTTGATATTGCACCTGTAAAAATGCCTGAGATAATCGGTGATCTGTCTCCTGTGCTAAAAATAACCTACTGGAAAAATAAAATCGGGCACTCGATTGCTGGGCAAAATAATTGGTGAAGCCTCTGATGCCTGATGCTAAAAACTTGCAATAAAAGAAAATCTCGAGCCATAAAAACACTTTGATCCCATATCTCAAGAACCAATGCCATGATATGCAGAAATGCAAAAATGTAGAAACATAAGCCAGGAGATTAAGAAAAAGAGGGGGGAAATTTTGGGGTGTTACAATATGTTATAAATAATTTTGGTGGAGCATGAGTATACTTTATACATTGTTTTATTCCTCCATTTGACGATTGTAATCATTTTTACATATTTGAATGATTAATGTTGATTCAGCTTTGTGATCGATGTTTGTATGGTGAAGCAGTGACATTTTGATATGTTATATTGAATAATTGATCATTGTGTTCTTAATGGTATGAACGTGTTGCATTATGGTATATGATGGCACAAGTTTGAGTTGTCATGAATCATACAATTAGGGTTTATAAAAGCGCAAAGGTTGTTTTGTCATGAATCAAACGATTAAGGTTTGTAAATGGTGCATGAGTTATGCAATTAGTGTTTGTAAATGTGTCAAGTGTGATCAATCTCCAAATTTTAATTTATAGAGGTAGGTATATAACTCACACGTCATGTCGTTAATGTCACACAATATAATGTTGTCACTTTCTTATTATATATACTTGTTATTTGTTGCTTTAAAAAATATTTAACTAACAAATTATAATAACAACAACAACAACAACAACAACAACAATAATAATAATAATAATAATAATAATAATAATAATAATAATAATAATAATAATAATAATAATAATAATAATAATAATAATAATAATGTGCTTATTATTATTATTATTATCTTGTGGTGAGCGGTTATGCCTTTGTTTTTATTTTTCTTGGTTTTGGGATTTTTAAATATAACTTGTGTGTCGTGTCCTTCTCTATTCTATATATGTAATTTTGTTTGTCATATCATTCCCTCTTATATAAAATTAGTATTCTTTTACGTAATGTAATGAATAAAGAGAAGAAGACATGATCAAAGGAGGACAACCATGGAGGTATAGCTTTGAGTAGCATAGATCGTTCTTAGGTTTATTTTTGGTTTTCTCATTGGCTCTAGGGAAAAAATGTGCTAGGGGTCATAACTGTATTATTTTATATGTATGTGAAATACTATTTATACGATAAATAAGTCAGTGAGGTCAAATTAATTATAAATTCCCTCAAACAATATATTAAGTTTAAGCTTTCCAATATTTAGCACTCATCAATACTAGTATCAAATAATGTAGATTTTTCCCACCGCAAGGTACATGTTTTAGTAAGGTGTGAAGGGATAAATGTAATATAAAATTGATAAAACTTTGGATTTAACTTAACTTAGCTCATTATAATAAAGTTATATATGTTTAAAAGCAAGAGTTGGGAACAATCCATATGATGGATTAGAATAAGAGATTATTCACCCAACTGAAAAAACTTAGAAGTTGAATTAGATACAATTGGAATGAGTTCCTACCTAAATAACTGTTGGAAATTCACCTCACACCCTATGAAGAATTCCCTTCAATCTTGATCTCAAGATTGATGAACAAACCCACAATATGATAATGATGGTAATAACAAGTAATTATCAAGAACAACAAAAGAGAAGAAGAATAACAAACAAGAAAGAGAAGAAGTATTTGGAGAGAATGTGTTATCCACAACTGTGGGATTTCTTATTGAACTTTCACTTGCTAACTGCAACTGTGAAATCTGTTTTGTTGTGATGTAGAATACAAAGCAAGGCACCCTATTTATAGTTTTAGGTTTACACTAGCCCAAAACATAAAAGGCCCAAAATATTCTAAATCAAATCTAATCATATGATATCAAATCTAATCATATGATATCAAATCTAATCATATGATATCTAATCATATCATATCAAATTAATCATATGATATCAAATCTAATCATATCAAATCACAATGAATTATATTTAACACACCACCTAATTCATTGTGTCTAAACTGTCTACATTCATCATGGCCCTTAGTCTTCTGAAGGCTTCGACCTGCACTCCCTTCGTCATGATATATGCAATCTGATTCTCAGTTCTGTAGTGTTCCAACTTCATCTTCCCTTCTGCTACCTGCTCTCGGAGATAATGGAACCTCATTTTGATGTGCTTGCTTCGACCATGAGCTATTGGATTCTTTGCCAAGTTGATAGCTGACATGTTGTCTATCTTCATGGTAATTGCTCTATGGTTCTTCCCTGTGATTTCTTCGACCAAGTTCACCATCCAAGTTGCTTGACATGCACAAAGGGAAGCAGCTATATATTCTGCTTCGCATGATGATAATGCCACTACTGGTTCCTTTCTCGAATTCCAAGCAACGGGTGCACCACCTAACATAAACACATACCCAGCTGTGGATTTTTGATCCCCAGCATCACTACACCAACTGGAGTCTGTGTATCCCA
The DNA here is from genome assembly GCA_963859935.3 of Lathyrus sativus. NCBI lineage: Eukaryota > Viridiplantae > Streptophyta > Magnoliopsida > Fabales > Fabaceae > Lathyrus > Lathyrus sativus. Next base: position 398,072,030 of record OZ012739.1, on the reverse strand, counting down.
CTAACTTGCATTCTTTTCCTTCATCAGCTGCTGGAAATAAAATGCCATAGTCGAGAGTTCCTTTTAGATACCTTAGTATCCTCTTCGCCGCTGATAGGTGTGATACCTTTGACTTCTGCATGAATCTACTTACCATACCAACACTGTATGCTAAGTCAGGTCTTGTGTGACAAAGGTATCTAAGTGACCCAATAAGTCTTCTGTATTGGGTTGGGTCGACCTCATCTTCATATGAATCCTTCAACAGTTGTAATCTGGGCTCAGCTGCATTGACTGGTTTGATGGACTCCAACTCTTCAATCATTGCTTTCATCCCCTTCGAATCTTTCAATGCCTCAGCTGCATTGACTGGTTAGACATATGCGTAGAAAGCATAATGTACCAACTCACCCTCTTCATCGACTACATCATCTGATGTAATTACACATTCTTGCAACCTTGCAGGCATGTGTCTTGTTCGTCGAGGTCTGCTTGAACCTGCTTCATCTGCAACTGGTTCCTGTCGAACTTCTATTTCGACTTCAGTGGCTGGTTCTTCACAAAAGATTCTCACTGAATCCTTCTTGGCATTCTCAGTACAATCCCATTCTTTAATCTCATCTATGATCACGTCCCTGCTGATCACTACCTGCTTATTCACTGGGTCGAACAGCTTGTAACCTCCTGTCGAATGATATCCTATCAAGATCATCTGATTCGACTTATCATCAAGCTTCCTTCTCAACTGATCTGGCACATGTCTATGCGCTATAGATCCAAACACCTTCAAGTGACTGAGACTAGGCTTGACACCAGACCAACATTCTTCTGGTGTGATTCCTTCAAGCTTTTCCGTCGGACATCTGTTCAATATATATGTTGCTGTTAAAACTGCTTCTCCCCATAATTCTTTAGGTAGATGCTTTCCATTCAACATACTTCTCACCATATTCATGATGGTTCTGTTCTTGCGTTCTGCAATCCCATTTTGCTGTGGAGTGTAAGGTGGCACCACCTCATGCACAATCCCTTCTTTTACACATAGTGTATCGAACTCTTTCGACACATACTCTCCACCACCATCAGTCCTCAGAATTTTCACCTTTCGACCACTCTGTCTTTCGACCATGGACTTGAATCTGGAAAATACCTCAATCACATCACTTTTCTTCTTGATGAGGTAAGTCCACAGCTTTCGACTGTAATCATCTATAAACGTGACAAAGTATCTACTACCACCAATCGAATCCACCTGGATTGGACCACATACATCAGAGTATATGACTTCAAGTATTGCCTTCGACTTCCTTCCTGCATCCTTGCTGAAGCTATTCTTGTGTTGTTTCGACTGAACACACTCTTCACAGACTTCACTTGGAATGTCGATTTCTGGTAATCCTGAAACCATATTTCTTCTCTTCAGTTATCTGATGTCTTTAAAGTTGAGATGACCTAGTCGAAAATGCCATAACCACTCATCTCTGTTGGCTGCAGTTGCCAGACACTTGTGCTCCATCACATTGAGTCCAATCTTGAAGGTCCTATTCTGAGACATTGGAGCCTTCAAGATTAATCTACCACCTGCGTCGAGAACTCTCATCATTGTGTCTTCGACAACTACCTTGTAGTTCTTTTTGACAAGCTGCCCTATGCTGAGCAAATTACTCTTCATGCCTGGTATGTACAACACATTGGAAATTGTTGACCTTTTGCCATCTTTCCTCATAATCAGAACATCACCAACACCTTCGGTTGCTAGAGTGTTGTCATTTGCAAACTTCACGGTGTTCTTCGACGAGGGCTTCATGTTGACAAACCAATATTTCCTTCCAGTCATGTGTGATGAGCATCCTGAGTCCAAGTAACACTGATCTTGGAATCTTTCTTCATCTCTTGTTGTGACCATTAGCAACGTTTCTTCTTCTTCATGTTTCGCCAGCTTTGCATCAGTCTCTTGATTTCTCTTCCTTTCTGGACAATGTCATACCCCAAATTTGTCCTACTTCGTTATTTAATGAATGTCACTGCTTCATGATTTCTGGCCGTGATTCTCCAAGACTTCGTCTATATAGACTTTGTGGGTACTTATAATCCTTAGCAATTTATGTTGCATTCTTGTGGGAAGAGCGTGCCTCCAGCCCCCTGTACCCAAAGCTCATGTGTGTCCTCGTTCTCACGATCAGATAGACATGATATGGTCAATGAGCATAAAGTACCTAATGACAAGCGTCAAGCTATGTTTGGATTCTAAATCGGTTTGCGACAAACTTATATTTAGCTTGCAAATTTCAAGTTGTAATTAAATCTAGATGCAACTAGTCCAGAAGATATTTCGATTCGTCTCAATACATTTACAAGACTTCATCCATTGTAATGAGGGAAATGTTTGCGTCATGAGGAGATGAGTATAAGTAATAATGATTTGATCGAAGTTGGCATTCAGGTTATTAGTCTGAGTTATTTTAAGACGCATGGAAAGGACTACAAGATTAGAGGATGAGGATTCCTGGTGCGGGTCATGGTTTTGATAAGGGATCCAAATTTTTTTAAGCCATTGATTTAAGCAGTTCGGAATCATGATTAGATTTTATCTTCACGCCAAGAATAAGAGCGTTATTTTATTAAGACACAACTTCAACTTTTGTTGCAAGCCATATTTGAATTATTTTAAGAATGTTTCATGATCAATTCGAACCAAGTTTTGTTCCAATTTATTACAAAAACTCTCTGAAGCCATGGATAGGCCAAAGCCAACAGAGCTATTTCACAACCAAACATTGTGCCGCTACCCAATCTAAGGACAGGTCGTGTGATTGAATTTTACAAAGTTATGGCTAAACCATCATGAGCCACGATTCACGAAATATACTATCTCAAGTCAATACAAATCTAAAATCCCAAGAGTTTATTGTGCTATTAAATGATGCATAACATTGATACTAAAGAAGTTCTAGAAATAAAAGTGTGTTGTCCATTCAATTATGATTCATTACAAAGAAGCAAATGTTATGTCACCAAGGGCTAAATGTTGTGGCATAATCCAATTTGTCGAGTCTTGAGTTACTAAAGGAATGGTTCAAGCAAGACTGAATGACCACCTACATTTCAAGGATATTTTTCTGTTCCTTATTCTTCCTTAGTGATTCTCATCATTACAAGTACTGATTGATCCTTCAAAACAATAAAGACAAAAAATAAGTATTAGCAGGGATACTTAGAAGATTAAAGTTGATACAAGGCATTCCTTTGACAGCCAAAATCACAAGTACACGGGCAACATTATATACAAAGTTGGTGCACAAAATTCCCATAACACACGAAGCATCATGTGCCAAACCAGCCATTATTTTAAGTCTCACAGCGAGCCATATGAAACAACATAGTTATGGACTTGTGACCGCAGAGTTTACGACAACCTTCATGCCACATCTTTCCTATTTAAGAACAACTTGATAAACCGCTTCGTAAATGCTTTGCAACTCTTTGGCGGTTGAACACCGAAGCAATAGCTTCGCAGTGACTACGTGAATTTCAAAGCATGTAGCTCCAAGCAACGCCACATGAACAACAATAAGAGTTTCACTTTTACAGCAGTCCAGCCGATCCGCAACAACTTCCAAACTCAGTGATCATGTTCACTCTCATTATGCACATGAAAAAAATGATGAAGATGTATTAGTATGAGTAAATTAATGGCAGCATAATAAAGAAGAGGATTATTCGTATATACTAATGATGACAAGTATGAACCGCCGACGTTATGCTCAGAGAGCCCAAGTATGGCACAAAGAAGGATTCAATATCTACAGTTATCACCATAAAAAACAAAGAAAAAAAACAACAAAAAAGCATACCTTGTTATAGCTTTCTCCAATCTTCCAAACCCATACTAAAACCTGTCACAAATAAACCGCAGCGATAACAACTTATGGTAATCGCAGGAGCCAACTCCGCATAGCCAAAGCTGGTCCAAAATGCTCTCTAGCTACTGTTCCAACCAAAACATACACTCCAGCACCAGTTGTTGAACCAACACCTAGTTATTTTATCATCATAAAAAAAACACATCAAATTCAATTTCCAAAACACAGTTAGTATGATAAACCAAATCAGGTGCTGCAGGTAAAGGCAGGTCAAGCCCTTTAAGGAGATTACTTGATCCACTGCTGAAACCAAAGGCAGCAAACTGCCATCACTCCATGAATTTATTTCAAAAAGAAACAGTGTCAGCAAAAAGAACTGTGTACAGGTGTTAGAGCTTTGTGTCAACTATAATAGTCAAATTTCCGAGGGCCAGTTTTATTCGGCATTGAAAACTGAAGATATCCTGTATAAGGCACAATGAAGATACTCTTGTTCAAGCTGCGGCTCAGTTGCATATGACTTTCTTCAATAAAAGTGGAAACATTCTATACTTTAGTGGGAAATCTTGGAGAATCTTGGAGTCCATTCCTGATAAGAAAAGAAGGTCAGGAGTATGTTTAGAGGGTATATACATAGTTTTCAGTTAGTTTTCAATTATACGACTGTTACCTCAGTAAATTCAGATACGGAAGCAAGGTGCATATCCTCAAATACGGTTCAGACAGCGGGAGCTGGTTGTATCGAGTCTAACATTCCGTTGGGATGAATAATCTCTATGCAAGCTTCGCATTTGACAGGCCACGGCTGCACTAAGTTATCATGACAGTGAGCGACAAAAAGAAAGTCCTGCACAACACAAAAGGTAACAAGAGTTGTACAATCTGTGGTTTGTGCTTAAGTTCAGTTTTGAATTACCAAAAGGATTCGGTCTTACATCAAACTATAAGCAACATTAGTAAAGGATGTGCAACTGAACACTCAAGCCTGAATTTATGAGCATCCCAAATTTACTTTCCAAGCTCCGCAGAATGTCCTTCATACAAGTTGCAAACTTCGACCTAGGACAAGACGCTTCTCACCAGCTTACAGTCTGCACATAAAAAAAGATTAGACATTTGATAACACGAAATCATATAGATGTTTTTATGCATAATTCGACTAAAAGCTAACCGTTTTCGATCCGATTTCGGGTTATTTCCGTGTATTTGTCTGATGTTTTTGCAGATATTCAACGATCACGTCTAAACAAGGCAACATGAAGAAAAGAAGCAATCCCAGATGAAATATGGACGAAAAAGGAGTGAAAACACAATGAAAAGCGCAGCAGACTGTTTTTTGCTGATGTGACGACCGTCACAGATGCATGACGACCGTCACACGGGTGACGACTGTCACACCTTGTGACGACCGTCACACCTTGTGACGACCGTCACACCTTGTGACGACCGTCACACCTTGTGACGACCATCATACAGGCAAAAACGCCCCACTCAGATTACACGTCAAAAGAGCAGTTCCAATTCCCATTAAGTGGACCACTACTCCCTAAATTATCTGCCTCAAGGTCCATCATCCTCAGAGATAACCGTTGGGATTCCACTTCTATAAAAAGGGAAGCAGGGGACTTCAAAAAGGGTGCTGCATTCATACCACGAAGTGCTGCCGAATTTAATTTCCAGAGCAATTTACTTTCCAGTTCTTATTTGTATTCATTTCCCTTTACATTTCCTTATTCCCATTTCCGCTCTTTTGTAATTGCTATTGTACTGTACGATCAAATTGGCACTAAAGACCAGAATCCTGCCAACATCTGTGGAGGATCTGCCCAAAGACCAATTGGCATATTTACAGGTTTTCATTTTGATCGACTTCTGTTTTTTTTATAATGCAATTTATTATTTATTATTCTTATTTATATTTTGTTTTTCCCAATTCCATGTCTAGCTAAACTTAGGTAATCGATATGTAGTAATAATTCGAATGGGATTTGATAACTCTTGTTTGAAAACTTTCTTTTCACAAAAATAATCTATGGTCTAAGTGTTTAAAATTGATTCACTGAATAAACTTCGTCGCGAAAGCGAGAACTTATTTAAAAGTAGTTTTGCCACGAAAGTGGGAAATTAATTAAGATACGAACCAACAAGCGAAAGTTGCGGTAAGGTCAGATAGTAAACACTAGACATTTGTTTTAATAACAGCGAAAGCACTTTAAAACGAATTAGAATCTAGAGATTTCCAAAAAATAATTTTAACCCCGAACGGAATACGAAAGTGTACGTTTGGCCCTTAGGATTATGATTAGCGTCAATAACCTTCGTGAGACGAGAGTCTTCAAATCTCCATTTTCTGCTTAAATAAACTGTGAAAACTATTTCATACACCAGTAATTTATCAAATCCCTGAAGAACACAATTACTACGTATCGATTCAATTAATTAAAATCTAAATAGTAATCTTAGTTCCCTTTTTAGTGACAAATCTTATTCCCTTAAACATATTCTACCTAGCTAAACATAGTAACTCCCGAGAACACTAGTTTGATTACGAGTCCCTGTGGGATCGATATCTTTTATTACTACGCGATAGACTGTGCACTTGCAGTTAGTTGTATTAGACATAGAAAGTCGCGATCAAGTTTTTGGCGCCGTTGTCGGGGACCCGTTTAGTCAATAGTGTAACCTTCTGTTACGCCGTATAGACTAGGTAAACAATTTTCATTTTTCCTCTACTAGTTCTGTCGATTGTATGCCAAGAAATCGCCCGCAAAGCGATATCGTAAAACCTTCAGTCGCAGAACTAGAACGCTTCTTACATTTAAGAAGTAGAATCATTGAGTACCAACTCAAACAACTCAAACATAACACTCCCGAACCTCTCACTCCCATTCCCAAATCAGAAGAAGAAGAACCAGAGATGGCTGAAGGACCTCCTAACAAACCGCTGAAGGCATACGCTACACCATCTCAGATGGAGCCTAGAAGTAGCATTGCTGCCCCAGCTATTACCCGAAATGATTTTGAGCTGAAACCATCATTGCTGTCGGCTGTACAACAAAACCAATTCTCAGGAAACGCAACTGAGGATCCGAACGAACATCTAACGAAGTTTGTACAATACGCAGACACAGTGAAAGCAAATGGAGTAACTCCAGACGCGATAAGACTTCGTCTTTTCCCATTCTCTCTTAGAGACAGAGCATGGACATGGTTACAATCGTTACCATCCAACTCTGTTACGACGTGGGAGCAATTGAAGAACGTCTTCTTAGCGAGATATTTTCCGCCAAGCAAAACTGCTATGCTTAGAGCTCAAATCAACGGATTTCGACAAAAAGATACTGAATCTCTCTACGAAGCATGGGAACGATTCAAAGATATGATGAGAACATGTCCTCACCACGGTCTAGAAGACTGGGTGACAATCCATACTTTCTATAATGGGCTTATATACAATACTAGATTGACAATAGACGCTGCCGCGGGCGGTGCACTTATGGATAAGCCATACGATGAAGCCTATCAATTAATAGAAAACATGTCACAAAACCATTGCCAATGGGGAGGTGAACGCACTCCAACTGAGAAAAACACAGCGAAAGGTGGGATGTACGAAATCAGCAGCCTTGAAAAGTTCAATGCTAAAGTAGATGCTCTAGCACAGAAGATCGATAGTCTGACCGTTAACCCCACTGCAACTGTCGCTGCAGTAACTCCAAATTGCGAGTTATGCGGAAGTACCACTCATAATGCACCCGAATGCCCATTGCTAGCCGGAATCCCGCCAGACCAGGTAAATTATGCTCAAAGAAATCCCTACGCAAATACCTACAACCCAGGTTGGCGAAATCATCCAAACTTTTCTTACAAAAGCGAAAATGCATTGCAAATGCCTACTGCTCCGCAAGGATATCAGAAACCAGCTGCTCAGAATGCACCTAGGAAATCTAACCTCGAATTGATGATGGAAAAGTTCATAGCTACTCAAGCTCAAACGAACAAAGAGTTCCTAAATCAAAACATACACACTAGCGAGCAAATTAAACAGTTGACAGGAAAAGTAGACGCTTTAGCCACCCACAACAAAATGTTAGAAACTCAGATATCACAAGTGGCCCAACAGCAAGCATCTGCTGCCGCACCTGCTGGCACATTTCCTGGACAACCCGAACAGAATCCCAGAGGCCAAGCAAATGTTGTGATACTAAGAAGTGGAAAAGAATTGGACGAACCGATCGATCCGAGGACCGAAAACTCAGCCATGCAACAAAAACCAACTGAACAAGCAGAAAAGGAATCTGAGTTAGAGAAGAAGAAGGACAACGAGAAGGAGGATACCGCAAGTGAAAAACCTCAAGCACCTCCAGCGCCATATAAACCACCTATTCCTTATCCGCAAAGACTAATAAACTCTAAAACTTCAGGACAGTTTAAGAAATTTGTAGAGCTCCTTAAACAGCTGAATATTACTATTCCTTTTACAGAAGCGATAACTCAAATGCCGTCATACGCTAAATTTCTCAAAGAGATTCTGTCGAATAAGAGAAAGATCGAGGATAACGAAACAGTTACACTTACTGCAGAGTGTAGCGCTATTATTCAAAACTGCATGCCTCCTAAATTAAAAGACCCAGGTAGTTTCTCCATACCCTGCGTCATAGGAAAGTTCGTAATAGACAAAGCTCTATGCGATTTAGGAGCCAGTATCAGTGTTATGCCCTTATCTATATGCAAAAAGCTGAATATGGGAGACCTCAGGCCAACCAAAATGTCCGTACAATTAGCTGACAGATCAGTAAAATACCCAGTCGGAATACTGGAAAACGTTCCAGTACGCATAGGATAATTTTACATTCCAACCGACTTCATAATCATGGACATCAAGGAAGATACTGTAACCCCAATTATCCTAGGAAGACCATTCCTAGCTACAGCCGGAGCGATCATAGACGTGAAGAAAGGAAGGCTAACATTCGAAGTAGGAGAAGAAAAGATAGAGTTCATTCTCACCAAGTTCTTACAAGCACCAGCAATAGACGATACCTGCTATTTAGTAGATAAAATTGACGAATGCATAAGAGAACTTGAAAATGAAAAGACCACGTATTCAGAAATAATAAAGATTCAAATACCCGACATTTCTGAAGACGACAATTGGCGTAAACCGTATAAAGACGACAGCCTAAGCGAAAGCTTAGCACTGACACCAAACCATATGCCAGGTCCGAAGAACCCATCTTTAGAACTTAAAACACTACCCAAAAACCTCAGATATGAATTTCTAGACGATGAACTAAAAAGACCAGTGATAGTCAACGCCGACTTAGGATAACCAGAAACCGAAAAGTTATTAGAAGTCCTAAAAAAGTACCCCACCGCGTTAGGCTATAACATAAGCGATCTAAAAGGTATAAGCCCTTCAATCTGTATGCATCGAATTACAATAGAGGAAGACTCTAAAACCTCTCGAGAGCATCAGAGAAGACTGAACCCCATCCTGAGCACGGTAGTCAGAGATGAAGTAAAGAAATTGCTAGATGCAGGAATCATCTATCCGATCTCCGATAGTGAATGGGTTAGCCCAGTTCACGTCGTACCAAAGAAAGGAGGAGTCACAGTAGTTAAAAACGAAAAAGGAGAATCAATAACAAAAAGAGTCGTGACTGGAAGTAGGATGTGTATTGATTATAGGAAGCTTAACAAGGCTACGCGCAAAGATCACTTCCCGCTACCCTTCATAGACCAAATGTTAGAAAGACTAGCCAAACATTCATATTTCTGCTATCTAGATGGTTACTCAGGATTCTTCCAAATTCCCATCCATCCTGATGACCAAGAAAAGACTACATTCACCTGTCCTTACGGTACTTTTGCCTACCGCCGAATGTCGTTCGGACTCTGTAACGCTCCAGCAACCTTCCAAAGATGTATGATGGCAATCTTCGCAGATTTCATAGACGACATTATGGAAGTGTTTATGGACGATTTCTCGGTATGTGGACAAAGTTTCGAAGGATGCTTACAAAACTTAGAAATGGTACTAGAACGTTGCGTAAAAGTAAACCTCGTCCTAAATTGGGAGAAATGCCATTTTATGGTCCGACAAGGAATAGTTCTAGGACATGTCATATCAGATAGAGGGATTGAGGTAGACAAAGATAAAATAGAGATTATAAAAGATCTCCAACCTCCAAAATCCGTACGAGAAATACGGAGTTTTCTAGGACATGCCGGTTTCTACAGAAGATTTATAAAAGATTTCTCGAAAATCACAAAACCTCTGACCGGCCTGTTAATGAAAGATGCTGAGTTCGTCTTCGACGACGACTGTTTAAAAGCATTCGAAACATTGAAATCAGCCCTTATCACCGCACCAATCATGCAACCACCAGATTGGAGACTACCGTTTGAAATCATGTGCGACGCGAGTGATTACGCTGTAGGCGCAGTTCTAGGACAAAGGAAGGACAAGAAACTCCATGCTATCTACTATGCCAGTAGAACCTTAGATCCTGCCCAAATGAACTACGCTACCACAGAAAAGGAACTTCTAGCAGTTATATTTGCGCTTGACAAATTCCATTCTTACTTAGTAGGAGCAAAAATTATAATATACACAGACCACGCTGCCATAAGGTACCTTATAAGCAAAAAGGATGCCAAACCAAGACTATTGAGATGGATCTTGTTATTACAAGAGTTTGACTTAGAAATCAAAGATAAGAAAGGAACCGAGAACATTGTTGTGGATCATTTATCCCGAATAGAAGGCATCAGACACGAACCAGTACCGATAAATGACGATTTCCCGTATGAACGTCTGATAGCCAAATTAGAAAGTGACATACCCGACTCAATCTCGGAAGATCCAGAATTCGAAAAAGCCGTAGAAGCCGTCTATGCCCAAGTCACATTACCTTGGTATGCTGACATCGTTAATTACCTAGCTGCGCGTGTGCTTCCACCAGATCTTACTTATCAGCAAAAGAAGAAATTCTTCCACGATCTGAAACACTATTATTGGGACGAACCCCTACTCTTCAAGAGAGGGGCCGACAACATATATCGTCGCTGTGTCCCAGAGGAAGAAATAGAAAATATTATTTCCCAATGCCACTCAGCACCATATGGTGGTCATGCTAGTACGTCCAAGACGTGCGCTAAGATTCTCCAAGCTGGCCTATTCTGGCCTAACCTCTGGAAAGACGTTCACATCGCTGTGCAAAAGTGCGATAGATGCCAACGAACTGGAAACATCTCACGATGCGATGAAATGCCTCAGAAAGGAATCTTAGAGGTAGAAATCTTCGACCTCTGGGGAATAGATTTCATGGGACCTTTCCCTCCTTCTTTTGGAAATAATTACATACTCGTCGCTGTCGATTACGTGTCTAAATGGATAAAAGCCATAGCTGCTCCAACAAACGACGCACGAGTAGTAATCAAACTCTTCAAAAACACAATCTTTCCTAGATTCGGTGTACCCAGACTCGTCATTAGTGACGGAGGATCTCACTTCATATCACGAATATTCGATAAACTTCTCTCTAGATATGGAGTCAGGCACCGAGTAGCTACACCCTATCATCCGCAAACTAGCGGACAAGTAGAGGTCTCGAACAGAGAAATAAAACAGATATTGGAAAAGACTGTCGCTACCTCGAGAAAAGATTGGTCATCAAAGCTACAAGAAGCTTTATGGGCTTATAGGACCGCATTTAAGACACCAATAGGTACTACCCCCTATAAATTAGTTTACGGTAAATCCTGCCATCTCCCTGTAGAGTTAGAGCATAAGGCCTTTTGGGCCATTAAGGCACTCAACTTCAACTACACCGAGGCAGGAGAAAAGCGAATCTTGAACTTACACGAGTTGGAAGAACTTCGATTAGACGCTTACGAAAATGCCCGTATCTATAAAGAACGAACTAAAAAGTGGCATGATAAATGTTCAATCAGGAAACAATTCAGTGTGGGAGACATCGTATTGCTCTTTAATTCACGATTAAAACTCTTCCCAGGAAAACTAAAATCTAGGTGGTCTGGACCCTATGAAGTGACTAAAGTACTTCAGAGTGGAGCTGTTGAAATTACCGATAAGACAAATGCACCATTTATCGTAAACGGGCAACGTCTAAAACATTACAATAAGAATGACAACAGTCCTCAAGTCAGCAATATAACATTGCTCGAGCTTCCAACTCAGACACCCGAATAGCTTCTCACCAAGCTATCGTCAGGCTTTAGACGTTAAAAACAACGCTTACTGGGAGGCAACCCAAAATTTCCCTCGTTATTGCATTTCATTTTTCTTTAAAATTCTACTTCGAAAAATCCAACAAAAATTCTAAAATTACTACTACTTTCTACTTTCGTTCATTTTCGTACTTTTATTCTTATTTTATTTTTTCTCTTTTGCCTTTTGTTTCTACCACTTTTCGTTTCTAAAAATCCTGACTTCAATTTCTTGTTTCAAACTTTTCAGGATTTTTAAAGTCTTCAAAACATTCCTTCTGTTTTCTCCGAATTACCTGCGAATATGGCCGAGTACGACTTCACAAAGGTTCACTTCCGAGGACTCGCTCAAAAGGCAAGATTTGCAGCACTGACCGAAAGAGAATTCGCCTTAACGCTGTATTATGACAAGGCTACTATGGATAAACTAGGGATCACGGATAGCATTCAATACCTATTCAATCAACTGGGTTGGGAGAACACTGCTCTGAAAACACGTTTCGCTACCTACAAGGATCTTACCTATGAATTCCTTAGTTCCTTCAGATATACACCCAACTATGGTTTTGGATCCAGCACAGAGTTGATTACCTTCCGATTGTTTGGAATGGACCAAACCCATAGCCGGATGTCACTAGCTAACCTCCTAAGATTCCCTAGCGGACCGCATGTGTTCATCAGTGCAGAAGATGACGATATTGATTTGCAACTCGATCACTTCTGGGGTAGAATCACAGGCGACTATCACCCTGAACCAGACAAAATGTACAATGATGACATTCATAACCCAGCCTTTAGATACTTCCATAATATACTAGCTCACACTTTGTTTGGAAAAGAAGGAAATATTACTACAGTGTCTAAGGAAGAGTTATTCATCATGTTCTGTGCTTCTCAGGGACGGACAGTAAATGCAGTGCCTTTCATGATGAGATCCTTCAAACGCCTCACGCTGGAACCTCAGACACCTATTCTTATAGGAGGACTAGTAACAATGATTGCCCACGAGCTTGGCCTTAGATTCCATTTAAATGCCAGCACTCGTTTTGGTACCATCAGACCCATGAACATACAATTCTGCTTTAACAGGCGCATCTTAGGGACTATGGGACCTGGACCGTATGAGTACCTTATTAACGAAAAACCAGTACAACTATTCACACTGCCTGATCATCTGATGACAAGCATCCACAACAAGGATAACTGGCTCTACGAATTGGATGAGCCTATGGGACCTCCTTCACCTCAGTCAACACCCCAGAACTATATGTATGACAGTGACCACATCTCTGAGGCACACGACTATATGTACTATGAGGACGCTGCCTCTAAAACTGAAGTAGACCCTATGACTCCTCCACACTACAATACTTATCCTGAGCCTATCCCTGAGGAGACCACCGACAAAATGGATATCGTGTTACTCAGATTGGACGACGTTGATAAAGCTCTGACTAATGTAAAAGCTGATATCGCAGGCATGCACAGCGAACTGGTAGGCTTCATGGATCTAGTCTGCGACCAACTCGACTACTATTCACAGAAATTCGATGAGTTGAAGGCACGAAAAGATTAGTTATTAGCTCGTAGCAGTAGTTTCAGTTTAGTCTAGTCTAGTTTAGTTTAATTTAATCATTTGGATTTTTCGCATTGTTAGTTTTCATTATGTACTACATACAATTGTTTCCATTTTATGTTATTTCAATTCTAGTTTTTATTCAATTATTTTGTTTTCGCACTAATTGTTGCTTGTTGGCTGTTATATTACATCACCGTATCAATACTAAGCTTTAAAATCACCACGAGTACGCCCTCAGAGCAAAATTCTGCGTTCTGCAGATTTTGCTGCTGTGACGACCGTCACAGCCCCATGACGAGCGTCACGCGGGTGACGACCGTCACGCAGTCCAGAACTGCTATCTGATAAAACAGGGTTCGTGTTCCCTTCCACTTCCCCCATTATCACTTTTAAACTTCCAAACTCCTACCCCACTATGAATTTTCATCCTCCCCACATTGAACTATAAACTTCAACTCCAAATTCAACCTCCAAACCACCGTTCTGTCAATTTTCCCTCTTTGCAGAAAAACCCCAAAACCTCAGAACCCTCTCCATCTTCCAACAATGGCCAGGAACGCAGATGTCAGCAACATTTCCTTCCCTGAGGGCGAGTTAGGCGAAAGACAACGAGAACAGTACATTGCATTTCATCAGAGGTCACTCCAGCCGACTCACTACCCGCACCTTCCATCGCTTACGGAGCTCGGACTCCTTGAAGGTGTAACCTGGATGCTTCAACAAGCAGGCATCTGGAACCTCTGCACCAACCCACAGCCAACCTACGAACAACTCACTCTTGAGTTCTTGAGTTCGTTCACTTACGTCACCAGCAGCGGCGAACTCAACCAGCACACAGGTGCCGCTTGCTTCCGGATGTTTGGCGTCAACTATCAGGTGAATCAGAATCAGATTGCCAGCATCCTACAGCTACCCCGCGGCGACAACGCTCATCGCCGCATCATTGATCAGTTCCAGCACGAAGCCTTCGCGCTGTGGTATCAGTTGACCAGCCTCAATGCCGATGGTTGGGACTCCCTGCACGCTACTCACATCCATAACCCCACCATCAGGTACTTTCACAGAGCGTTGAGTAACACTATCTTCGCCAGAGACAGCAACCACAAAGTGAACTCCAAGGAGCTCTTCTTTCTTCATTGCATCTTCAACAATGAACCCGTCAACGCTGCCCCGTTTCTGCTGGCTCACATTCAGGCCAACTGCAACCGTGGCTCGAAGCCATTCTACTTTGGCGGGATTATCACGGCTATTGCACTTGGGCTGAACCTTGGTGACCGCCTCCAGCACCTCCATTCCATCCCCTCGGTGTTCCTTGACACCGACCACTGCAGAGCCTCCCATCTCATCCGCTCCCGAGCTGATGGGAAATACCATCCGGTTGTGCGTGGCAAGACCGTCCGAAGCATTATCCTTCCGTCCCGCATCCGCATCCATCCAGAGGACCGTACCAACTGGTTGTTCGACCTCACTTCCCCTCCTGCTACCGCTGTTCCTACTCAGGATCCCACTCATGATTCCGACGATGAAATCCAAGCTGAGTTGGACAGGTCTGAGCAGCCAGAGGCATCGCAGCCTCCTCCTCCAGTAGGTACATCTTCTCGCCGCCGCCGTCACCATCCCGTGCCAGACTACACAGAAGAGGACCTCCGTTTCTCCCTAGACCAGCAGGCACAGATACTCACGATGTTGCAGCAGCAGAATCAGCGAGCTGACCAGTTCGAGGCTTGGCACGGACTCAAATGCAACAACTTCACACCGGCCAAGCTACGATCACTGAGAGCCTAGCGAATCTGACCCTGCAGGTCAAAGGACTCCGGGACACCGTCTACCACACCGGAGCCATGAGCTATGAGGACAGAGTAGCCCTTGCTAGAGCTAGAGGACGCCAGCGCGGACGTGACAGAGGCCGGGACTAGATTTTCATTTTTTCCTTCATTGTTTACTATATCTCAGTTCTTTGTATTTTCATTTTCAGTTGTATCTCCCTCTCGCATGCTTCAAGAATCAGTGAGGACACTGATCGAGATAGTGTGGGAGCGGAGCCTTATTTCCACTGCACTCTGAACTTCCCTTATTTCCTTTATTTCCATTTCACTGCACTTTGAATTTTAGTAATTTCTATTTTTACACTTTCTATTTATAGCAAATAAAGCTCGTCTATATATTTTTCACGTTACGCAAACAATCCTCACATTATTCAACGTAAACAAAAACTTTCATTTGTTCCTCAAAAGCAAAAGCATCACGAGAATGCACCTGAGTTCAAAACAAGTTTTGAAAACTCCGAGGAAACGACAGTTCTAACAAAACCAGCATCGTCCAGACACCTTAGATCTCTAGTTTATGCGAGTCGGTTTCACCACCTACATGTACCAAAGTCTCAAGTGTCTACGCAAACTCAACCCCAAGTAGTTTATACTAGCAGTCAGCACCATCCTAAAAACACTTCTAAGCGAGCGACCGATGCAAATAAGTGCATGATCTCCAAAAAGATGAAAAACCATGAAAAGAGAGCTAAAAAGCCGAAGAATATAAGATACGTTTCCTTCTAAGTTAGGTGCTCCTCACCCGAGCATTTAGCCCAACGGCACGAAAAACTCATTGAAAATCAATGACATAAAATTATGATCAATGAAGAAGATCAAAAACAGAAATGAGATCATATTCACTAACAGGTCGACTTGCCATGAAAGTGTGCGGACAACGGGCTTAATGTGATTGCGCTAGAACAAACAGGGTGAACTTGCCGCGAGAACCTTGACACCGAGCTACAGTAGCATGACCGAGACCGATTTGCATAAAAAGGAGACCTCCGGAGACTCGTAGTCCAGTGTCGTCATGATACTCGTCTTGTTCCTACCAAGAATCCCGGTTTTTCCAAACTCTGCGAACGAAGAAGCAGCCTCGTGCTTGCCGACTTTTCCACGTTTTACTTGAGGACAAGAAAAGATTCAAGCTTAGGGGAGTTTGATAACACGAAATCATATAGATGTTTTTATGCATAATTCGACTAAAAGCTAACCGTTTTCGATCCGATTTCGGGTTATTTCCGTGTATTTGTCTAATGTTTTTGCAGGTATTCAACGATCACGTCTAAACAAGGCAACATGAAGAAAAGAAGCAATCCCAGATGAAATATGGACGAAAAAGGAGTGAAAACACAATGAAAAACGCAGCAGACTGTTTTTTGCTGATGTGACGACCGTCACAGATGCATGACGACCGTCACACGGGTGACGACCGTCACACCTTGTGACGACCGTCATACAGGCAAAAACGCCCCACTCAGATTACACGTCAAAAGAGCAGTTCCAATTCCCATTAAGTGGACCACTACTCCCTAAATTATCTGCCTCAAGGTCCATCATCCTCAGAGATAACCGTTGGGATTCCACTTCTATAAAAAGGGAAGCAGGGGACTTCAAAAAGGGTGCTACATTCATACCACGAAGTGCTGCCGAATTTAATTTCCAGAGCAATTTACTTTCCAGTTCTTATTTGTATTCATTTCCCTTTACATTTCCTTATTCCCATTTCCGCTCTTTTGTAATTGCTATTGTACTGTACGATCAAATTGGCACTAAAGACCAGAATCCTGCCAACATCTGTGGAGGATCTGCCCAAAGGCCAATTGGCATATTTACAGGTTTTCATTTTGATCGACTTCTGTTTTTTTTATAATGCAATTTATTATTTATTATTCTTATTTATATTTTGTTTTTCCCAATTCCATGTCTAGCTAAACTTAGGTAATCGATATGTAGTAATAATTCGAATGGGATTTGATAACTCTTGTTTGAAAACTTTCTTTTCACAAAAATAATCTATGGTCTAAGTGTTTAAAATTGATTCACTGAATAAACTTCGTCGCGAAAGCGAGAACTTATTTAAAAGTAGTTTTGCCACGAAAGTGGGAAATTAATTAAGATACGAACCAACAAGCGAAAGTTGCGGTAAGGTCAGATAGTAAACACTAGGCATTTGTTTTGATAACAGCGAAAGCACTTTAAAACGAATTAGAATCTAGAGATTTCCAAAAAATAATTTTAACCCCGAACGGAATACGAAAGTGTACGTTTGGCCCTTAGGATTATGATTAGCGTCAATAACCTTCGTGAGACGAGAGTCTTCAAATCTCCATTTTCTGCTTAAATAAACTGTGAAAACTATTTCATACACCAGTAATTTATCAAATCCCTGAAGAACACAATTACTACGTATCGATTCAATTAATTAAAATCTAAATAGTAATCTTAGTTCCCTTTTTAGTGACAAATCTTATTCCCTTAAACATATTCTACCTAGCTAAACATAGTAACTCCCGAGAACACTAGTTTGATTACGAGTCCCTGTGGGATCGATATCTTTTATTACTACGCGATAGACTGTGCACTTGCAGTTAGTTGTATTAGACATAGAAAGTCGCGATCAACATTCCATGACATTAAAAGAAACTCTGCAACAATAAATCTCAGTTTTGCTCATTTTTTTTGAAAAAAAACAACTATGATTGGCAAGATAAATTTAATGAGACCAGAATTCAGAAGAAAAACCAAGTATAGCAGGAGGACAAATCACTGTTTCCAATGATCTGATAAGTGAACCAGAACAAAAAAGAAGATGCACCAATAATGAATCTTAGCAAACCTGAAAGCGATCAAGAAGATGGATCAGATGAGGACCTTTTTTTCTGAACTTGAAAGCATCCTGTTGGGAAGTCCAGATTCCTCACCAAAAGCAACATATTCCACAAATGACGATGCTGTAAGAGAAGCTTCATATAACCTCGAATGCGTATTGGAAAATTCACTCGAGTCCATTATCAGTGATGTTGAGCTACAACGGTAGCTACGTATGTCTTTGGAATACATAAAACAAGCATCTCGTAAAAAAAATGAATCACTCAAATGTCGTGAAGCTGAAGGAAGTTATTCGAGAATGTGACATTCTGTACCTTGTTTTTGAGTACATGGAAGGCAACCTCTACCAACTTATGAAAAAGGGAAAAGCTGTTTTCTGAGGATGAAGTTAGAAACTGGTGTTTTCAATTTTTCCAAGGTCTTGCTTATATGCACCAGCATGGATACTTTCACCATGATTTAAAGCCTGAAAACTTGCTTGTCACCAAGAATATTATCAAAGTTTCTGATTTTGGCCAAGTGCGAGAGATCAGCTCACAACCACCCTATACTGAGTATGCCTCCACACGGTGGTATCGTGCCCCTGAAGTCCTGCTTCAGTCTTTCCTTTATAGCTCCAAAGTTGACATGTGGGCAATGGGTGCTATTATGGCTGAGTTGTTCACTCTCCGTCCTCTATTTCCGGGTACCAGTGAGGCAGGTGAGATCTACAAAGTATGCAGTGTGATAGGTAGTCCAACCGCTGAATCTTGGGCGGATGGACTCGAACTAGCTAAGGATATCAACTATCAGTTTCCACAGCTAGCTACCACAGGTCTCTCTCTACTGATTCCATCCAGAAGCGATGATGCAATCAACCTTATCAAATCACTTTGTTCATGGGATCCCTGCAAGAGACCTGCTGCAGCAGAGGCCCTTCAACATCCTTTCTTTAAGAGCTGCTTTTACGTCCCTCCATCGTTTCGCACAAGAGCAGTAACCAGAACTCCTCCATCTGCCGGAATAAGGAGATCAGTGGATCGTCAAGGGGTCAAGAAATATTCTGGTGCATTGCGTAATTCGAAACTTGGGAATAATTTTTCTTCCATGAGATTACATCCTTCTGTAGCTCCAGGCGTGCAACGGAAGCTGGATATGGCAAACGAGGATGGAATTAAAAATAAGAAATCAACGAAGACTACTACTCCACAATCAAAATATCAATTACCGGGAAAAGGCAGCCCAGGTTCTTTAAACAAGGGGAGAACCGTGCGATGTGTTTCCAGTTTTGGGTGGCGGAATATTGACTCGAAAAGAAAAAAAAGCAAAAAACATCAAGCACTTAGTCAGGATATCATAGTCCTTTACCTGCAAGATGATGACCAAAAAGAAATCCTTGCACCAACTACATACATATTTTTTGCTTCTGCAATTCCTGTTATTCCTTTTGGGGAGCAACTCGAGAGAGGTACTAATGGAACTCTCACTGTTGTGCAGACTCTTGCATCAACTGCACTATGTGGTATTGTCCACTCGGTTATTGGAGGGCAGCCGCTCCTCATACTAGGTGTAGCCGAGCCAATGGTTCTGATGTATACATTCATGTACAATTTTGCGAAAGATCGCGAGGATTTAGGATACAAATTGTTCTTGCCTTGGACTGGATGGGTGTGCGTTTGGACTGCACTGTTGCTGTTCTTGCTGGCTATTCTCGATGCATGCTCCATAATCAACCGGTTCACGCGCCTTACTGGTGAACTATTTGGTCTGTTAATTGCAAATGCTCTTTATGCAGCAGGCTATAAAGGGACTTGTGGAAGAGTTTGGTGTACCAAAGACACAGACAGAAGGTACCAATCAGATTGCACTCCAATCCTCTTGGCTGTTTGGCAATGGCATGTTTGCTTTAGTTTTATCGTTTGGCCTTCTTTTTACCGGTCTAGGAAGCCGCAAGGCTAGATCCTGGCGTTACGGGACAGGTTGGCTACAAGGATTTATAGCTGATTACGGTGTCCCCTTAATGATTCTCGTATGGACTGCTGTATCTTATATACCTGTCAACAAGGTCCCAAGGGGAGTCCCGAGGCGACTTTTCAGTCCAAATCCATGGTCTCCTGGTGCATACTCAAATTGGACTGTTGTGAAGGAAATGTTGAATGTTCCTCTATTGTACATTATCAGAGCTTTTATACCAGCGACTATGATTGTCGTGCTTTACTACTTTGATCACAGTGTTGCATCACAACTTGCACAGCAAAAGGAGTTCAATCTAAGAAAACCTTCGTCTTATCACTATGACTTACTACTACTGGGATTCTTGACCTTATTCTGTGGGCTTATTGGAATCCCTCCTTCCAACGGCGTGATTCCGCAATCTCCAATGCCTACCAAGAGCTTAGCTACTCTAAAACATCAGATTTTACAACATAAGCTTGTCTCTACTGCACAGACGAGCATGGAGAAAAACATGAACCTGAGTCAGTTTTACGAAAGTATGAAAGAAGCATATGACGTAATGCAGACACCATTGGTTTCCCAAATGCCACCCACCTTGGGGCTTAAAGAGTTGAAGGAGTCTACGATCGCACTGGCTTCAAGTCATGGATACATTGATGCTCCTGTTGATGAAATCGTCTTTGATGTGAATAAGGATATTGATGACCTTATACCAGTGAAGTTAGAGCCCCAAGTAAACAACGACCAACTTGGACAGTAACAGCTGCGATCAATGAGGAATCTTCCTCCGATGAAATTGGAACAACAACGAATTCAGACAATGAGATCCTTGGCACCAGTTAAAATGGAGCCCCAACATTGTGATCAACCTTCGTTTTTGCAACAACAACAATCCCTCCAAATGTCGAGACGATCTTCTCAGGCAACCAGAGTTCAGGAAAATATGACTCTAAGTCATTCATTGCATACTAGAAAGAGGCAGAACCTGTTACAAAGCAAAAGTTAACAATTAGGTTATTTTCACACAGTAAAAATTCAAAATTCATGGTAAAATAGCATCTTTGCACAGTAAAATATGAGTAAGACAAATGTTCCCAGAAAAGAGCTAGCAAGCAAAGAATGACCAAAAGGCATTCTGAAATCATGCCTCTTTTTCACCCAGAGGTTTTTTTGAAAGAGAGAACCCTAACCCTAATTTCACTGATATAAAAAGAGAGCTTATTGTTCATCTGGGGGGAGAAAAAAACGAGAGAGAAGGAAAAAACCTAAAACATTTTTTTTACGGCAAAATCCTAGAGAAACTCCGCCGAAATCAATCCCCACCCATTAACCAAAAAGCTCAAAATCTTAAGGGTTACTCATGTTCAATATCAGAACCTGAGCTCGCTCTGAGCTAAACCAAATTTCACAAATCTCGCAATCTCGCAAATAGAGCTATCCGCGACAGAAGAAGGAGAAAGTGGAGCTGAAGCAGAAGTGAGAAGAAGAAGCAATTACCTTGTAGCAGCTCATATCCGACATTTTCGCCTACAGGTACCTATTTCATTAACTTCTACGATCAGCGAAAACACCATGAATTTGGGGGTGTGGGATTCAAATTGGGATTAAGGGTTTATCTCGAATCTTCGTTCGTTGATATTTGTCTTGATTCATGTTTGCTGTGATGTTTGATTTAATGTCGTAGCTTGGTCTTAGTGATTTTGAAATGTTAAGCATGGCGGGTTACGAATTTGAGGGTTTTGTTCTTGAGGGAAATTTAGAATTGGAGAAGAAGGGTGAGTTTCAGAGAGAAAGAGGATAGGTGTGGGTCGTACAGTGAACAAGAGAGAGAGATATGCGCGTAGGGATTTGGAGAGGATAGGTTAGAAGAAGGTTAATGATTTTGCTTTTCCATTTAATATTAGTCTGATCCTTTAATTAAGACTTAATGAAATTTGATAAGGGGTTTATTTTAAAAAAAACTAATTACTAGTAATATTAGTAATTATATTATTAACATTATTAGTAATATTTTTATTAGTAATATTATTAATTCTTATTTTCTAATTTTTTATAGTTGATATTTGTTTTGCAATTTAATTTTATTTAAATTCTATTTGGTTTTTTTATCAAATTCATTTCTCTTTTCTTTCATTAAGTCAAAAATATTTTATTTTCTAGATTAAAATTTTCTTTTCAAAATTTATATGAAAGTGGTGGGTCCTTGGAGTCTAGCACTCCTTGGATCCTTAAGTGATCGCTCTCGAGGTGCACACCTTGAGTTATGGTCACTTCATCTTTCATCCTTAGGATACCCAACCTCGTTTAAACCTTCAAAAAGTCGCAAACCCTAATTCGAGCAATACGCTCACCCTAGTTCAATCTACACACTAATATTTTCAAATTATTTTCATAATTAAATTACGAAAGTATCAAGTTCTTGGAGTCGTGCATTCCTTGAATTCGAGAATAATTACTATCAAGGTGTACACTTTGAATAGTATATCATTCTGTTGCACCCTAAAATTTGCTCAACCTTATCCACTTGGTTTATGTTTCAATATCATTAGCATTTGCATATAAAGTCATGTACATAGCCTAATCATCTGCATAGCATAAGCATAGCAAGTCATCCAACAGGGGACCAATCATTATTCTCATCTCTAGAGGCCTATCAAGAGGTTATTATTCTAATTCAATTCCATTCAAGTCATCAGAAAGAAGTTGAAAGTTGGAGAAGTCAGTGGATCAAGCATTGAGTCCATCTCCTATCTGAGACTGCCTGAGGGTCAACAAGTAAGTTGTGAGCTATGGGATGAGCATGGAGAGTATGTGGACATCATGGAGGACTTAGAAAGTCATTTGGAGAAGGAGACAAGTCATTGGTATGGTCACAAGAATTGCAGTTGAAGACAGTCAACTAGGGTTTCATCTGGGGTCAACTCTAGGTCAATTGACTGATTGAAAGGCATTAAAGGCTATTGGAGAGATGTGGGGTTCATCATTTGACATATAGAGAAGGATATGTTGTTATGCTAAGAAGAAATCAAGAGAAATCAAGGAGAAGAGGAGTTTCTAAATTAGGGTTTCTGTGTAAAATCTCCTAGTTTAGGTCACATTTCCAAGCAAGATAAGTCAAAATGAAAGCTTCAAATGGATCCTTGGCCAACATGAAACTTGTAGAGGATCTCAAGACCTTTAATTTGAGTGGTGGAAGACATCAAGGAGATTTATAGAACTCAAGTTATGGTCCTTTCAAGTTACAGGTCATCTGAGGTATCTGAACTTTTGTCTGTGAAAGTGACTTGACTTCCAAGAAATGTTTACCCCTCAAGGAGATTTCAAATGAATTTCTGGTCAACATAAGAATTGTTCCTCATTGTCTTAGATTTCTAGAATGGTATTGTATGCCTTCATATGAGTTGTGGAACTCTACTTATGGTCTTGGCAAGCAAAGGGTATTTTGGTCATCTGGGGATTACAAGTCATTCTTAGCCTATGCCTAAAACTCATACAAGGAAGCTTAAAATGAAAAACTTCCCAACATCAAAGTTGCTAAAAATTCCATTTTAAGTCTAGAAAAGAAGTCATGAAAGTTTGGAAATGTATGGAATGAGACTTGACCAAAGTTGGTGAAAAATGACCTAAAAAAGGCATATAAGTTGAAAAAGTTGAAATAAAAAATTGGTTTGAGAGATCTACAAATCTAATATGGGTCATCCAATATACCAAATTGATTCCCAACATCATTTTAGAGACATTGGTTCAGCCACTTTTTTGAGTTAAGAGTAAAAAATTGGACTTGCTTTGTATTTTTGTTGCTTGCGTAATAAGGCAAGAAGAGGAAGCTTGGCATAAGTGACTTTTCAATGCAAGGAACTTGGTTTTTTCATACATACCATGACAATAACTCATAAGGGGAGATTTTGATACAAACATGAAAGGAAAGGCATGAGATATGAGATGGATCAAAGTATCATTAAGGGAGAACTTCCATAACTTTCCATCACTCTCTAGAATCCTCCAAGTTCATTCTAGAAGCTTCTCAATCAGTTAATCATCATCTATATAAACACAAGAATGGCTCCAAAATGTGGTTGGTGATTCATTTGGCAAGAATACATAGCTTTCTTCCATCTTCCCAATTTTGCAAATTGTTCTCAATCTCTCACAAAACCCCATCAATTCACAAAGTTCTTGATCCTAATCTACTCTACAATCATCCTAGAACAGAGATTCATCAAGATTTGGTTAAGATAATTCCATTTTCGTGTGCCATAATCTTCATCCTCAAAAGTGCAAGTTGGATCAAAATTCAAGAAGCAAGCAAGATTCATCCAAGTAATTGCAAACAGTAGAAAGCACACCATTGGAGGAGCATCTAGAAGCAATTACAAGCCTGGGATCCACCTGCAACTACCTCTACCATAGCTGCTAAGCAGGTTGGTGTTTTCTGTCTTCTCTCTATGATTAGGTGTTGTTAGGTTAGATTATTGGTATAAGATTGTTAGGGTTAGGAAGAGGAACATTTACCCCATCCGTTATGGCCATTAGAGACAATTGGATTAATGATGATGAAACTGTGATGATCAAGAACTCCTGAATTAGGGCAAGGCAATGTTAGATTTTTTGGCTCAGAATACTCACCATGACCTGTAGATCGTTCTAGGTTAGTTTGAGTAAGATTGGTGATCATGCACATCAGGTGCAAATCAGTGGTACCATGATCTTCCAGCTATCGAGCTCGAGTATGCAATGAGATTCAGCAAAATCTAGGGTTAGGATCTTGTAGAGGGTGAAGAGTAGAGCAGTTTTGGTTTTAAGGTCGTGGTGTTTGGTTGAGTGAGGAGGGAGAACTGAGCAGTGGAAGTTTGTGCATGGGAGAAGAATTTCTGAAACCCTAGCTCCTCGTTGGGGACGATGAAGGCTAGTCGTCCGATCATTTCTTTCTAATTGACCTTTTCATCTCATCTGACGGCCCGTATTTAAAGTTGAAAAATGGAGGGAGCTGACTAAAGCGAAACGCAGCGTTTCACTTAAACGCGCGTCTGGGCTGGGTCCAGCAATTCATATCCCCACCCCCGTTTATAAGCCCAATGCAATTTAGGCGTGATGTCGTTGCTACTTGCACCGAAGGCTTGTCTTTTTCTTTGGCATTTTTTACAGTTGATTTTTCTGAGCGTGTTGGGCTTCACGTTATTGTTATTCACACCCCTGCTCTGTGGCCCACCTGGAAAAACAACTGGGCGCAAATGCTGTTCTCACCCCCCTCCCTTTTATTCATATTTTGTGTTTCTTAATTTCTTTAATATTTTTATATCTTTTAAAAAAATCATTAAAAAATGGAAAATGGCTTGTTTTAATTGGTTCTTTTTTCTATAGGTCCATTATTCTGTCTAGAAAAATATGAAATAATAAAATTAGCATTTTATTTTTGTTTAATATTTTTCATGCATTTTTTCTTGTAAATAGCATTTTGTTAAGTTTAGTTTGATACTTGAATTTGTTAATTTTTGTTCTAATAGTTGCTTTAATATTTTTTGTCCATTCTTTTTAGGTTGATTAATAGGCATTGTTATCTTGTACATACAATTTAGTTCCCATTTTTAGAAATTAATTTTAGGTGTTTAGTTTAGGTGAGAACAACATGAATAAAATTAGGGTTTAAGTGATGACTTAGGTGAATTAGATCATTTCCCTTAGGACTTAGAGATTGAATACTTTAGCTATGGGGCTATAGGGATTAGGGGTAGTTATTAGATCCCTTAGAAATCACTAGGATTCCCCTACTGCTATT
Organism: Lathyrus sativus; assembly: GCA_963859935.3. Taxonomy (NCBI): domain Eukaryota; kingdom Viridiplantae; phylum Streptophyta; class Magnoliopsida; order Fabales; family Fabaceae; genus Lathyrus; species Lathyrus sativus. The sequence goes on along the minus strand of OZ012739.1, from coordinate 398,046,023 downwards.
AGTATATTACTGTATTTGATGGACTGGTATGGTGTGCCCTCTGGGGATATTTGTTTGTCTGTATGGGTATTGGGATTGCTTGGGGATTGGGAAAGCTGAAGACTTGTGATGATGAAGCCATTGGGGATCAAGAGCTTGAAGACCAGCTTCCAGAGTTGATGAGGAGATTCCTGCTAGCAGCTGTTGAGGAGATTAGGGTTTAGGAGCTAGGCAGAGCTCTAGATTAGAAAGCTTAATTCTCAAACATGGAAGGCCTTGACTGCCTCCATTCTTCTCTGTGATGAAGAGTCTATCTAAGACACTCACCCCCTTCCTTTGGAAGGCTTGGTGATAGTGTCTAAGAGATAGAACTCTTGAGAGAAAATATCTTATGTGTTAGTAGCAGTTGGTTTGCCACCCTTGGTAGTCAACTAATTGCTTAACACCCAATTCACTCTTGTGATTGATCCCTCAGCTTGGAGGATGAGACTTGAAGAAAAGCCATTGTAGACTGAAGATTGATGACAAAGACCTTGCTTGAAGGCTGTGGAGATGGAGATGGATGCTTGCTGAAGCTTGAAGTCAGATGTTGTTTCAGAGCTGCTGATGCTGTTTATTTTTCTGCTGTATTTCATTTTTGATGTATTGATTGGTTTTCTGGACTGTATTGTTTGTTGTTTACCCTGTTGGGTTGAAAGTGAATCCTGTTCACTTTTGCCTATTGTTTTCTAGGTTCGAGGTTGAGTGGGACTCCCTTGCCTCGCTTGTATTGCTGCATCCATGCATTTTACTGCTTTACTGTATATATCTGATATTGTTTTTGTTTCCGCTTATCCCGTAGGATCTCTGTTTCTCTCTGTGCAAGAGAGGAGCATGATAGACACTAGGTCTTAACCCATGCATGATAACATTAGGTTAGTTTGATTCCCTTCACAACCGTAGGTTAGAGTTCTGTCTCTTCTTTCTCAAAACAAACAGAAAAACACCATAAATATTTCAAACACAATAAAAGACACTTCTTCCGTAAAAGAACGTGAACTCATCAAAACGTCATTTTTGTCCGCCGGGACTGTTAATCAGAAAAACCTTTTTCAGAAGGAGTAAAATCAATCAAGACAGACTTGTGTCGTACGTGGCCCGAACTACGTTTGCTCTGATCTTCCATGTAGTGTGGAAGTACGTAGGCATAGGATGCGATTATCCTAGCGAGCAACCTTCCCCTTCTTTCCCGTAGGTAGGCGAACTACGTTGACTCTGATTTCTCGGTCCAGACGAGAATACGTAGGCATAAAGTGCGATACTTTGCCGAGTCATTTTATTTTCATTTTTATTTTTCTTTTAACCCTTGACCTTTAGTTTAGATAGAAGTAACAATCCGTACCCGAAAACAAGCGTGGATCCCGTCGAGTACGACGGACGTGAGGGGTGCTAATACCTTCCCCTTGCGTAACCGACTCCCGAATCCAGGTTTTGGTTGCGACGACCATACCTTTCCCGTGTTGTGCGAGGTTTACTCTGAGCGTTTCCTTTCCCTCCCGTGGGATAAATAACGCACGGTGGCGACTCTTCTGTTCAGCCGGCGCCGATTTTCGCAGTAGCGACAGCTGGCGACTCTGCTGGGGACCCAACGTCCCCTGGCTGCTAAGGACTGTGATAGTTCTTATGCATTTGGGATCCAACGTCCCTTAAGAGAGTCAATCCTAACGTTTGTTTTCCCGTCGAGGATTTTGTATGGATTTATATTTCTGACATTTATTTTTAGCATTATATATTGATTATTATTGTTGTATTGGGGTGTGACGGGTGTTCTGATATTGAGTGAGAAGCCGGACCTAGGCTTGAGTGCACCTTAGACTTAGAGTAGAGATTAGTTGGCGCCCGCTTGCTTTGCTTGCCTTGGTGTCCCGCGAAATCTACACTCAGACGAGGTTCCTCTGGTTGGCCTCCTGCCCCTTCCTTTGGTTGGCGTGGGTTGCTGGTTAGTTGAATTGTCGACTCTGGGGACCGATCATTTGGAAGTTGGCTAAGTGAGGCCTCTTCAGGATTTGATGATGCCACTCCTTCTGGGAATCGTATCATCAACCCTGAAAGTCTGTGACGCCGACGACCGCATAGGATGCCATACCTTTGTCAGTTACTAGGACATCCACCTGTGAGAGGGTTTGGGGTTATGCAGGTAACTAGACCTTCAGATACCGGTTATTTCTCGATCAGAGTTCCTGGGTATTTATGGAGAGTTAGGAGGTCTGTCAGAGACCATTTGGAGATGTGTTATGAGGTCTGTCAGAGACCAGTTGGATAGTCCTGAGGTCTGTCAGAGACCAGTTGGAGATGTGATTTGAGGTCTACCAGAGACCAGTTGGAATTATGGTTTGAGGTCTGTCAGAGACCACTGTTGGAGCTTTGTTTTAGGTCTATCTGAGACCAAGGTTTGAGGACTTCTATAGAGTCTATCTGAGACTTCTTGATTTGGTTCAGGCTATTCAGCTACGGCATTTGGTCCCTGTTGCATGTCACTTGCATTGCATTTGTTTGCATACCCATCATCATTGCATCCCACTAACGTGTGTCTGTGCTGCAGGTGCATTTGCATTTCCCTAGTTCTAGTGTCCGGATTTCTGAGTGATTGGTCATGGCCAGCTTAAGAAGGACAGTTGCTTACAGATTGCCTACTCCTGATGTTGTTCCCCTGCTTGGGTTGATCTCTCTGGCTGATGAGGATGTTCGTAGGAGCTTCAGAATGAGCTATGGAAGACTATTGAGATTGGTGCGCAAACCCACGGAGATAGAGCTAGATGGGCTGTACGCTTTGATGCAATTCTATGATCCCGCATTGAGATGTTTTACATTTGCTGATTTCATTATGGGGCCTACCATTGAGGAGTATGTAGAGTTTACTGAGTTACCCGTGCAGAACCAGGTTCCGTTCATTCATTCTGACATTAAGCCCAAGCCGGAAGACTTGGCAAAAGCTTTGCATGTGGATGCTTCTGAACTGTTGACTACTGTTTCCCGTGGAGTGCCAGGCTTCTCGCTCCAGTTCTTGATTGGTAAAGCCCAGGAGTACGCTAAGAACGGGTGCTGGATTGCCTTCAATGTTGTGCTGGCTCTGTGCATCTACGGCATAATATTGTTCCCCAATGTACCGGATTTTGTGGACTTCGATGCCTTCCACTTGTTCGCCGCTGGTAATCTTGTACCTACCTTACTCGGAGATTTCTACCACTCACTGCATTACAAGAATGAGAAGGGAAGAGGAAAGAATGTTCATTTCTGTGTACCATTGCTGGATATGTGGTTTAAAAGCCACCTTCCCATGAAGGGATCTTTTGTGAAGAGTGCAACCACAGCTAGCTGGTCAGAGCGCCTGATGAGGCTATCTTCCGAAGACGTTGAATGGTTTGATAGAGATCTGCTGGGATCCGAGCTTATCTTCAGTTGTTCTGGTTACCCTAATGTTCCGTTGATAGGGAGGAAAGGGTGTATCAACTACAACCCTTCTCTGTTCATTCGCCAATTCGGGTATGCGCTGAAGAACCCGCCCAAGGAGGAGGAAGTACAGGAATCTTTGTACTTCACCGGAGATTTGAAGGGGGAGTTACTAGCCAAGCTGCAGCATGCCTGGACGCGTATTAACCGAAGAAGGAAGCCGCTGTTAGGGAAGAATGATTGTCAGGCTTACGCACCTTACAGAGCCTGGATCCAGGAGAGAGCAAGTCAGTTGCGGATGCCATTTCCAGATGCACCAGTTCTTGTTCCCATTCCGGTAGCAGAGCCAACTACTGTTTCTAGGGAGGCCTACGAGCAAGTTGTGAAAGAAAAAGAAGCCTTGATGAAGATCAACGAAGGGTTAGAGCAGGAGCTAGCCCAGATACGCAGTGAGAAAAACAAGGTCGTCCATGCTTTCCAACAGCAGATTGAGCTAATGAACAAGTTAGGGGCTGAGTTGACTGAGGAGAGGAAGAAGCGCGAACGTCTGGGGCAAGAGTTCAGAAGCTCCCATGACATGCTTGAATCCAAGAAGAAAGCGCTTGACATTGCTCACCGAGAGATCTCTTCTTGCAATAAGACCTGGAATGCCACGCTCACCAACAATAAGAAGAGGGAAGATAAGTTGAAGCAGCAAATTTCCGACCTTGAAGAGCAGTTGAAGTCCAGCATCAAGAAGTGTGAAGAAGAAGTGATGACCCGGTATAGTCTCCAGAATGCACTAAACAAGGCCATCAAAGGCAGAGATGAAGCTGTGTCTCAGAAGCGTAAACTAGAGGATCGCTTCGGAGAAGGGGCATGGGAGGAAACTGCTGAAGACGTGTGACGTGTTCTTAAGAAAAGAAACCAACTTGTTGAAGGGCTGCTTGCTCGACCAAGTCATCCGGAGACCAAGAAGTTGCTAGAAGAATACCAGACTTATGGGAGTGTTTGATCTTTTCATGTAGTGACTTGTATGCTTTATTTGCATAGCGCTGACCATCACCAGGATTGTTGGTTGAGGTCATGCCTTCTTATTGTACTCTCAGTGACATTGTATTTTTGGCTTATTGGTTTCTCAGCAATATATGAGGCTTTCTATGATTCAACCCCGATCTTTGTATCGCTAGCACTGGCACCTTCACACTAGAATCGGGGAATGAATTTCCCTAATGCACAGACACACACATTGCATTGCATTCATATTCATATTGCATTACAGGTAATCCTTGGATGGTATCTTATTTTCTGCTCTGTACCAGGTATTTTCAGGATTGCAGATCAACGCCCGCACAGATACTCCACTCGCACCAATTGTCGAAGAATCATGGATCAAATGCAGAATGAGATGCAAGATGTGCGCGAGAAGCTAGCTCTCTTTATGCAGACCATGGAAGCTATTGCAAAAGGTCAGGAGAATTTGCAAGCCATGGTCCAACCTCTGTTGGCCCGAAATGCTGGTCACGGTAATGAGGATCATCAGTCTGTACGAGTCGACACTGTTCATGGAGATGGCACTCCCACGCCAGTGGCTCCACCTGTAGTCAATATACCTGCTGCTAATGTCAACAACGCTACCGCTGTTGGGAACGGTAACGTCGGAGTTGGGAACGAGACTGCTGTCCATAACGTTGGGCTTGGTGATGTCAACTTGGGTGATAATATGGGAGGCAACGACTTTGGCAATGCTGGATTCGGGTTCAACGATCAGGGATTCGATAACGCTGGGAAATATGGTTTCAATGCTCAAGGCTTTGGGCAAGATGGTTATGGTGTGGCCAATCAGGGTTACGGAGGTTTCGGAAATGGAAACGGCGCTGGGTTAATGGCTTTTGGGGCTGCTGGAGGTGTTCAAGGGTACGGCAACAGAGGCCGAGGTCCGGTGATGAATCAGATTAGAGCTGGCCGCAATAATGGATATGATGGGTATGGAGCTGGGGACAGTATGTGGCAAGAAGATCAGCAGGAGGACGCTTTCTCCGGCGGAGGCTTTGAAGGGCCGATGGATAACTCCCAGAAGATCAGAATGCTAGAAGAGCAGATGAGGGGGGTCCTGAACCAAAGTGCTGTGGGCTTGGACATGTCAGCAATGGGTCTGGTACCTGGCTTGAGGGTGCCAATCAAATTCAAAGCTCCTATGTTTGATAAGTATAAAGGGGACACCTGTCCGAAAGTGCACGTGCGGGCTTATTACAGAAAGATGTCTGCATACTCAACTGATGAGAGAATGCTAATGCATTTCTTTCAAGATAGTTTGTCAGGCCCTTCCCTAGAGTGGTATATGGGACTGGAGCCAACTAATATCAAGACATGGAAGCAATTAGCAGAGGCATTTGTAGCTCACTACAAGTATAACAGCGACTTGGCGCCCAATCGGGTCCAATTGACAGGGCTGTCGCAGAATAAGGGTGAGAGCTTTAAAGAGTACGCGCAAAGGTGGCGCGATATGGCTGCCAGGGTCCGCCCTCCTTTAGAAGACAAGGAAATGAATGACATGTTCGTCGGCACATTCACAGGCTTGTTTCATGACATGCTGTTTCATACATCTCTGGCCAGTTTCTCAGATTTGATTCTGATGGGAGAAAAGATTGAACGTAACATCAAGCAGGGAAAGTTCCAAGTCGAGGAATCAACTGCATCTGACAGTAATAGGAAGGCTTTTGGTGGGCGCCGTCAGGGCGAGGCAAGCGCAGTGTTTGGAGGCCGAGGCCGAGGCCGAGGCAGGGGACGAAACCAATATCATCAGCCGCAGCAGGTGGCGAGTGTTACTATTCCGTATCAGCAACAACCACTTCAACAACAACAACCATTTCAGCAACAGCCAATGCAGCAGCAGCAGCAGCCATTTCAACAACAACAGCAGCAGCAGCCACAGCAGGGTGCACAGCAGGCTCAGCGAAGGTTCCAGGGTGGTAAACCAAGAAGAGTGTTTGAGAAGCCTCCCTCCACCTATGCAGATTTGTTGCAGACATTGTTGGGTCTGAATTTGGTAGAGAAGAGAACTCTGGCACCGATAACGGGAACTCCTCCGTATGGTTATGATGCAAGCAGGCACTGTGAGTTTCATTCTGGGGCTCCGGGCCACGATATAGAGGGTTGCCATGCCTTTAAGCATGTTGTGCAGGATCTTTTGGACAATAAGACTATCAATTTTGGAACGGCAGGTCCGAATATAGTGCAGAAACCCATGCCTAATCATGGGGCGAACGTCATTCTGACTGAGGAAGGGTTGAATCTGATTATGAATGTCGACGATTTAAAGACGCCGCTGAACGAGATAAAAAGCAGATTGTTGCAAGGGGGTGTTTATCCGGGATGTGACGAGTATTGCTTAGAATGCTGGACCCTAGCTGGGGGTGTGATGATTTGAAGAAAGGCATTCAGGCTTTAATTGATGGAGGCACACTGCAGTTTGACCGAGCAGCAACTGAAGAGCCTGCAGGGGCGGTAGCAGATGATCAGAGTGATGTGGCCACTGTAACGATTCCTCAAAAGACAATCACTATTGCAGCACCGGTCCAGCGACCACCGATCACCATAACTAAGGCCAGACCGATCCCGTACGAGAACACGAAAGCAGTCCCCTGGTCATATGGGTTGGAAGTGTATTGTGACGGGATAAAGATTGATGTTAATAAGCAGCCAGCCGAGACTGTAGACAACGTTGTTGGTTCAGGAGGTATGACAAGGAGTGGTAGGATCTTTATATCACCTGAAGTGGAGGCCGAAAGACTAGAAAAAGGAAAAGGGAAGATGGTTGAGAATGTCCCAGTGCAAGCCAGCGAAAAAGAAGAGGCATCGAAAGACGTAGAAGAGTTCATGCGCTTGATTCGAAAAAGTGATTATAAGATTGTGGAGCATCTGCAACAGACGCCCTCCAAGATATCTATCCTGTCGTTGCTCCTATGTTCTGAAGCTCACAGAAATGCTTTGTTGAAAGTCCTGGATACTTCTTTTGTACCCCAGGACGTCTCCGTGAATCAGCTGGAAGGAGTGTTGGCACATGTGAATGCAGGCCACGGCTTGGGCTTTACCGACTTCGATTTGACCCCTAAGGGGAGAGATCATAATATGGCGCTGCACATATCTGTCGAGTATAGAGGATCAGTAATGTCGCATGTATTGGTCGACACCGGATCGTCTCTGAATGTGATGCCCAAGAAAGCGATGATGAAGCTAGATGTGTTGGTGTAAGCCCTAGAGGCCAATACTTTTTGGTACTTGTATCGGATTATTCGTTTAATAATAAAAGGCATTTCTTTATTATGTTTGTCTTTCAGAATAATAAAGTCCCTAGAATAGTTAGTCTGTTTAATGAAATGTTAAGTGTGACTTAATCATGAGATCCCATTAAACATAAAGACATTATTCTTAAAATATCCGTAGTCAAGCTTTATTGCAAAGTGGGATAACATTAAAAGCATTGAGACTATTATGAAGATAGACTGATGATCACATCTCATGGATCATGAATAAAGAGTTATCAAGTCTTGACATAGGTATAAATATTAGGAGTAATATTTATACCGGATTGACCCGCTATGAGAATACTACATAGTATGTTATGCAAAGTGTCATAAGTTATTCTCATGGTGATAATGGTGTATTACCACCCTTCGACCTGAAACCACTATGGACCCTAGATGTAGAGTCGGGTGCTTTATTGCTGATCAAACATTATCCGTAACTGGATGATCATAAAGACAGTTGATGGGCACTCCACGAAGCATGCTGAGGGACATGAGTGTCCTAGATGGAATTTGCCAATCCTGCATAACAGGAGAAATGTCTAAGGGCCCAATATTGAACTGGACAAGGATGGCACAGTGTATGCCTTGTGTTCAATATAGACATAGGGGCAAAAGGGTAATTGTACAAACATATATTATCACGAAAAAGGTTTTGTCAGATCACATGACATTTTCGTGACTTGGGTAGCAGTGATGTGTTGCTAGATACCGCTTACTGTTTATTATGTTAAATATATAATTTAATATAATTACCAACGTTACGAAATCCTACAGGGTCACACACATAAGGACAGTTTGATGAGAGATAGAGAAATCAAAAAGGAACACCGTAAGGTACGGTGCACTTAAGTGAAAAATAGAAATTCGGATAATATAATAATAATTATTGTTATTTTATAATGGTTATAAAATAATAATAAAATAAATATATTTATTATAATAATAGTTATTATAATAATATATAATATTATTATGGATCATGTGAATTGGGTTTTAGCCCGCAGCCCACAAGAGAGTCTATAAAAGGAACCCTTGTGATGAAGCTTTCACTTGATGCAATTTCGTTTTTGATTCTCTTTTCTCACTCAAATAATTCCGTTCGTAAGCAGCTAGCACTGTGACCGGAAGCTGTTCGTGTGGACTGAGTAGAGGCATTGCACTTCATCAACGCTTGTGATCGCTGCATCAAAGATCTGAATCGCCACAAAGAGGTAACGATTCTATCACTGACCATGCTCATTCGTAAGGATCACTAAAGGAAAATTTTGTTTTCCGCTGCGTTTAGATCGCAATTTTCCTTCAGTGGTATCAGAGCCACTTACGAAACCATGGATCTGATAGCTGTTAAATTTCCATCTTTTATGTATTTGATTCGATTAAAGCACAGAATGAATTTAACAATAAACGATTAATTAAATTTGGCATCTGTTGTGTACGATTTGGATGATTGATGTTGATTATGCTTCAGAAACCGACATTAGTATGGTGAAGTTGTGCGATACATTGATCATCCATAGGTTACACAATTAGATCAATCACTTTTATATAAGATATAAGAAATTCTGATGCAAAGATGGTATATGGGATATACTGTTTTGATTTCATCCATTCAATCACATAAGGATTGTAATTCTTTTGAAAGATCATCATTTTCATTCGCTTCGGAATCCGACGTTAGTATGGTGAAGCAATGACATGTTGATCTATCATATTGATCAATCAGCCGAAATTTAATTTAGTTTATTTAATTATCGGAATTTTAAACTAATAATAAAAGTGTGTTTATTATTATTTATTTGTGGTGATCAGTTATGGCCTTAGTTTATCCTTATTATTGTTTTGGGATTTTTGAATACGGCCTGCGTGTCGTGCCTCTCTCTCAATCTCTTTATGTAACTTTTTTTCTCATCTCACTCCCTCGTATGTAAAACGAGTTTTCTTATATGTAATGTAATATTATATTATGAAGAAAAAAAAGGAAGTATTCAATATTAAAGGAGGATAACCTTGGAGATCATGCTTGGAGAAGCTTAGATCGTTATTAGGTTAGCTTAGGTTCTCTCATTGGCTTGAGAGAACAATTGCGTTAGGGGCCATAATTGTATCTTTTTATATGTATGTTGATGCATGTAATTGTATGTTGATGCATGTGAGAGACGTTTTGCATGTTAAGCCGGTGAGATCAAACTAATAACAAATTCCCTCAAAATTAAATATTAAGTTTATGCTTTCCAATTTTAGCACTCATCAAGACTAGTATCGAGCATTGTAGGTTTCGCCTACGCGAGGTGCATGTTCTATATTAGTAAGGTGTGATGGGATAATTGTAATATCCAATTGCTAAAACAATGGGTCAAACTTAACTAAACAAATTATAATAAGATTATATATGTTTAGAAGCAAGAATTGGGAATGATTCATGTGATGGATCAGAATAAGGAGTTATTCACCCAATTGAAAATATTCGAGAGTTGTATGAGATACAATTGGAAGGAGTTCCTACCTAAATAACTTAGTTTTGTGTAATCAGCCTAACGCTGACTTAAAACAAAGTGAAACATGGATCTCGACCCACTAGAAAGTCTTCCAACGGGATTTTCCGAATCAAATGATGAGGGTCATTTGTTTTGAATAAAATAGTGGGAGCATATTTGATTAAAGGCCTAATTAAATATGTTGTTTTAATGATACTTATATTTTCATATTTCTCTTGTAGATTACCATGACAACAAACACATCGAACAATATTTTGCGATCCATCCTAGATAAGGAAAAATTGTCTGGGACAAATTTCCTGGATTGGCACCGTAATCTGAGGATTGTCCTCAAGCACGATAAGAAGCTGTATGTCTTGGAGACACCAGTTCCTGAGGAGGAACCTCCTAGTTCTGCACCAAAGGCAGAAAGAGATGCTTATAAGAAGCATTTCGATGATGCCAATGAAACCGCTTGCCTCATGCTTGCTACCATGAACTCTGAGTTGCAAAAGCAACACGAGAACATGTCTGCGTTCGATATGATCGGACATCTGAAAATGCTTTATCAAGAGCAAGCAAGAAATGAGAGGTTTCAGGTTTCAAAGTCCCTTTTTAACAACAAGTTAGCTGAGGGAGCCCCTGTAAGTCCCCATGTACTCAAGATGATTGGGTATGTGGAGAACCTTGACAGATTAGGGTTTCCCCTTGGAAAAGAACTTGCAATTGATCTGATCTTGCAATTGTTGCCAGAGAGCTTCAGTCAGTTTGTCCTGAATTTCAATATGAATGACTTGGACAAAAGTCTTCCAGAACTGCTAGGCATGTTGAGAACTGCTGAGCAGAATATGAAGACAAAAGGGAAATCCATTCTGATGGTCAGTAATGGAAAGAAACAGAACAAGAGGCCCATCAAACAGGGTGGTAGAGGGAAAGGCAAGGAAGTTGCCAAACCCAAACCCACTCCTCCTGTTTTGAAGCCTAGTGGAGGAATAGCAAAGGAGGGCACTTGCTTCCATTGCGGTAAGACCGGACATTGGAAGAGAAATTGCCCAAAGTACCTGGAAGATAAGAATAATGGAGTAGAGACTTCAAATTCAGGTATTTTTGTTATTGAAATTAATTTATCTACTTCTGCATCATGGGTATTAGATACTGGATGCGGTTCTCACATTTGTACTAATGTGCAGGGGCTAAAAAGGAGTAGAGATTTGGCAAAAGGTGAAGTTGACCTACGAGTTGGCAATGGAGCAAAGGTTGTTGCTTTAGCTGTAGGAACTTATGTTTTAACTTTACCTAGTGGTTTAATAATTCAGTTAGAGAACTGTTATTATGTACTTGCAATTAGCAGGAATATTATTTCCGTTTCTTGTTTGGACAAGTTTGGTTTTTCATTCATAATAAGGAACAATTGTTGCTCCATTTATTTGAATGATATATTCTATGCTACTGCAAAAATGAATAATGGACTATATGTCCTTGGTCTTGAAATGCCAATTTATAACATTAATACTAAAAGGTTGAAACCTAATGAGTTGAATCCAACTTACCTTTGGCACTGTCGATTAGGCCACATAAATGAGAAACGCATTTCCAAACTCCATAAAGATGGACTCTTGGACTCTTTTGATTATGAATCATATGAGACATGCAGATCTTGTTTAATTGGAAAGATGACAAAGTCCCCATTCACAGGAAAAGGTGAAAGGGCTAATGATCTTTTGGCACTCATACATACTGATGTATGTGGACCACTGAACATACCAGCCAGAGGAGGTTTTCAGTACTTCATCACTTTTACTGATGACTTCAGTAGATACGGATATGTGTATTTAATGAAACACAAATCTGAGTCCTTTGAAAAGTTCAAGGAATTCAAGAATGAAGTACAAAACCAACTAGGTAAGAATATTAAAGTTCTTCGATCAGATCGAGGCGGTGAATATTTAAGCCTAGAATTTGATGACCATCTAAAAGAGTATGGGATTCTATCCCAACTTACTCCTCCTGGAACACCACAATGGAATGGTGTATCTGAGAGAAGAAATCGAACCTTGTTAGACATGGTCCGATCCATGATGAGTCACGTCGATCTTCCAAACTCCTTTTGGGGACATGCATTATTAACAGCAGCTTACACACTTAACCGTGTTCCATCCAAAAAGGTTGATAAGACACCATATGAGATATGGAGTGGTAAGAAACCACATATGTCTTACATGAAGATTTGGGGTTGCGAAGTTTACGTCAAACGACAAATTTCAACCAAGCTTGAGCCCAAATCTGACAAATGCTTATTTGTGGGGTATCCTAAAGAAACAAGAGGATATTACTTCTACAATCCTTCTGAGGGCAAAGTGTTTGTCGCTCGAACTGGAGTCTTTCTGGAAAGGGATTTTATTTCCAAAGGAAACAGTGGGAGGAAAATAGAGCTTGAAGAAATTCAAGAATCACAAAACATTGAAACACCTATGGAGGAACTAGAGCGGGAAACACAAGTAGTTGTGGAAGAGCAACCTGCTCAAGTAGAACAAGACCAGCGTAGGTCAAGCAGGATACGTCACCAACCTGAGAGATATGGATATCTCATAAGTGATCAGGGTGATGTATTACTCATGGATCAAGATGAGCCTGTGACCTACAAAGAGGCCATAACTGGTCCTGAGTCTGAGAAGTGGCTAGAAGCCATGAAATCTGAAATGGATTCCATGTACACAAACCAGGTTTGGACCTTGGTAGAACCTCCTATAGGAGTTAACCCTATAGGATGCAAGTGGGTCTTCAAGAAGAAGACTGACATGGATGGTAAGGTACATACCTATAAAGCAAGACTGGTTGCAAAAGGCTATAAACAAATTCATGGGGTTGACTATGATGAAACCTTTTCACCAGTTGCAATGCTTAAATCTGTTCGGATTTTACTTGCCATCGCTGCATATTATGATTATGAAATATGGCAGATGGATGTCAAAACTGCTTTCCTTAATGGGAATCTTCTTGAGGATGTGTACATGACACAACCTGAAGGATTTGACATACCACAAGATGCCCAAAAGATATGCAAGTTACAGCGATCAATCTATGGATTGAAGCAAGCTTCCAGAAGCTGGAATCTTCGTTTTGATGAAACCGTAAAACAATATGGATTCATCAAAAATGAAGATGAACCTTGTGTCTACAAGAAGGTTAGTGGGAGCATGATCGTGTTTCTGGTATTATATGTAGATGACATATTACTCATTGGAAACGATGTCCCTACCTTGCAACAAGTGAAGGCTTGGTTAGGGAATTGTTTTTCTATGAAAGACCTAGGTGAAGCAGCCTATATATTAGGAATTAGGATCTATAGAGATAGATCACAAAAACTGCTTGGCCTAAGTCAGAGTACATACATAGATAAAGTGTTGAGACGCTTTAATATGCATGATTCCAAGAAAGGATTCATACCTATGCAACATGGTCTGTGTTTATCAAAAACACAATCCTCTTCAACTAAGGAAGAAAGGGATCGCATGAATAAGATTCCATATGCATCTGCAATAGGATCTATCATGTATGCCATGTTATGTACTCGACCAGATGTCTCGTATGCATTAAGTGCAACGAGTAGGTACCAATCTGATCTCGGTGATGCTCACTGGGTAGCTGTCAAGAATATCCTTAAGTACTTGAGAAGGACTAAGGATTCATTCTTGATATATGGAGGTCAGGAAGAGCTTGATGTAATTGGTTACACTGATGCTAGCTTCCAGACAGATAAGGATGATTTTAGATCACAATCTGGTTATGTGTTTTGTCTCAATGGTGGCGCTGTGAGCTGGAAAAGTTCAAAGCAAGAAACAGTTGCTGATTCTACAACTGAGGCCGAGTATATTGCTGCCTCAAATGCAGCAAAGGAAGCTGTTTGGATCAAGAAGTTCATTAGTGAACTTGGCATAGTCCCTAGCATTGTGGATCCCATTGGTTTATATTGTGATAACAATGGTGCTATCGCACAAGCTAAGGAGCCTAGATCTCACCAACGATCCAAACACATACTTAGGCGTTATCACCTTATTCGAGAGATAATCGATCGGGGAGATGTGAAGATATGCAGAGTACCTACACTTGACAATATCGCTGACCCATTAACAAAGCCTCTTGCGCAACAGAAGCATGATGGTCATACTAGATCTATGGGTATTAAGGGTATGCCTAATTGGCTCTAGTGCTAGTGGGAGATTGTTGGTGTAAGCCCTAGAGGCCAATACTTTTTGGTACTTGTATCAGATTATTCGTTTAATAATAAAAGGCATTTCTTTATTATGTTTGTCTTTCAGAATAATAAAGTCCCTAGAATAGTTAGTCTGTTTAATGAAATGTTAAGTGTGACTTAATCATGAGATCCCATTAAACATAAAGACATTATTCTTAAAATATCCGTAGTCAAACTTTATTGCAAAGTGGGATAACATTAAAAGCATTGAGACTATTATGAAGATAGACTGATGATCACATCTCATGGATCATGGATAAAGAGTTATCAAGTCTTGACATAGGTATAAATATTAGGAGTAATATTTATACCGGATTGACCCGCTATGAGAATACTACATAGTATGTTATGCAAAGTGTCATAAGTTATTCTCATGGTGATAATGGTGTATTACCACCCTTCGACCTGAAACCACTATGGACCCTAGATGTAGAGTCGGGTGCTTTATTGCTGATCAAACATTATCCGTAACTGGATGATCATAAAGACAGTTGATGGGCACTCCACGAAGCATGCTGAGGGACATGAGTGTCCTAGATGGAATTTTCCAATCCTGCATAACAGGAGAAATGTCTAAGGGCCCAATATTGAACTGGACAAGGATGACACAGTGTATGCCTTGTGTTCAATATAGACATAGGGGCAAAAGGGAAATTGTACAAACATATATTATCACGAAAAAGGTTTTGTCAGATCACATGACATTTTCGTGACTTGGGTAGCAGTGATGTATTGCTAGATACCGCTTACTGTTTATTATGTTAAATATATAATTTAATATAATTACCAACGTTACGAAATCCTACAGGGTCACACACATAAGGACAGTTTGATGAGAGATAGAGAAATCAAAGGAACACCGTAAGGTACGGTGCACTTAAGTGAAAAATAGAAATTCGGATAATATAATAATAATTATTGTTATTTTACAATGGTTATAAAATAATAATAAAATAAATATATTTATTATAATAATAGTTATTATAATAATATATAATATTATTATGGATCATGTGAATTGGGTTTTTAGCCCGCAACCCACAAGAGAGTCTATAAAAGGAACCCTTGTGATGAAGCTTTCACTTGATGCAATTTCGTTTTTGATTCTCTTTTCTCACTCAAATAATTCCGTTCGTAAGCAGCTAGCACTGTGACCGGAAGCTGTTCGTGTGGACTGAGTAGAGGCGTTGCACTTCATCAACGCTTGTGATCGCTGCATCAAAGATCTGAATCGCCACAAAGAGGTAACGATTCTATCACTGACCATGCTCATTCGTAAGGATCACTAAAGGAAATTTTTGTTTTCCGCTGCGTTTAGATCGCAATTTCCCATCAAGATGTCAGAGGAATCCTGTGCACGCCCAGTGACTTGGTAGTCAGAGCGTTTGATGGCACGCGAAGAACAGTCTTTGGATCGATAACATTGCCTCTGCAGGTGGGGCCGGAGGTATTTGCGACTGAATTTTATATCATGGATATACAGCCTGCGTATAGTTGCCTGCTCGGAAGACCCTGGATTCATGGGGCCGGGGCAGTCACATCTACCCTGCATCAGAAGTTGAAATATATGGTCGGAGACAGCGTAGTCACCGTATGCGGAGAAGAAGACATCCTGGTCATCCATCTGTCGTCATTTAAATATGTGGAGGTCGACGGAGAGATCCACGAAACACCCTGCCAGGCATTTGAAGGGTTGCGTATCAAGGACCAAGGTCCCGGGCCGAGTAAAGTATCGGAGATAGCTGTATCGTCGTATAAAGAAGCTCAAGCTCTGGTAGAGGCTGGAGAAGCAAAGGGCTGGGGCAAAGTGCTGGATATTCCTGTAAAAATGGACCGGTTCGGGCTGGGATACCAACCGTCGTCGTCAACACCTGCTGTGGGAGCACCCCGTTTCAGAGGGCCAGTAACCATCTCTGCTAGTGGAGTATGTCATGAAACCAGCAACGCTGCTTCGGAGTCTGACGAAGGAGACAGCGATTGTGATATGGATGCCTGGATTCAGCCAAGCACGCCAGGACAGGGACTGTGCAATTGGTCTATTCAGGAGCTTGTTCCTGTGACTCTTAAACAGTAATGTTTTGCTTTATTAATTGTTGAATAATCTGATGTCTTGCCCGGGGCATCGTGATTTGCTTAGGGCTGTGTTGTTATGAACATTGCGTGTTAATCATTAAATCAATGGCGTTTTTCATGTGCAAAAATTGTAATCTCTGTCTTTCTTGTTTTGTATTTTACAATAAAATGGCAACGTGGTTATCCGCTTTATACGCATTTTGAAGCATTTAACCATTCTTTTTGCAGGATAACATTTTCAGATGACATCCTTGAACCACCTATGACTCGTCCCGACTTTGAGCACCCGGT
Source organism: Lathyrus sativus (assembly GCA_963859935.3). Lineage (NCBI taxonomy): Eukaryota > Viridiplantae > Streptophyta > Magnoliopsida > Fabales > Fabaceae > Lathyrus > Lathyrus sativus. The sequence continues at coordinate 398,029,233 of OZ012739.1, read as the reverse complement.
ATTTCAGGCCGAAGAAGAGGTTGTCGAAGATAGTGACGTTCCTGAAGAATTGTCTTGGTTGGTGAAACAAGAGGAAAGAGTCATTTTGCCTCACGACGAGGTCATCGAAATTATCAACTTGGGGTCGGAAGGGGTTGAGAAGAACATTCGTACCGGAGCCGCGCTGCAGAGCGATAGCAAGCGAAGACTGGTTGAAATGCTCCGAGAGTATAGTGATGTATTCGCTTGGTCGTATGAAGATATGTCAGGGCTCGATACAGATATGGTTGTGCATCGTCTGCCACTGAAAGAAGAATGCCCGCCGGTCAAACAAAAGCTTCGCAGAACTCGACCAGATATGGCAGTGAAGATCAAAGAGGAAGTTCAAAAACAGTGGGACGCTGGTTTCCTGGCTGTGACAAAATATCCCTCATGGGTTGCTAACATCGTGCCAGTGCCAAAGAAAGACGGCAAGGTTCGAATGTGCGTGGATTATAGAGATTTGAATAAAGCAAGCCCGAAAGACGATTTTCCGCTTCCTCATATTGACGTGCTAGTTGATAATACTGCTCAATACTTTGTATTCTCCTTCATGGATGGCTTTTCAGGCTATAATCAGATTAAAATGGCGCCAGAGGACATGGAGAAGACTACTTTCATAACGCCTTGGGGAACATTTTGTTACAAAGTGATGCCCTTTGGCTTGAAAAACGCTGGGGCAACATATCAGCGTGTGATGACGACTCTTTTCCATGATATGATGCATAAAGAGATCGAAGTTTATGTTGAAGATATGATTGCCAAATCCCAGACGGAGGAAGAGCATTTGGTGAATCTGCTGAAGTTATTTAAAAGGCTTAGGAAGTTCAGGCTGAGACTGAACCCTAACAAATGCACCTTCGGGGTGAGATCGGGTAAACTGCTGGGGTTTATCGTAAGCGAAAGAGGAATAGAGGTCGATTCTGCTAAAATAAAAGCGATTCAAGAAATGCCAACGCCTAAAACAGAGAAAGAGGTGCGCGGGTTTTTAGGGAGGTTGAACTACATCACCCGGTTCATATCTCACCTAACTGCTACGTGTGAACCATTATTCAAGCTGTTAAAGAAAGATCAAGCTGTAACATGGAACGAAGATTGTCAAAAGGCGTTCGACAAAATAAAGCAGTATTTGCAGGAGCCTCCTATTTTGATACCCCCAGTGGCGGGCAGACCCTTGATCATGTATTTGACGGTTCTTGAGGGAAGCATGGGTTGTGTTCTCGGTCAGCACGACGAGATAGGAAGAAAAGAGCATGCAATCTATTACTTGAGTAAGAAATTTACAGAATGTGAATCTCGATATTCAATGCTTGAGAAAACCTGTTACGCGCTAGCCTGGGCCGCCAAGCGTTTGAGACAATACATGCTGAATCATACAACCATGCTCATCTCGAAGATGGATCCGATCAAATATGTGTTCGAAAAGCAGGCGTTGTCAGGGAGAATTGCCCGTTGGCAGATGGTCTTGACTGAATATGACATCCAATATGTCTCGCAAAAGGCTATAAAGGGGAGTGTGCTGTCTGAGTATCTGGCGGAGCAGCCTATTGAAGATTACCAATCGATGAGGTTTGATTTTCCCGACGAGGATATCATGTACCTAAAGATGAAAGATTGTGAAGAGCCGTTGCCGGACGAGGGACCGGAGTTGGGTTCCAAATGGAAGATGATATTTGACGGAGCTGTGAACGCTTACGGTAGCGGAATAGGGGCAATCATCACTACTCCACACGGGTCGCACATCCCGTTTACTGCCCGATTGACCTTTGCCGTCACCAATAATGAGGCCGAATACGAAGCTTGTATAATGGGGCTTGAAGAAGCCATTGATTTGCGAATCAAGAATCTGGACGTATACAGAGACTCAGCTCTGGTGGTGAATCAGATAAAAGGGGAATGGGAGACACGTCAGCCAAATTTGATACATTACATGAATTATGCAAGGAGATTGTTGCCTTTCTTCGACAAGGTTGAATTGCATCACGTACCGAGAGCAGAAAATCAAATGGCTGACGCCCTGGCCACTTTGTCTTCCATGTACAAAGTCAACTTCTGGAACGAGGCCCCCAGAATCATTATCTCTCGGCTTGACAGGCCAGCTTTCGTATTTGCTATTGATGAAGCATCTGACGACAAACCATGGTATTTTGACATCCTTAATTTCCTGAAGAACAAAGAGTATCCGGCTGGGGCATCCAGTCAAGATCAGAAGACTCTCAGGAGATTAGCGAGTAATTTCTATTTGAATCCAGATGGTGTCTTGTACAGAAGAAACCACGATTTGGTGTTGTTGCATTGTGTAGACGAGAAAGAGGCGAAGCTGCTCATGGAGGAAATACACGAAGGTACCTTTGGTACGCATGCTGGTGGACATGCTATGACGAGAAAGCTGCTGAGGGCAGGTTATTTTTGGCTAACTATGGAAACTGACTATTTCAAGTTTGCGAGGAAGTGCCACAAGTGCCAAATCTATGCTGATAAGATCCATGTGCCGCCGAGTCCTCTAAATGTGATGTCATCACCATGGCCATTCTCGATGTGGGGGATCGATATGATTGGAAAGATCGTGCCAACATGTTCTAACGGGCATCGGTTCATCCTAGTAGCAATCGATTATTTCACCAAGTGGGTAGAAGCGGCGTCTTACGCAAATGTAACGAAGCAAGTGGTGGCCAGATTCATCAAGAGAGATATCATTTGCCGATATGGGATTCCCGAGCGGATAATCACGGACAACAGTTCAAACCTGAACAACAAAATGATGAAGGAGCTCTGTCAGAATTTCAAGATCGAACATCACAACTCCTCCCCTTACCGACCCAAGATGAATGGCGCTGTCGAGGCGGCCAATAAGAATATTAAGAAGATCGTTCAGAAGATGGTGGTGACCTATAAAGATTGGCATGAGATGCTACCTTTCGCTTTGCACGGTTATCGTACGACGGTACGCACATCAACCGGGGCAACCCCGTTCTCGTTAGTATACGGAATGGAAGCGGTACTACCGTTGGAAGTGGAGATCCCTTCTCTGAGGGTATTGCGAGACGTTCAGCTGGACGAGGCAGAATGGGTGAAAGACAGGTTGAACCAATTGAGTTTGATGGACGAGAAGAGGCTAGCTTCTCAAGCATATGGTCGTTTGTACCAGAGCCGAATGAAGAAAGCATATGATAAGAAGATACATCCGCGAAGCTTTCAGACAGGCGACCTTGTGCTGAAAAGGATTCTCCCGCCGCAAGCAGATCACAGGGGCAAGTGGACCCCCAACTACGAAGGGCCATACGTTGTCAGGAAAGTCTTTTCAGGAGGGGCTTTATTATTGTCCACCATGGACGGTGAAGACTTTACGTCACCTGTGAATTCGGACGCAGTTAAAAAATACTTTGCTTAAAATTGACCCGCTGGACAGAAAAAAGAGAGTCTAGGCAAAAATGGGGCATCCTGGCGAACCAAAAACAGAATGAAAGGTTCGGGCAAAAGTTAGGGATAAAATTGAAAAAATGTACACCCGCGAAGTTGAAAACCTACACTGGGCGGCTTCGGCAAAAAAGGGTATCCCGGTGAACTGAAAACCCGTAAAGGGCGGTTCACGCAAAAGTTAGGGATTTGAAAAGCAAATGACTGCGGTCCGAATTTGATACTATGTTGAACATTGGTGCAGGAGAATATACTCGAGGAGTCGATTATCGGATACAATCTCTTCGGAAGTGTGGATACCGGGAAAGCATTAGAATCGAACGAGTCATAGGAGGATCAGTTTGTGGTGTTCGTCTGCATCCCGTTGCCGACATGTGTACAAAATTTAATTTGTCAAAATATTTATGCTTCTTGTGCATACTTGTGTATCTGCTTTGCGTAGCTTCCTCTTTTCAGGAGTTACATCCCGTGTACAAAACTCCGCCCATTCAGGGGCCCAATCAATAAAATATGTTATTCAGTACTTAATGCTGGTTCTTTACTGTTTTGTGCATGATAAAATGCCTAAGGTTATTGAAACTAGCATGTGTATAACATCACTGGCCCTTGCCAACAATTGCTAAAGCTTTGAATTAACTGAAAATAACGTCACTAACCTGAATTGATTTGGTTGCATAGGCTTGTCCTGTCTTGTTTGTGTTGTTGCAGGTTTCATAGCCGTACGAGGAAGATGATCAAAAGATTACGGTAACGAAAGACTCGACCCCCACACAGGTCGTGCATGTGCCTCCTGAAGAAGGATCGAATTCCCTAGCTAGTCGTAGCCTATCCAGAAGGCATGCTCCCAACCAAGCCATTTATTCTCAGCAGAGTTGGCGATTCCATGATTGTAGGCTGTGTTCAGACAGTGTGGTGTTCCCCAGAGGATTCCTTATCTCAAGCAGAGTGGGCTAGCCTCAGAAGATTAATATCGGTGAGATGTAGTCAGGCAGTTTACCTTTCCCCGCAGGGTCATTTACTCTCCCCTAGCGGAATCAGCGGATTTTCCCCAAGAGAATCGTCCCATCCCCAGTGGAGTTCTCTTTTCCTCAAGTATTTTCATTCCTCCCAGTGGAACTCGAAGATTAAGACTCTCCCCGGAAGAGTTGGTGTGGATCCTGGCATTTATTTTGTCAGAATACCGTGTGATATCAGTTCACTCTCCAGCAGAAGCGCATCTGGTATTCTCCAGCAGGGTGTTACTTCAGCGAGGTGTTTGGTTTAAGATCCCAATTTCCCAGCTGAGCTGACTTCCCTCTTCCGGTATTTATTTTGCCGGAATAATTTTGTGGCATCTGGCTATCCCCAGCGGAGTTGGCATTACCTTCAACATTTATTTTGCTGAAGCAGTTTCTGTACCCAACAGTTCGAGTCTGCAATTGCATCGGCATATAGTGTCATACTTGAACTCACCAAATAAAAGTGTAGCATTTCCATGACGATTGAAGCATTGCGTCAGTATCAAACATACGCATTTTAGAAGCATAAACCAGGACGGCTAACCTTTTGTTTCAAGTATTGTTCCTTTTGTAGGTAGAGAGAGCCCTCGCTCAGGTGAATCAATAAACATTCGAGGTCTCGGCAGGAGACATTCAACGAAGTGTCAGCTTTGGCACTATTCCCCACAGAGTCAGCAGGATAAGTTTCTCTTTGTCCCCAAGCAGAGTTACTTATTTCCCCGCCATGGTTTCTTGTTGGAGTTTCTCTAGTCCGACCAGCGGATTGTTTCCTTCAAAGTTGTTGTGACGTCAGCATTAAAAGGTTTCGTGAACCAGAAGTTCAGAGGCTACCGCCGGTTATTAGAGCAGGCATCCAGTAGTTTGATTTCCAGATATCCCCAGTAAAGTCAGTCTCAAAGTTGCTGTAACGTCAGTGATAAGAAGTTTGCGGACCAATGGAAGGATGAGTCCTAACATGGACGGGTTTATTGACAGGTTTTTGCGCTAAGAGAAGTGGGGGTCCTAACGTGGACATTTCCTCAGTTTGACGATATGTGTTAGTCCTAACATGGACGGGTTTGATTTCTTGGTATTAATCGAAGGTGGAGTCCTGACGTGGACAAAGTTAGTTATTCTTTGTGTTGGTGTCCTGACGTGGACCATGTATTTCCAGCAGATAGCTTTATTCGTGATGGTGAAATGTGCGTCCTGACGAGGACAAGTTTGTAGTTCTTTGTGATGACAAGATGCGAGAGTCCTGACGTGGACAAATTTATCCTTCTTCGTGTTGTTGGCAAAGTATGATTCCTGACGTGGATGCAGTCATATTTCCCTAGCAAGTCGAAGACGCGTAAGTCCTGACATGGACAGGTTCTATTATTTCATCAGATGAAGATGTGGGTCCTAACGTGGATAAGTTTTACTTCCTCAGCGAGTCAAGAGGCGAGTCCTGACGTGGGCAAATCAAGACGAAACGTGAGTCCTGACGTGGACAGGTTTATTCCTTACGTGGAAAGAGAAGTTTTAGTTCCTTACGAAAAAATTTTGAATTCCTTACGTGGAAAGATTGGAGTCCTTACGTGGACGAATCAAGAAGAGAGTTACTCCTTACGTGGAAGAGCAATATATTCCTTACGTGGAAAGATTGGAGTCCTTACGTGGACAAATCGAAAGAAGTTCGATTCCTAACGTGGAAAGATTGATTCCTTACGTGGAAAGATTGAGTCCTTACGTGGACATATCAAGTTGGAGTCCTTACGTGGACATATCAAAATGTGATTCCTTACGTGGAAGAAAAATTGAGTCCTGACATGGACAAATCAGAAAGAGTGGTTTCCTTACGTGGAAAGTTTGTGGTTCCTTACGTGGAAAGATGACATTCCTAACGTGGAAAGAAAGATTGATATAGTATTCCTCACATGGAAAGATTGGAGTCCTGACGTGGACATATCAAGTTGTGATTCCTTACATGGAAGGATTGGAGTCCTGACGTGGACATATCAATTTGTGATTCCTTACATGGAAGGATTGGAGTCCTGACGTGGACATATCAATTTGTGATTCCTTACATGGAAGGATTGGAGTCCTGACGTGGACATATCAATTTGTGATTCCTTACGTGGAAAGATTGGGATTCCTTACGTGGAAAATTTGTGATTCCTTATGTGGAAAGGTGAGTCCTAACGTGGACGGTGTTATTCCTAACGTGGAACGGTTATCCCTCACGTAGAAGGGTGAGTCCTAACATGGACGGTGTTATTCCTAACGTGGAACGGTTATTCCTTATGTGGAAGGGTGAGTCCTAACGGGGACAATGTGATGCCTAACGTGGTCAAGAGTTTACTCCTAACGCGGACGATTTATTTCTGATGGAGTGAAGACGAATTATCCCCAGCGAAGTTGCCGAGTTTTTTCAGGTTAACAGCAGGTGGAGTCCTAACGTGGACAGGTTTGGTTGAGATTTCTTCGTGTTGACGACACAGGCGTCCTAACATGGGTAAGCAAAGTCTTATTCTTGCAATGAGAGAAGCTTTTCAGGCTGATGAAATAATCCCCAAGCAGAGGCGCAGTTTATTTTTGCAGTTGGCAAATTTTTGGGTTCTTAGTATTCAACCGTCTCGTACCGCGAATGTCTGAAGGCTCCGGGCTCTTCACCCAATCGGGTCCAAGTCGCTTGAATAGGGGCAGCTGTTGCACCCTAAAATTTGCTCAACCTTATCCACTTGGTTTATGTTTCAATATCATTAGCATTTGCATATAAAGTCATGTATATAGCCTAATCATCTGCATAGCATAAGCATAGCAAGTCATCCAACAGGGGACCAATCATTATTCTCATCTCTAGAGGCCTATCAAGAGGTTATTATTCTAATTCAATTCCATTCAAGTCATCAGAAAGAAGTTGAAAGTTGGAGAAGTCAGTGGATCAAGCATTGAGTCCATCTCCTATTTGAGAATGCCTGAGGGTCAACAAGTAAGTTGTGAGCTGTGGGATGAGCATGGAGAGTATGTAGACATCATGGAGGACTTAGAAAGTCATTTGGATAAGGAGACAAGTCATTGGTATGGTCACAAGAATTGCAGTTGAAGACAGTCAACTAGGGTTTCATCTGGGGTCAACTCTAGGTCAACTCTAGGTCAATTGACTGATTGAAAGGCATTAAAGGCTATTGGAGAGATGTGGGGTTCATCATTTGACATATAGAGAAGGATATGTTTTTATGCTAAGACGAAATCAAGAGAAATCAAGGAGAAGAGGAGTTTCTAAATTAGGGTTTCTGTGTAAAATCCCCTAGTTTAGGTCAAATTTCCAAGCAAGATAAGTCAAAATGCAAGCTTCAAATGGATCCTTGGCCAACATGAAACTTGTATAGGATCTCAAGACCTTTAATTTGAGTGGTGGAAGACATCAAGGAGATTTATAGAACTCAAGTTATGGTCCTTGCAAGTTACAGGTCATCTGAGGTATCTGAACTTTTGTCTGTGAAAGTGACTTGACTTCCAAGCAATTTTTACCCCTCAAGGAGATTTCAAATGAATTTATGGTCAACATAAGAATTGTTCCTCATTGACTTAGCTTTCTATAATGGTATGGTATGCCTTCATATGAGTTGTGGAACTCTACTTATGGTCTTGGCAAGCAAAGGGTATTTTGGTCATCTAGGGATTACAGGTCATTCTTAGCCTATGCCTAAAACTCATACAAGGAAGCTTCAAATGAAAAACTTCCCAACATCAAAGTTGCTCAAAATTCCATTTTAAGTCTAGAAAAGAAGTCATTAAAGTTTGGAAATGTATGGAATGAGACTTGACCAAAGTTGGTGAAAAATGACCTAAAAAAGGCATATAAGTTGAAAAAGTTGAAATAAAAAATTGGTTTGAGAGATCTACAAATCCAATATGGGTCATCCAATATACCAAATTGATTCCCAACATCATTTTAGAGACATTGGTTCAGCCACTTTTTTGAGTTAAGAGTAAAAAATTGGACTTGCTTTGTATTTTTGTTGCTTGCATAATAAGGCAAGAAGAGGAAGCTTGGCATAAGTGACTTTTCAATGCAAGGAACTTGGTTTTTTCATACATACCATGACAATAACTCATAAGGGGAGATTTTGATACAAACATGAAAGGAAAGGCATGAGATATGAGATGGATCAAAGTATCATTAAGGGAGAACTTCCATAACTTTCCATCACTCTCTAGAATCCTCCAAGTTCATTCTAGAAGCTTCTCAATCAGTTAATCATCATCTATATAAACACAAGAATGGCTCCAAAATGTGGTTGGTGATTCATTTGGCAAGAATACATAGCTTTCTTCCATCTTCCCAATTTTGCAAATTATTCTCAATCTCTCACAAAACCCCATCAATTCACAAAGTTCTTGATCCTAATCTACTCTACAATCATCCTAGAACAGAGATTCATCAAGATTTGGTTAAGATAATTCCATTTTCGTGTGCCATAATCTTCATCCTCAAAAGTGCAAGTTGGATCAAAACTCAAGAAGCAAGCAAGATTCATCCAAGTAATTGCAAACAGTAGAAAGCACACCATTGGAGGAGCATCTAGAAGCAATTACAAGCCTGGGATTCACCTGCAACTACCTCTACCATAGCTGCTAAGCAGGTTGGTGTTTTCTGTCTTCTCTCTATGATTAGGTGTTGTTAGGTTAGATTATTGGTATAAGATTGTTAGGGTTAGGAAGAGGAACATTTACCCCATCTGTTATGGCCATTAGAGACAATTGGATTAATGATGATGAAACTGTGATGATCAAGAACTCCTGAATTAGGGCAAGGCAATGTTAGATTTTTTGGCTCAGAATACTCACCATGACCTGTAGATCGTTCTAGGTTAGTTTGAGTAAGATTGGTGATCATGCACATCAGGTGCAAATCAGTGGTACCATGATCTTCCAGCTATCGAGCTCGAGTATGCAATGAGATTCAGCAAAATCTAGGGTTAGGATCTTGTAGAGGGTGAAGAGTAGAGCAGTTTTGGTTTTAAGGTCGTGGTGTTTGGTTGAGTGAGGAGGGAGAACTGAGCAGTGGAAGTTTGTGCATGGGAGAAGAATTTCTGAAACCCTAGCTCCTCGTTGGGGACGATGAAGGCTAGCCGTCCGATCATTTCTTTCTAATTGACCTTTTCATCTCATCTGACGGCCCGTATTTGAAGTTGAAAAATGGAGGGAGCTGACTAAAGCGAAACGCAGCGTTTCACTTAAACGCGCGTCTGGGCTGGGTCCAGCAATTCATATCCCCACCCCCGTTTATAAGCCCAATGCAATTTAGGCGTGATGTCGTTGCTACTTGCACCGAAGGCTTGTCTTTTTCTTTGGCATTTTTTTCAGTTGATTTTTCTGAGCGTGTTGGGCTTCACGTTATTGTTATTCACACCCCTGCTCTGTGGCCCACCTGGAAAAACAACTGGGCGCAAATGCTGTTCTCACCCCCCTCCCTTTTATTCATATTTTGTGTTTCTTAATTTCTTTAATATTTTTATATCTTTTAAAAAAATCATTAAAAAATGGAAAATGGCTTGTTTTAATTGGTTCTTTTTGCTATAGGTCCATTATTCTGTCTAGAAAATATGAAATAATAAAATTAGCATTTTATTTTTGTTTAATATTTTTCATGCATTTTTTCTTGTAAATAGCATTTTGTTAAGTTTAGTTTGATACTTAAATTTGTTAATTTTTGTTCTAATAGTTGCTTTAATATTTTTTGTCCATTCTTTTTAGGTTGATTAATAGGCATTGTTAGCTTGTACATACAATTTAGTTCCCATTTTTAGAAATTAATTTTAGGTGTTTAGTTTAGGTGAGAACAACATGAATAAAATTAGGGTTTAAGTGATGACTTAGGTGAATTAGATCATTTCCCTTAGGACTTAGAGATTGAATACTTTAGCTATGGGGCTATAGGGATTAGGGGTAGTTATTAGATCCCTTAGAAATCACTAGGATTCCCCTGCTGCTATTAGTATATTACTGTATTTGATGGACTGGTATGGTGTGCCCTCTGGGGATATTTGTTTGTCTGTATGGGTATTGGGATTGCTTGGGGATTGGGAAAGCTGAAGACTTATGATGATGAAGCCATTGGGGATCAAGAGCTTGAAGACCAGCTTCCAGAGTTGATGAGGAGATTCCTGCTAGCAGCTGTTGAGGAGATTAGGGTTTAGGAGCTAGGCAGAGCTCTAGATTAGAAAGCTTAATTCTCAAACATGGAAGGCCTTGACTGCCTCCATTCTTCTCTGTGATGAAGAGTCTATCTAAGACACTCACCCCCTTCCTTTGGAAGGCTTGGTGATAGTGTCTAAGAGATAGAACTCTTGAGAGAAAATATCTTATGTGTTAGTAGCAGTTGGTTTGCCACCCTTGGTAGTCAACTAATTGCTTAACACCCAATTCACTCTTGTGATTGATCCCTCAGCTTGGAGGATGAGACTTGAAGAAAAGCCATTGTAGACTGAAGATTGATGACAAAGACCTTGCTTGAAGGCTGTGGAGATGGAGATGGATGCTTGCTGAAGCTTGAAGTCAGATGTTGTTTCAGAGCTGCTGATGCTGTTTATTTTTCTGCTGTATTTCATTTTTGATGTATTGATTGGTTTTCTGGACTGTATTGTTTGTTGTTTACCCTGTTGGGTTGAAAGTGAATCCTGTTCACTTTTGCCTATTGTTTTCTAGGTTCGAGGTTGAGTGGGACTCCCTTGCCTCGCTTGTATTGCTGCATCCATGCATTTTACTGCTTTACTGTATATATCTGATATTGTTTTTGTTTCCGCTTATCCCGTAGGATCTCTGTTTCTCTCTGTGCAAGAGAGGAGCATGATAGACACTAGGTCTTAACCCATGCATGATAACATTAGGTTAGTTTGATTCCCTTCGCAACCGTAGGTTAGAGTTCTGTCTCTTCTTTCTCAAAACAAACAGAAAAACACCATAAATATTTCAAACACAATAAAAGACACTTCTTCCGTAAAAGAACGTGAACTCATCAAAACGTCATTTTTGTCCGCCGGGACTGTTAATCAGAAAAACCTTTTTCAGAAGGAGTAAAATCAATCAAGACAGACTTGTGTCGTACGTGGCCCGAACTACGTTTGCTCTGATCTTCCATGCAGTGTGGAAGTACGTAGGCATAGGATGCGATTATCCTAGCGAGCAACCTTCCCCTTCTTTCCCGTAGGTAGGCGAACTACGTTGACTCTGATTTCTCGGTCCAGACGAGAATACGTAGGCATAAAGTGCGATACTTTGCCGAGTCATTTTATTTTCATTTTTATTTTTCTTTTAACCCTTGACCTTTAGTTTAGATAGAAGTAACAATCCGTACCCGAAAACAAGCGTGGATCCCGTCGAGTACGACGGACGTGAGGGGTGCTAATACCTTCCCCTTGCGTAACCGACTCCCGAATCCAGGTTTTGGTTGCGACGACCATACCTTTCCCGTGTTGTGCGAGGTTTACTCTGAGCGTTTCCTTTCCCTCCCGTGGGATAAATAACGCACGGTGGCGACTCTTCTATTCAGCCGGCGCCGATTTTCGCAGTAGCGACACATTCGAACTTTCGTTTCTAAAACACTTCTTAATTATTTGGACCAATACTTACATTGTCCAACAAACATATTTCGAATGAAAAAGGTATCGTTGGGATCAAGCATTCCAATGGTGTCCCGATTGATTTGATTACGAGGCCGACGTCTCGTTTATCAAGTAATCGTCATCCCTCCTAGCATTTAACCCATCTAATCTCGTTCCTCACCTTTATACGGTCGAGTCTAAACCCTAGTACGCTTCTAAACCGTACGTCAAATTCAAAACTATTTTCTTAATTAAACTACGAAAGAATTGAGTTCTTGGAGTCCCGCACTCCTTGAATTCTTGAGTAACTACTCTTGGGGCGTACGCTTTAGGTTGTGAGTTGCTTGACCTTTCGTTCATAAAACACATGCCCTAACTACTTGGACCAATGTCGTTATTGTCCATTCAAGTACATTTTCATAATTAATTGAATGAAAAAGGTATCATCAGGATCTAGCATTCCAATGATATCCCGATTAATCGATTGCGAGACTGACGTCTCTTTTATCGAGTAGTCGTCATTCTCCCTTAAAATATTCAACCCAACTCTCTTCTCTCGCCCCCGCGCGATTGAAACTTTCCCAAACATAATTTCGAAGTTAGTTGAATGAAAAAGGTGTTGTTGGAATCCAGCATTCCAATGAAGCCCCGATTGATTGATTGCGAGGCTGACGTCTCGTTTATCGAATAGTCGTCATTCTCCATCAAATTACCTAACTATACTCCTCTTTCTCGCCCTCGTGCGATCGAAACCTTAAACCTATTCAAATATATCCAAAACCAAAACATCCAATACGATAAACCTAAATTTCCTCGCCCTCGCGCGATTTCCAACAAAAACACCTTTTGTCAAGAACATTGTTTAGTCCCCTCTTCCGCGCATAACAAACTCGTGCTTCAGCCTCCCCTAGCGAGCAGACAAGCCAATGTTTAGCAGTTAGAATGCGACCTAAACACTCGTTCGTTCCCATACCAAACCTCCTTACCGTAGTTAGTCGAACTACGGCTGCTCTGATTCTTCATTCTCTTCTGAATGTAAGATACGTAGGCACAAGATTGCGATGATCTTGGCGAGCACAATCCCCCTTTTTCCCGTAGTCCCACGAACTACGACGCTCTGATTTCTCATTCTCGTCCGAATGAGCATACGTAGGCACAAGGGCCCCAATCCTTGGCGAGCACCCTATCCTATAACCATCCATTCTCCCTATAGGATAAACCTTAGAAGAAAACAAATAAGCGTAGTTAACTTTACCCTCGAATCGATCAAGAGGTTCCCGTTGAGTACAACGGACGTAGAGGGTGCTAATACCTTCCCTCTGCGTAACCGACTCCCGAACCTAGAATATTGGTTACGATGACCATGTTCTTATTTCCTTTAAAGGTTTTATCGATATTTTCCTATTCCTGCATTGGAATGAATAAAGTTCGGTGGGACTCTGTTTCGAACAGTATTTTCCGCGGCCATCGCGAGGATCGTATTTTTCGAGGTACGACAGACAATCACTAGCATAATGACCATACTTCTGGCAATTGAAACACTGAATGTGGCTTTTGTCTGGCTTTCGACCACCACCTCTTCCTTTATCTGCAGCACCACCTCTTTGGTTGCCTTGGTTCTAAGGTTTCTTCTGATTCGACTGATTTCCTCCTTTGTTGCCATTCCAACTACCTTTACCTTTTCTTTCCTTTTCTGACTGCACCTGTAAAGCCATATCTTTCGACTTTCCTGCAGCTCTCTCAATCATCCTCTGTTCATGAGACTCAAGAGTCCCTTGAAGCTCTTCCTTCGTCAATACTGACAGATCTTTCGACTCTTCTATGGCAACTACCACGTGGTCGAATTTTGGAGCCAACGATCTCAAAATCTTTGAGACAACTGCTTTCGTCGTTAGCGCTTCTCCACATACTTTGATTTGATTCACCAACTTCGTAACTCTGGTGAAGAAATCTGTAATGCTTTCGTTGTCTTCCATCTGAAGCAACTCATAGGTTCTCTTGTGAGTTTGTAATCTCACCTCTTTCACCTTCTCTACGCCTCCAAATGACTTTTCAAGAATCTCCCATGCTTCTTTTGCTGAATCAACATCACTAACCTTTTCAAAGTTATCAGGATCAACACATTGATGAATTATAAAGAGTGGTTTATAATCCTTCTTCTTCAATTCTTTGTGTGCTGCCTTTTCCGCCTCTGTTGCGTTCTCCACCAGCGATGTTACTTCGTCCTTCACAAGATCCCAAAGATCTTGATAACAGAAGATCACCTTAACCTGCTTGCACCAATTCTCATAATTGTCTTTCTTGAGAATTGGCAGGGTCGTCGGAAAGTTGCCGTTTGGATAGTTCATCGCCATCACTATCTTCCTTCCTTGAATCTCTTAACCGGAGCTCTAGATAGCAGATGTTGGAAATTCACCTCACACCCTATGAAGAATTCCCTTCAATCTTGATCTCAAGATTGATGAACAAACCCACAATATGATAATGATGGTAATAACAAGTAATTATCAAGAACAACAAAAGAGAAGAAGAATAACAAACAAGAAAGAGAAGAATGAGAGAAGAAGTATTTGGAGAGAATGTGTTACCCACAACTATGGGATTTCTTATTGAACTTTCACTTGCTAACTGCAACTGTGAAATCTGTTATGTTGTGATGTAGAATACAAAGCAAGGCACCCTATTTATAGTTTTAGGTTTACACTAGCCCAAAACATAAAAGGCCCAAAATATTCTAAATCAAATCTAATCATATGATATCAAATCTAATCATATGATATCAAATCTAATCATATGATATCTAATCATATCATATCAAATTAATCATATGATATCAAATCTAATCATATCAAATCACAATGAATTATATTTAACAATAACTAAGTTTGATGTAATCAGCCTACCACTAATTTAAAGTAAAGTGAAATATGAATCTCGATCCACTAGAAAAACTTCCAACGAGATTTTTCAAATCAAATGTTAAGGGTCATTTTGTTTGAGTTAAAAAATGGAAACATATTTAGTTAAATACGTGATTGAATATGTTCTCACACATGTGAAAAAGTTGTATGTCTTAGAGACACATGTTCCAAAAATGAGCCTCCAAGTTCTACTCTTAAGCATAAAAGAGATGCTTATAAGAAGCATGTTGATGATGCCTTCAAGTTCACGTATTTTTGTTATAGAATTAAGTTTATAAAATTTTGCATCATGGGTATTTGATACTTGATATGGTTCTTACATTTGTACTAATGTGTGTGGGCTAAAAAAGAGTAGTGAGTCGGAAAAATGTGAAGTTGATTTACGTGTTGCCAATGGAGCAAAGTTGTTTCTTTAACCATAGAAACTTATGTATTGACTTTACCTAGTAATTTGATAATTTAGTTAGAGAATTTCTATTATGTACCTCCAATTTGCATGAATATTATTTTTGTTTCTTGTTTGGACAAGTTTGGTTTTTCATTTATAACGATATATTATATGCTACAACACAAATAAACAATGGATTGTATGTCCTTGATCTTACCTCTGAGGTATTTGGTTCTGTTGTGAGGGTAATTTTGTAAAATATCTTGTGAGGTTTTTTTTGTTTATGAGTTAAACTAAGTTAAAAAGCTCTTGTTTGGTTCATGGGATTTTCCATTAAAATATCATTTTTGGTTCGTGAGTTGTGCTTGTTATAAAAGTTATCGTTTGGTTCAAAAGATTGTCCGTTAAAACCTCCACTTGGTTCGTGAGCTTCACATGTTGAAAAAGCTCTCATTTGTTTCAAGAGATTATTCATTAAAATTTCTACTTGGTTTGTGAGTTGTGTCTCATATAAAAGCTCTTGTGGTTCGAGATTATCCTTTTACAATTTTGTATTAGTTTGGAGGTTAGCCATTGTAAATCTCAAGTTTATGTGTAAGGATGTCTGTGGGAAAAGCCTATAAAAAAACCTTACAATATAGTGAAAACTCTCAACAAGATATTCTTGGGGAGAGGATTAGGCCAATTGGTTAGGATGAACCTCTACAAATATCTGGTGCATATTTTTCTACCCTTATCTCTTTACATTTCAATCATTTATTTACTTCTACTATATTTCTTTCTCTCTTCTATGTTTTTCTTTATTCCACTTCTTATTCCTTGCTTGTTTCAAAAATGTGTTTTAAACTCGGATTTCATCAAATATATTTTTATTTAAGCATCATTTTTCAAACCCGCATAGTTCACCCCCCCTCTCTTGTGTTTATAGTCACTTGTCCAACAAGTGACATCAGAGTCTAACTCATGTTTAATGACTAATCGTCTCAGGAGGTAGAAAATGACTACAAATACTTCTATTTTTAACAAGGTACTTTTCATGAATATACCTCCACCATTTGATGGTGAAATTTTTTAATTGTGTAAAGCGAGAATTGAAGCTTTTATTAACGCTTGTGATTTTGATATGTGGAATTTTTAATCAATGGTTTATTTATTCCTATTTTTTCTTTAATGATAAAGTAGTAAATAAAATCAAGTTTCATTGGACTGTGGAAGACAAGAGAAAAGTGAAACTTGGTTTTAAAGTTAAACATCTTCTGATAAGTGCTTTAAGTTCTAAATATTTCTATTACGTTTTTACTTGTGATTCCAGCAAGGAAACATGGGACACTCTTGAGATGATCCATAGAGGTTCTTCAAAGACCGAACAAGAGAGGATGAATACATGAGTCCAAAAATTTGGAATGCCAGATGAATATGAGAGTCATTGTCATAGATCGTAGTTAACCATTGGAACCCTTAGAGGGTATATTAGAAATTTTGTATCTAATAACTATTTAAGGATTAAAACTTGGAATAACAAATACGATCGAATCCTAAATTTGAAAGATAGTAGTGCCTCAGTTGTGTTTCAGGAAGAATCTAGAAAGAAGAAGATAATCAAGAAACTTAAGGAGTTGATCCAGTTACTTAAGGAAGAAGAGTAAATATAAAAAATACTAGAAAGACCTTCATCTTCCTCATTGTCTTCAACAATAAGAATACTCAAAGATTAAAGTGAAAGATCAACACATGTAGAATCCTTTGAACGAATGATCTTAACAGATGAATGATCATATAATGGAAATGATAAAGAATCTTCATCTTGCTATTTATTTAAGAAATAAGCTTCATATGCTCATATCTCTGAGAGAGAATCTTCAAAAAAATAATCTTTGAAATAGAGATGATAAAGAGACAACATCTAAAATAATTTGTGAAGATTCAACTTTTGTAGGACTATTTAGATATCTCTCATCACTAATGTCACATGAAGAAGATGGAGTAACAAATAATGAATCAATGGAGAAAACATCAAGAGATTAATGCTAATATGTCTTTAGAGATATACTCGATGATACATCGAAAGATTCTTATGAAGAATATTTTTAAAGAAGGGACTCTCATAAAGAATATCACGCGTACCTCAAAGCTTCAAGAAAAGATGACATTAAGGTATATTATTTAACTTATAATCAAATGTTTAAGCTTAGTGTTAATATTAGTAAAGACAATGATAAACTATATAATCACATTCCCGATGGCTATGCCTCAAATCTTTCTAGGTATCCTGATGTCACCAAGGGTAAGATCAAGGGGATGAAAATCCATGTCTGTTATGTATTCACGGAGTGTTTGCTTCCAATTGCTTTTCGTTCCTTGCCTCTTGAGATATGGAAGTCGCTAACTAAATTAAGACATTTTGTATAAAAGACTTGTGTTGTAATACGTTAAAGTCGAAAGACCTTGTATTTGGAACTTGTTAAGAGAACTTTCAATTTTTAGAAAATGTAGTTGTCCTAGTGGAAAGTCTCAAGACTATTGGTTGCTTGATAAGGAATAGAAATATGCCCACGTGCATGTACTAATCAATTGTGATGAGGTTAAACTGTATCTCGAGTAAGTACATTTTGTAAAATAACAATTTTTCTCTCAACTCATTATGTATATATATACTCATCAATTTTATGTTCACTATCAACTCGTTCCAAAAATTTCATTGTATAAATGAGGAAGATGTTTCTGGTCTTATACACAAGAAATTTCCTTCATGGCTTAAGGAATATGTAAGTGTATTTCTCACAATCGATGTAGTTTGCCAATAAATTATCTTTAAGGTTAGATGTATTTTTTTTAGGTGAATGATGAGAGAAATGGAACAAATAGTCCATATGTGAAGGCATTAGTTGAGATCTTAATCCTAAGGTAACATCATGGCACGTGTACTTTGTTAATGGGTACAAGTTTCACACTCAATAATTGATTCATTATAAAAAAAGACTACTAACTATGGGGTACATGTAAAAGGTCTTACAAATAGAGGAGAAAATTATTTTTATGGTATCATCAAACGTATCCTTCAACTGAAATACCATGAGTTTAGTAACAAGATTATCCTATTTTATTATGATTGGTTTGATCCAACAAACAATCGTGGCGCCCGAGTTAATGATGAGTACAATCTTGTTGTCACTAAGATGAATAAATTATATTGTCAATATGACTCGTTCATTCTTACACCATAAGAAAAACAAGTGCATTATGTCCCCTATCTATAAATGTGTAAAAACATGTGTAGATAGTGCGCACCAATCACCACAAAACCAAGGGATTATGTGGAGATAGACAACATCACGGATGAAATGCCTTATCATGCCTTCACTAGTAGAAAAAATACTTTATAGCAGAGGTTTTTAAGTCAGTTCACCTGCCACCTGACTTAAGAAGTGATGCGGTGGCAATTTCGTAAATATTGGCAACTTAGTTAAGTCATGTGTATTTAAAACCGACCTAAAAAAGATTAAAAAAATATATAATTTATATTAAATTTCTTAAGTCACATGTATGTGTTTATTAATTGACTTAAAAACTAGTTTTTAAGTCAGGTGTCAGCCACCTGACCTAAGAAGTTTTATATACTTCTAACAAAACGCAGGTTCGATTCCATCTTGAAACAAGTTAGTGAAATAAAACAATAATATTAAAAAATATTCTCTTCCTCTTTGTTTTCAGATTTAGGTTACTCACTCTTTTCTCCTCTCTCTTCTGCCTAGCCGTCACTCTCCTTCGAAAATACCATCACCGTAAACCCTCACCGTGAAATACCATCACCATCGTCCAACTACCCTCCACCGTAAACCCTCCGATTTCGTCTTCCTCCGTCAACTTTCCATCACCGAGAAACCCTATCCTTTATTTTCACCGTAAATCCTCAGTCCACCATTGAAACCCCTCAAACCTTTGTTTCCGCCGCAATACTACCAGTGTCTTCTTCTTCATCAACAAATTTTAACCTCAAAACCCTCGTCGATACACCATACTTCATTATCCTTCTCGTGACTTGCAGACAATATTAAAAAAAGGGGCTCAGCGGTCAAGAGTTTGTACTGGCTAGTTACAACTCAGCAGCTCGTGGAAATAACAGTGACTCGGTTTTGGAGCATTGGTTTGATTAGAGGTGGCACATTGTTACCATTCGACATGGTGAGTGATTCTGTTATGCGATACTATACTGCAGCAGCAACTCGAAGGAATGGAATTCTTTGACTAATGATCCTTATATGGTGGTAATCGATGTACAAAATAACTCTGAAACCAGAATACGAAAGCTTACAAGAGTTGTTGGTCCCTGCACGACATCATTTTGCGGAGTTGTTCATGTCGGTAAAATTTTGAAACTCTCTGCGTAAGCATCTGTAATGAATATCACTTGGTTGGTTTTGTTTTGTTGAGAATCAATTACTTTAAACTTTTCACAATCTGTTTGTTTGCTAGTTAAATTTGTGTTAAACTCATAATCAATATGGTTCAATATGAACTCTCTTTTCTTTTAAAATAATGATGCATTATGCTAAAATCTCACATTACTTGTGTTGTTTTGGTTGCGTGAAATTTTTGATAGATTGTGTAATGTTGTTGCTGCTAGTTCAATGAGAGCGATCATGGCAGAACGTCGATCCATGTTTGGAGGAAGAGAATATTCCAGAAGGTTGATGAGATTGAGAGAATCAGAGATGGGAAGTGATTTAGTGTAGACATCAGTTTCTGTGGTATTTGAGTATTTCATGAATCATGATCAAGATGGTTATGTGGAGACGGTTATCACAGTTGACGAGAGTTATTTTATGATTATATTTTCAAACATTATTTATGAACTTTACTTTGTATATGAATATGTAGGTGATGAACTCCTATCTGACTCATTCCCCTATAAGGAAATTGAGAATGGCTTACTGTGGGAAGTCGAAGGAAAGTGGGTTGTTCAAGGAGCTGTCGATGTTGATATTGGTGCTAACCCTTCTGCTGAGGGTGGAGGTATTATAGTACTCCTTATGAACCCGTTTTTGTTCAGATCCACTTGATAAGTGAAGAAACTGTGAACCTCCTTTTGTTCTGTTGTCCGTTACAGTGTTTAGTAATTTTCTAGGAATAAATTTACTGTATTGTCATATACCATAGTTGATTACTGAATCATTATGTGGCACATTTTCTCACATAGTAGATGTTTGATAGATGTAAAAAGATACGACATGGTTATAAGCTACCACGGATCTATTTTATTTTTAATGCTTTCTTTTTTGCAGGATGGAGAGGCTTATGCTTACTTGCTAAGTGCTCTTGCTCCGGAAGTTGCAGGCCCAGGTACCTTGACCACAACTGATCCTACAGAAAGAGCAAAGATGGTTCTTGAGCAGGCAGAGAGGTTAGATTGCAAGCGATACCCCACTCCAAAGGACATAGTGGAGGGGTCTCCTAACCTTAATCTTGCATTTGTTGCTCAAATATTCCAGCATAGGTATGGGTTACTTTAAACATGTTGCAAATTGTGCTATTCGCTTTGTTGCAATTTTTTGGAGGCATGCTTCGAAGAACCTATGTTCTTTCTTCTTTACCTTTTCTATTGGGAAAAGAGTGTCTCCTTTAATTTTTTCTATAGGCTTCTGACTTCTGAGTATCAGGATCTTATGAATATAAAAAGATTGTTCTTTCTTACGATTCTTTCCACTAGACTAAAACTTTCTATTTTGGAAAAAAGAGGACGGGGCAATTGATTCACATGTTAGGAACACATATTTAAAGGATGGAGCTGTAGCTTGGAGAATGTGACTTTCATTCTTATAAATTCAAAAATCTCTTGTACTTTCACTTGTGCTGCTGGATTGAGCCTTGCAGTGATAAAATGCCTTACTATTTGTCGGTCTAATGATATTTCCAAGTATCAGATGGTGGAGCTCATGAACCAAGTCTTTGAACCCACAGATCCTAAAGTCACACTAGACAATTTTCCTTACCATTTAAGGTAATGTCCTAGGTTAGCTTTTCCTGTTTTTTTTCTCTTCTTCTTTTTCATGTGAATCTTTGAATTGCACTGTCATAACTTTTTTTTCTATTCATGCATATAATGATTGAAATTGCAGTGAAAAAATCAGAATCTTGTTAACAAGTGCTGGATATGTTCATTTAAAACAACATCAATTATACAAGCATACGAAGAACCTTTCGCCGATAAGCCGAGCTATTTTGCTTTCTGGACCTCGAGGTATAAATTAACATGTATGTAAGTGCAGATTATTTTGGTTTACTAATCACTATGTAACTGATATTTTGATTTTTTTTTTTGAAGAATTCTATCAGCAATCTCTTGCTAAAGGTTTAGCAAATTATTTCGAAGCGAAGATATTGTTTCTAGATATGAATCACTTGTCTTTCAAGGTAGAGTTATTTACATTTTCTCATTTTAATTGTTAACTTCTTATATATTTGTAGTCATATCTATAATGTTTTTTCCTTTCCTTTTTACAGATGCATGACAGATGCAGATGTTATGCAGCAAGACTAGCGAGTATCAACAGTGACACGTTTCATGTATTTTCACACAGATGGGTTCTCTTAGAAGTTCTTGATAAGGTTTCACCTGGATCTGTCAACTGGAAGCAGGCAAAAAAGCCTCCTATAAAGATGCCATTTCGAAAAGTGGAGAATTGAAACCAAGTTATAAAAATTGGGAAGGACCTTAACTTTTCCTTAGTAAATGTTGTTGGTAATGATATTGTACAAGGGAATAAGAAGCTCTTACTAGGTTAGTTTCAATGATTTTCAGCTTTATGGTAGATTTGCACTGTTGGTGAAGCCGATATGTTTGTTTGATAACATACGAGTGACTAACAAGAATGTTCATCTCTGTTTGTCCAACAACATTATGTGGAAGCTTATGAGATTTACCATGCTTCAACTTCTGAGAAACTTAAGATCACACTCGCAAGGTAAAGAGATTACGGATGCTGATATATTGAACTGGGCAAACAACTAAGTGAAGAAAGCCGGAAGAACGTCTCAAATGGAGAGTTTCAAGGTAATAAAGCATAAAATCACCAGTTCTTAGTATATTGTGGTATTAACATGTATGCAAATATTTGATCTTAAGGTGGCTAAAAAAAAATTGAAATTGTGTAAATGTATTTACGTATAATACTTTTCTTGCTACTCTTAATTTTCATTAATCTAAAACTGTTATTAATATTCTCTCGTGTTAATTTTTCATTTATTTTATTGCATCAGGATAAAAATCTTTCCAACGGTATTTTTTTCCTTGAGCTTTTGAGCGTTGTTGAGCCAAGAGTGGTCAATTGGAGTCTAGTTACTAAAGGAGAAACTGGTATGTTGGTTTGCGTTCAACTTGAAACTACTTAGTTTAACATTGATGTGATGTGAATGTATCATCTTACAAACAACAATTGAAATGTTCAAATGTATATCTGTTGGACAAATCACAGATGATGACAAGAAGTTGAATTCAACATATACTAATGTCAACAATAGTATATGTAATTTTGCCGTGTTCCATGAAAAATCAACTTCACTGTTTTTGTTCAGTTGAAGTCTGCTAGTAAACAGTGTTGTCCATTGTGGATGACGGTCCATGGCGGATAGCCAAAATCCCGCCATACTGAACGCTTTGTGGCGCCGTTATAACGGGTTATGGCGGAAAAACCTGCAATATCGGTCAATATTTACCATGGCGGCTAGCCCAAAAACCGCCACGTATATCTGCCATAGTGCTGCAATTGCGGATATTTGATAACACTGCTAGCAACACACTTAAGACACTTTCTTTTATTGATAAAAATTCATATGGATCCCACGAAGTCTTGTGGATCCCATAGTATGTTAATGCTTACCTCAGATTATAGCATACTTTTAAACTGTTCTTAATAGGCTGAGAAATTTGATAGCTTATTTTGCATTTAACCTTGACAGGTAAACCAGAAGATGATACTTACTTTATCTGCTAGCATCATGTACTGGAGTCTGCAGCATTCTGAAGAAAACAGCATCCCAGAGTCATCGCCCGTAGCTTCATTAGATGGCGAACAAGAAACAGATTTAGTCAATGAGGTATCCGATTTAGCCATTGATGATAATGCTTCAGAGAAATCCAACTATCCTTAAGTTGGCGATATGGAATCTCTGCCGACATTAAAAAGGAAGCCTGTTAAAAAGTTGAAATAAGTCACATAATGAGAAAAATTCATTTTTGTTTATAGAACAGAAGGTCGAAGCCAGCCTCTTGGTGCTTGGCGCAAAAGAAAAAACTTTATTTTTTTTATGAAAAACCACAGATTATAGAAGGATCTTATAAAATTTGTTTTAGTATTTTTTTAATATTCTTTGACGAAAATCGTATGCATTTTTTTCCTCTCAATAATAAGAAAATAAGGCATCCGTTTTATTTTCTGCCTGTTACAATACAAGCATGATCTCTATAAGCAATTTTGATTTAGCTTTATGTTGTGAAATTGTGAATACTGATATTGTTTTCTTTGAACAGAAATTGAATGAGGAAGCAAGTCAAGTGGCGAACGATGCAGTAGGGAGTATAAGAACAAATGCTTCTTTCTGTTCTGAAGAGAATGTGATGGAATTGTATAAGCAAATATGCGAAGGACCTGATTTAATTAAGGCAAAAAGTGCAGTTGTTTCTATATTTATGTGATTGTATTTGGCTTTCCCTCACTATCTGTTAGAATTGGTGTCTATACTTGTATTAGGCTAATCTTTGGAACAAGTTGTAGGTTTCACAGTAGAAACAAGTTACATCAGTATTAATGGCTTTATATATGCTTAATATTGACTTGTTATCTGCTTAACATGGTTCTACATAATTTTGTGATAATGAAAATAAGAGTTAGTTCTGCTGCTGTTTTCTGATAATTTTGTGATAATTTTCTGATATATAATTGTGTTAATATACTTGGTTCTACATAATTTTGTGATAATGAAAAGAAGAGTTAATTTTCTGATAATTTTGGGTGTAATTTGTTGATTGAGTTGGATAGTCAGATTTGGGGATAAATTGTTAAATGGGAAAGCTGCATCTGATTTGTATGATTATTCAAAAAAAAAAACTTCTTAGGTCGGTTAGTTATACCCGACTTAAGAAAGTAAGTTCTTAGGTCGGGTATAAATGGTTTCTGCAGGCTAGACTTATTAAGTCGGATTCTGCCTAACCGACCTAAGAAGTTGTTTCTTAAGTCAGGTCCACAACCGACTTAAGAAGTCAAAACTTCTTATGTCGGTAATTCCTAAGTCGGGCTCGGACCCGACTTAAAAAGTCATTTTTAACCGACTTAAGAAGTCTTTTTTCCACTGGTGCTTATCAGTTTAACGAAATGTCACCAATTATGACTATTACAGAAGTTGACAAATATGTGTTTTAGCCGATAAAAGAATAATTGATTAGGTTGAGAGAATAATAATGTAAATTAGCTGAAGTTTTAGTTTAAAAATTATTATGATATTGTTTTAGTATATAAACAATCCTAAATCATATATCACTTCTAAGTGTAATAAACTCTAATTGAGTGTTTAATATTATGTGGTGAATGTATATTTGAATCAATGTTTTTTTCTCCTTATTATGCTTATATATTATAACAATTATATTTATTTTCTAGCTTTCAAATGACAACAACACAAGACACGAAGGGAAAAGTATCCATTAGCAAGAATCAATAAAATGGCTAAAACTTTCACTATGTGGTGTGTTACTTTAGATGGAACGGTTATCCAACTAAATTTGTATTTGTACTGACTTTTATACTTAAGTGTTATGAGTTCAAATGTAATGGTTCAGTTTCGAGGATTTGTGACGATTTAATTCAAGGTTGAAACTCTACAAATCTTAATTTAGTTGTTAGTTAGTCAGTTTGAGATAAAGCAAAGGCATATACTTGTCTTTTGTATGAAAAATCTTTTTAATTTTCTCTTGTTGAAGTTCTTTAATAATGATGGTGGCTTTATCTAGGTGGCTTTTATTTTTGTGCTACTTTCATGACTGCAATTAGTTATATAAAGAGTAGATAATGTCTCCATACTTATCATGCAAAAATTTAATTCAGAAGTTGTGTTATGTACTGTGTTATCCCATGTATGCAAAATGTACAACAACACCTCCACAATGCAATCCATTATAGATGTATCTGGTGGGATCCATACTAGTATATCACTTTGAAGCAATTCATAAGATTTAATCATAGGTCTCAAAACTTTTATCTAACATTAATACTTTTTATTTAATTCTATTTCAACTTAAAAATAGGTTCAAGTCATTCTTGTCAAAAAAATAAAAATGTCAAATACATCTTTCTACTTTTGTATTTTATGTTTATATTTTCATAATGCAAACAATAATGCAATGTCGTGCTGAATTTCATAATGTTTTTTAGTTTTAATCCAAACAATAATTTTGTTGTAAAAATTAGAAAAATATTAAATAAAAAACTGTTTCGGGAAACTTTCAATCGTTGTAATAAACTTAAAAGAGAAAATAAATAAATAAATATAGAAAGGAATGTGTATTGGTCAATAAGTGTAGGTGCGCATGTCACCCCTATAAAGGGAAAGGACACTGATAGGCCGTAGTAGGAATATTACATTGAATGGTGGTTAGGATATGCCCGCGGTGGCAAGAACCTCTGTACGGTGGTGGTTTTGTGGTGGTTTTTAGGATATGCTGACATGAGGTGAGAGACCATGTATATGTGTTGGCTGCTTTAATTTAAGCGTACGTAGGGTGTGATATGTAGTTGTTAAGATTTGTCGCATTCGTGATGGAAGAGATGTATTTAAGAGGCTTTGGGTATACGGTTTCGTTGGGAAAGGTCACTACCCACCTAGTCATTGGTGGAGCGAAAAATACCCGATCGCATCCCATGCTCGAAAATACAACATAGTCGCCACTAAATTTTATTTATTCTAAGAGAAAGGTAAAATATCAATAAAACCCTTAGGAAAGAGAAAGGAGTAAGGAAGTTGATTATGCAAGGGGAATGTATTAGCATCCCTCACATCCCTTGTAATCAACGATAACCGTTTTGATTGTTTTTTACGTGGATGTGTGTTGTTATCTAAAGGTTACTTAAGATTGATTTTAATTAAGGGAAAAATAAGTTTTGAATTAATATGCTCGCCAAGAATTCGAACCCTCGTGCCTACGTATTCTTATAGTGTAGTGAGAAAATCAGAGCTTTGTAATTCTTGGTTTAAAAAAAAGCATTTGTTGGTGTTGCACCCTAAAATTTGACAAACCTCTTTCTTTACTTGGCTTATGTTTCATTTCATCTTTAGCATTTGCATTTGCATAGCATTGTCCTTTACAGGGGATCAAGAGAGGTGTGTTATTCAAGAGAAGAGTCTCACAGGGTTTCAAACTCAAGCATGAGTGCTTATTCAAGTCATCAAGTGATTACAATCATTAGGAAGTGGTCAGAGGTCTTTGAAAGAGAAGGTGTTGTTTATCTCCTATCTTGGAGGTCAACTGAGGATTATCAGGGGTTCATAAGATCATGGTTATGGATAAGAGATGTTTGAGAAGTTCATTGAGTGCTCTAGAAGCCATTGTGGAGCTCATCTAAACAATTATTTCACTTGCAAGAGGTCACAGTCAAAGGTTGTGCACCTAGGATTTCATCTGGTCAACTCAAGGTCAATTGTGAACTTGAGGGAGTTTGAGACTTGGTGTTAAGTCATTGGAGCTATGGGGAGATATGTTGATACATCTAGGATGTCATTTCAAGTTCAAATATAGAAGAATCATGAGTTCAAGAAGTTACTAAATTAGGGTTTCAGAAGGTTTCAGTGTAAAATCCCCTTCTTTAGTGCCTAATTTCAAGGATAATTTACATCATGATAAAAGTTCAATCTCATTTTCTTGTGAACATGAAACTTGTAGGACATGTTCTTAGATTTTGTTTGAGTACTAGAACTCATCCATTGGGTTGTGGAACTCAAGTTATGATACCAACAAGTTATAGGTCTCATATGAACATATTTTTTGGTCAACAAAAGTCAACTCACTTCCAAGACACTTTTGACCTAGAATCATGTTTCTCCTCAACTTTAGGTGAACATGAAAGTGTTTCCTTATGATCTTAGGCTTCCAAAAAGTTCTATAAGTCCTTGATATCATTTGTATAACTCATATTATGGACCTTACAAGGCAAGGGTATTTTGGGAAAGTTTGATTATAGGTCATTTGTTACATAAGCCATTTTCATGCACTTGTGTACTTCAAATGAACTTTCAACCAACATGAAAGTTTCTCCTAGGGACCTCTTTTACATTATGAAACTCAAGGATTATGTAAATAATGGATGGTTGTGAACATTGGGTGGAAATTTCAAGTAAAAAATGAACTTTAAAAGGTGATTTTAATTGAATACATTATAGGTCATTTTCATGTCTTATTTTGGTTCAATTCTCTTCATGGCACATTCACAAGCAAAATGCACAATTTGGTTTTGGTCCAAGAGGCAAAAAAATACGTGAAATTGCAACTTTCTTCACAAAGAAGTTTCACCTCCAAACATCAAAATTGGATCAAATACAAAGCCCAAGTCCATTCCATTGTGTAATTTAGCTCACCAGCTGCAAGTTTGAATGATTTTTGTGGGTGTAGGCAAGCATATTCATGTGTGCATGAGAGAATTTCATTTTGGGCATTTTTCCAAATTCAGCAAGTTAAAGCTTCATGAGCCTTCTAATTGATCAGATATCCAACATATATAAGTTCAAAACGTGAATGGAGAGCTCAAAAGTGGAAATTGGAGCAAGGGAGAGCAGATTCAGTTTTGAAATTCTCAAGTAAAATTCAAAATCGTTTTTCACTTTTCACTGCAAATCAAAGCAATTTGAAGAGCAATTAAGTTCCCTTGTGCAATTTGGAGTGGATATGGACGATTGGAAGCAAACTTGCAAGCATCTGAAGCACCAACGGAGTGTCTCTGTTCAGTAAGTTTCCAATCAACATTTCTCTCATTCTAGGTCATGATCTAGGTTCATATTGGCTGTATCTGAAGCCCTACCTCGTGTAGGCTGATTGCGACTTTCTATGTCTAATACAACTTAACTGCAAGTGCACAGTCTATCGCGTAGTAATAAAAGATATCGATCCCACAGGGACTCGTAATCAAACTAGTGTTCTCGGGAGTTACTATGTTTAGCTAGGTAGATAATGTTTAAGGAAATAATTTCTGTCACTAAAGGGAACTAAAAACGTTACTTGAATTATAATTACGTGAATCGATATGCAGTAATTATGTTCTTCGGGGATTTGACAAGTTACCGGTATATGAAATATTTTTCAGAATTTATTTAAGCAGAAAATAGTGATCTGAAGACTTTCGTCTCACGATGGTTGTTGACGCTAGTCATAATTCTAAGGACCGAATATACGCTTTCGCTGTCCCATTCGGGGTTAAAACTACTTTTTGGAAATCTCTAAGTTCTAATCTATTTTAAAGTGCTTTCGCTGTTATTAAAACAAATGCATAGTGTTTACTATCTGGTCTTACCGCAGCTGTCGCTTGTTGGTTCGTACCTTAATTAATTTCCCATTGTCGTGGCAAAACTACTTTTAAATAAGTTCTCGCTTTCGCGACGAACGTTTATTCAGTAAATAAGTTTAAACACTCAGACCATAAACAACTTTTGAAAAAGAAAGTTTTCAACTGGTTATTATCAAACCCCGTCTGAATTATTATTACATATCGATTACTCTTATTTAGCTAGACATGGATTTGGGAAAGGTAAAACATAAATAAAAGCAGAAACTTAGAACATTCATATTACTGAGAATTAAAGTTACAATTAACGAAATAATGAAAAACCTGTAACGTATTCAATTGGCTTTTGGCCAAATCCCAACGATGTCGGCAGGATTATGTCTTCAAACCAATAGAGCGCACAAACGAATATTGTCGAAATGGAATACAGGAATAAGGAAAGGAAACAAAAACAGAAAGAATAAAACTAAATTTTTGCTCTGGAAATAAATTTGGGCAGCACTTCGTTGTCTGAATGCGGCCCCCTTTCTCAGCTCCCCTCCTTCCTCTTTTATAGAAGTAGAATTCTAACGGTTGTAATTTGAAGAAGGTGGACTTGGAGGCAGAAATATCAGGGAGTAGTGGTCCATTATTTGGGACTTGGAACTGTATTTTGCACGTTCAATTGAAGTTGTGCGTTTTTGCCTGCATGACGGTCGCCATGGTGTGTGACGGTCGTCACCCGCGTGACGGTCGTCATGGAGGTGTGACGGTCGTCACAGCAGCAAAATGTGCATTCTGCGTTTTTCATGTTGTTTTCATCTTGTTTTCGTCCATATTTCATATGTAATTGCTTCTTTTCTTCATATTGCTTTGTTTAGACATGATCATCAAATACCTGCAAAATATCAGACAAATAATATGGAAAGAACCCGAAATCGGATTGAAAACAGTCAAACATTAGTTGAATTATGCATCAATATATATATATATATATATATATATATATATATATATATATATATATATATATATATATATATATATATATATATATATATATATATATATATATATATATATATATATATATATATATATATATATATATATATATATATATATATATATATATATATATATATATATATATATATATATATATATATATATATATATATATATATATATATATATATATATATATATATATATATATATATATATATATATATATATATATATATATATATACGATTTCATGTTATCAAACTCCCCTAAGCTTGAATCTTTGCTTGTCCTCAAGTAAAACAGGAAAAAGTCGGCAAGCACGAGGCAGCTTCCTCATTCAGAAAGTTGGGAAAAACCGGGATTCTTAGTAGGAACAAAACGAGTACGGTGACGACACTGGACTACAAGTCTTTGGAGGTCTCCTTCTTATGCAAATTGGTCCCAGTCATGCTACTGTAGCTTGGTATCAAGGTTCTCGCGTCAAGTTCACCCTGTTTGTTCTAGGGCAATCACATTAAGCCCGTTGTCCATACACTTTCATGGCAAGTCAACCTGTTAGTGAATATGATCTCATTTCTGTTTTGATCTTTTTCATTTCTCATAAGCTTATACCATTGATTTTTCAATGAGTTTTTGTACCG
Organism: Lathyrus sativus; assembly: GCA_963859935.3. NCBI lineage: Eukaryota > Viridiplantae > Streptophyta > Magnoliopsida > Fabales > Fabaceae > Lathyrus > Lathyrus sativus. The sequence goes on along the minus strand of OZ012739.1, from coordinate 397,998,748 downwards.
TTGGGCTAAATGCTCGGGTGAGGAGCACCTAACTTAGAGGGAACATGTCTCTATACTTGGGCTATATGGCTTTCTTTTCATGATTTTTCATCTTTTTGGAGATCATACACTTATTTGCATTGGTCGCTCGCTTAGAAGTGTTTTAGGATGGTGCTGACTGCTAGTATAAACTACTTGGGGCTGAGTTTGCGTAGAAACTTGAAACTTTGGTACACGTAGGTAGTGAAACCGACTCGCATAAACCGGAGGTCTAAGGTGTCAGGACGGTACCGGTTTTGTTAGAATTTTCGTCTTGGAGTTTCAAAACTTGGTTTGAACTTGGGCGCATTCTCGTGATGCTTTTGCTTTTGAGGAACGAACGAAAATTTTTTGTTTATGTCGAATAAAGTGGGGATGTTTGCGTAACGGAAGAAGATATATAAAAGAGCTTTTATTTGCTAAAACGTGAAAATGTTCGAATTGAAATTACGGAATTAAAAGTACAAGGGAATGGGAAATAAACGCTCCGCTCCCACACTATCTCAATCAGTGTCCCCACTAATTTGAAAGAATGCGAGAGGGAAATACAAGGGAAATGAAAATACAAGAAACTGAAAATATAGTAAACAAATAAGGAAAGAAATATCTAATCACGGCCTCTGCCTCGGTCACGTCCTCTGTCGCGTCCTCTGGTTCTGACTTGGTCGACTCGGGCCTCAAAGTTCAGTGCTCCGGTGTGATAGACATAGTCGCGGAGTCCTTCGAACTGCAAGGTAAGATTCGCCAAGTTCTCAGTGATGGTTTCCTGGCTGGTTTGGAGTTGTTGCATTTGGGTCCGATGCCAAGCTTCGAACTGCTCTGCTCGCTGATTTTGATGTTGCATCATAGCGAGTATCTGGGCCTACTGGTTGAGGGATCGGCGGAGGTCTTCTTCAGAGTAGTCGGGCTCTGGACAATGGCGACGGCGGCGGTAGGATGTGCATTTAGAAGGAAGTGGTTGCGATGCCTCCGGTTGCTCAGTTCTGTCCAACTCGTCTTGCATTTCGTCACCAGAACCTTGGGTGTGGGTCTGAGTTGGAGCAGCGGTAGCAGCAGGGGCATTGAGGTCAAAGAGCCAGTTGGCACGATCCTGTGGGTGCATCTGGGTGCGTGATGGCAGGATGATACTTCTGACGGTTTTGCCACGCACGACCGGGTGGTACTTGCCGTCGGCCCTGGAACGGATGAGGTGAGAAGCTCTGCAGTGGTCGGTGTCGAGGAATACCGAGGGAATGGCATGGAGATGCTGGAGGAGGTCACCGAGGTTCAGCCCGAGTGCAATGGAAGTAACAATCCCGCCAAATTAAAATGGCTTAGAGCCACGGTTACAGTTGGCCTGAATGTGGGCCAGGAGGAACGGAGCGGCGTTGATGGGCTCGGAGTTGAACACACAGCGGAGAAAGAAGAGCTCTTTTGAGTTCACCTTATGGTTGTTATCCCGTGCGAAGATGGTGTTGCTCAGTGCTCGGTGGAAATACCGGATGGTCGGGTTGTGGATGTGCGTTGCATGCAGAGAATCCCAGCCGTCGGCATTGATTCCGGTCAATTGGTACCAGAGCGCAAAGGCTTCATGCTGAAACTATTCGGTGAGGCGGCGGTGAGCATTGTCGCCGCGAGGGAATTGTAGGATGTCGGCAATCTGGTTCTGGTTCAGTTGATAGTTTGTGCCGAACATAAGGAAGCATGCGGCGCCGGAGTGTTGGCTGAGGTCGCCGCTGGAAGTGAAGTAGCTGAACGAACTGAGAAACTCGAGGGTGAGCTGTTCGTACGTCGGCTGCGGATTTGTGCAGAGGTGCCAGATGTCGGCTCTTTGGAGCATCCAAGTGACGCTGTCAAGGAGGCCGAGCTCCGTGAGGGATGGGATATGCGGATAGTGGGTCGGCTGTAGCGACCGTTGATGGAAGGCGATATAGTTGGCTCGCTGTTTCTCTCCGGAGTCTCCGTCGCTGAACACGATATTGCTGAGGTCTGGGGTTTCGTTGTTTCTCGCCATTGTTGGAGGATGCTGAGGAAATGTGGATTGAGTTGGTTCTGTGGAGTGAAAAATGTTACAGAAGTGGATTAGGAAGTTGAAATAGGAGTTGGAATATATGGAGCAAGGTGGGAAAACGAAAATTGGAAGTGGGGTTTGAGTTTGTGATGATTGGAAGTTGAATGGATTGGAGTGGGAGAGAAAACGCAACCTCTGTTATAGTAGATAACAGTTTTGGGCTCGTGACGGTCGTCACGTATCTGTGACGGTCGTCACCCGTGTGACGGGCGTCAGGCTTCTGTGACGGTCGTCACACCAGCAAAATCTGCAGAACGCAGAATTTTGCTATGGGGGTGTTCTTGCAATGGTTTTGAGGCCTAGGATTGATATGGCAATGCATTATATCGGCCAAGAAACATAGGATAACGTAAAAACAGAATCAATGAATAAAGAATAAAATTGAAATAACATGTAATAAAAATGATTGTTTGTAATGTAATACATAAGGTAAATTAAACAATGCGAAAATCAAAATAATTGAAAACGGACGGAAAACAGAAAAAAGGTAAACTAAACTAAACTAAATCTAATATCTCAGTATTTTCGTGCCTTCAATTCATCGAACTTCCGGGCGTAGTAGTCGAGCTGGTCACAGACTAAGTCCATGAAGACTACGAGTTCGCTGTGTATGCTTATGATGTCTTCTTTTACGGTGGTCAGAGTTGCGTCAACGTTGTCTAATCGGTGCAGAACAGTATCCATTTTGTCAGTGGTTTCCTCAGTAATGGGCTCATGATAGGTGTTGTAATGCGGAGGGGTCGTAGGGTCTACCTCAGCTTCTGATACAACATCCTCATAGTACATATAATCATGTGCTTCAGAGATGTGATCATTGTCGTACATGTAATTCTGCGGTGTTGATTGAGGTGAAGGAGGTCACATAGGCTCATCCAATTCATAAACCCAGTTGTTCTTCTTATAGATACTTGTCATCTGATGATTTGGCAATGTGAATAGTTGGACAGGTTTGTCATTGATGAGGTACTCGTAAGGTCCAGGTCCCATAGTTCTTAAAATGCGCCTGTTAAAGCAAAACTGGATATTCATGGGTCGGATAGTGCCAAAACTAGTGCTTGCATTTAGGTGGAATCTAAGGCCAAGCTCGTGGGCAATCATTGTCACGAGGCCTCCTATTAGAATAGGTGATTGTGGGTCCTGAGTGAGGCGTAGGAAGGATCTCATCATAAAATGTATTGCATTCACTGTACGGCCCTGAGAAGCGCAGAACATGATAAATAACTCTTCTTTAGATACTGTAGTAATATTTTCTTCTTTTCTGAAAAGAGTGTGAGCTAGGATCTTATGAAAGTATCTGAAAGTTGGGTTATGAATCTCATCATTATACATGTTGTTTGGGTCAGGGTGATAGTCGCCTGTGATTCTACCCCAGAACTAGTTGAGTTCAAAATCAAGATTGTCATCTTCGGCACTAATGAACACATGTGGTCCGCTAGGAAATCCTAGGAGGTTAGCTAATGACATCCGGCTATGGGTTTGGTCCATTCCAAACATCCTAAAGGTGATCAGCTCTGTGTTGGATCCAAAACCATAGTTGGGTAAGTACCTGAAGGAACTAAGGAATTCGTAGGTGAGGTCCTTATAGGTAGTAAAACGGGTTTTCAAAGAGGTGTTCTCCCAGCCTAATTGATTAAACAGGTATTGGATGCTATCAGTAATTCCTAGTTTCTCCATGGTAGACTTATCATAATACAGTGTTAAGGCTATGTCTCTCTCAGTTAATGCTTCAAATCTTGCCTTTTGAGCTAATCCTCGAAAATGAACCTTTGTGAAGTCGTACGCGGCCATACTCGCAGGTTAGTCGGAGAAAAATAGAAGGAAGGTTTGAAGGCTTTTAAAATCCTGAAAAGTTTAAAACAGAAATTTGAAGTCAGGATTTTTAGAAACAAAAGGAGGTAAAAACAAAAATAAAAGAGAAAAATAAAATAAAAAAAATAAAAGAAAGTAAAAATAGTAGCAATTTTAAGTTTAGAATTTTTGTTAAAGTTTCAAAGTAGAATTTTAAATAAAAAATGAGAATGAAATACAGTAACGAGGGAAATACGGGAAAATTGGGTTGCCTCCCATTAAGCGTTGTTTTTAACGTCTAAAGTCTGACGATAGCTTGGTGACAAGCTACTCGGGTGTTTGAGCTGGAAGCTCAAGAAATGCTATACTGCTGACTTGAGGGTTGTTTTCATTCTTATTATAATGTTTTAGACGTTGCCCGTTTACGATAAACGGTGCATTCTGTGTCTTCAAACCAATAGAGTGCACAAACGAATATTGTCGAAATGGAATACAGGAATAAGGAAAGGAAACAAAAACAGAAAGAATAAAACTAAATTTTTGCTCTGGAAATAAATTTGGGCAGCACTTCGTTGTCTGAATGCGGCCCCCTTTCTCAGCTCCCCTCCTTCCCCTTTTATAGAAGTAGAATTCTAACGGTTGTAATTTGAAGAAGGTGGACTTGGAGGCAGAAATATCAGGGAATAGTGGTCCATTATTTGGGACTTGGAACTGTATTTTGCACGTTCAATTGAAGTTGTGCGTTTTTGCCTGCATGACGGTCGTCATGGTGTGTGACGGTCGTCATGGAGGTGTGACGGTCGTCACAGCAGTAAAATATGCATTCTGTGTTTTTCATGTTGTTTTCATCTGGTTTTCGTCCATATTTCATCTGTAATTGCTTCTTTTCTTCATATTGCTTTGTTTAGACATGATCATCAAATACCTACAAAATATCAGACAAATAACATGGAAAGAACCCGAAATCGGATTGAAAACAGTCAAACATTAGTTGAATTATGCATCAATATATATATACGATTTCGTGTTATCATAGGCCATGTTTGATCCATTATTGCTCGTGTTTGCTTAAGTTTTCAAATGTGCATCTTGACTTTGTTGCCTTCGATTCTCTCAATTTATGCATGTTTTCAATGATTGGAGGTTGGATTTGGAATCTACGTGAGTTCAGCTTTAATTTAGTACCAATTTTGTTGAGTTTGGTGGAGTTTGGATCATCTGAGCTCCGGCCATCTCGCCGGAGAAGACGACCGGAGCTAGGGCTCTGGCGTCTGGTTTTAAACCCTCAGATATGACGTGTTTTATTTTGACTCCTTGACCAGCTTGTGTGTGATGATTCCATTGGCTTAACCCTGCACGCGTGTTCTTTGACTCCACCTCGGATTAATGAAACGCTGCATTTCATTAATTTGAAGGTTGGCTTGTGGATTGGGCTTTTATTACTTTCCACACCTCCTTTTATTTCAGCCCAATGCGCGTGTAACTGCTTCCTTTGTTATCTGGTTTTGCTTATGCACCTCCCATTCAATTTCCATTTTATTTTCTTTATTTTATTTTTCTGTTTTGCTTTTTAATTATTAAAAATACTTCCAAATATCAAAAAATTCAATAAAAAATATTTTCTAACACTTTGGGATCTTAATTAATTTTTCATTTTTTTTCTTTTATTTTTCAATTTAATTTGAATTTTATGATTGGAAGTGTTTTTAATATGATTCTCATTTGTTCTTGCTTGATTTGTGGACCATTTGCAATCACCTATGAGTAAGGCTTCTTCTCCATTTTGATGATGGATTGAATTGCCTTTTAGGCAGATTTTGGTCAAGGTTTGACCTATTTTTGTTTGATTTTGGTTTGCATTTGTTTGACCCTTGATAAACGTCCTTCAAGGTAGAGCACCCTAGTTGATCAATTCATTTGGTGATGCCTTGATTGGAATTTGGTTTGGTTGTTTTGGCCTCTGGTTGCCAATATGCTTAAGAGCTTTATGCATTTTATTTGGCATTTATTGAACCATTCTCCTAATTTTGGTGAACCTTGCAAGTCAAGTCACCCTAACGGAGGTTCATATAAACTAGTTGACCTAGTTCTTTTGGGAAATGACCTTTGTGGATCCCATATGCATCCTATGCCTCTTGAATCACATTCTTGACATGTTTAGGATGATGGTTTCAATTTTATAGGTCACACACTTGCTTGGTTTGTGTTGCAAGTTACTTTTAATTAGGGTTTTCCATTTGCATTTGAATGGTGAAAGTGTTTTGAACTTTAGTTATTTACCTTGCCCTACTTTGTAACTTGTCTTGGCCTTGTTTCTTTTTTGGTTTGTGAACCTTCTTCTCTTGTTCTCACTTCTGTCCTTTGGACTTTGGAACTCATTCAAGGTGATTTGGTACTCTTTGTTTGTACTTTGAGTTTGCCTTGAATGAGGTGCCACTTTGAAAACTTGTTTGTGCTTTCTCGTTGCATGATCAATTTGATGCATTTGGTTGAGATTTTTCTTAGGTTGCTTGATGCCCAAGCCTATTCTCCCATTCTCATCTTGATCATGGTTTCATCCTTTTATTATTTATTTGCCTTTTGGTTTGGTGATTGATGTTTGAATGGTTGTAGGAGTTGTAACTTCTCCCATTTCATCTCACTTTTGCTTGGACTTGTTTGAGTTTTGTTACTTGCATTTCTCTTTTGTTTTGCATCTCTTTGCTTTCTTTCAAGAGGTTGAGATGTGCTTATGGTGGTTGTTTCCCCACACTTTTTTCCTCCCTCTTTTTTGTGTGTTGTATTTCATGTTTGCATCCCTTTCTCCCTTTTCATTTGTGATTGTTTTATCTTGTGTTTACTTGGTTCCCTTTGCCATGACCCTTAGGATTCCTAGTCCCATTTGTTTAAGATGGTATTAGGAGAGACATTAATTTTTCAATCTAAGCATGCTAACATTAGGATAGTCTTTTCCCTCTTAATCTCGACCGTAGGAGCACATTGCATGATAACATTAGGGTAGAGTTAGTTTCCCCTTAGTTGTGTCTTCTCTCTTCTCATCTCAAAACTTCTCCAAAACATGTAATAAATGATAATGAGTGTTGTACGCTACGAGCCTTAATCATTTGGGAAATGATGATTGAGGGGCCTCCTCTCAATTGTCTAGAGTGTTTAGTGTATGCCCTTTAGGCGATATGCGACGCATTCGCTCCTAAGTCATAGTGTTTAGTGCAACATGAATTACAAACACAATTCGAGTCACTTATTTTTCATAAAAGACTCAAAAACAAATATCAAACTTTTTATCCCTCAGGATTAATTGAAAACCATTTTCAAAGAGAGTGTTGTTAACTCTTGGTTCTACCGCAAACAGGTAACGCCTAAGTCTCCAATAGTCAAGCAGCAATACACCTAACTGCTAGAATGAAGGTTTAACCCTACTCGGCTAAAACACTTGAACCAACCTATGGTTGTGTCGGCCTGAACTACGTTTGCTCTGATTTCTCGTACCATACGAGGATATGTAGGCACAAGATGGTGATGTCTTGGCAAGCAACCTTCCCTACCTTCACCCGTAGTTTCCTGAACTACGTTGACTCTGACTTTCCCATTGCACGAGGGAGTACGTAGGATTAGAGCGGCGATGCTCTATCGAGTCTCTTTTATTTTCTTTTGTCCTTGTGGCCTGTAGATTAGATAGATTAACACCCTTTTAGATAGACAACAAGCGTGGATCACGTTGTGTACAACGAACGTGAGGGTGCTCATACCTTCCCCTTTCGTAACCGACTCCCGAACCCAAGATTTGGTTGCGATGACCTGTCTTTTCCCTTTTCCGTAGGTTTTCTCTTATCGTTTCCTTTCCCTCTCTTTGGGATAAATAACAAATGGTTGTGACTCTTCTATCCTTGTCGGCCCCTCTTCGGAGCGATCGATAGCTGGCGACTCTGCTGGGGACTCTTCCCATCCCCTATACGAGTCAATCCTAGCGCTTGTGTGTTTATCTTAGGGTGTGTATATATGTGTTATATTTTATCTGCATTTGCATTTTACTTTCCAGCATTGCTATATATCATTATTGTTGTGTTGTTGGGTGGGAATGTCCCATTGTGTGATAAGCCTAAAACCCAGGCTTGAGTATAACCATGGCATTAGAAGGGGAAAGTAGTGGTGAACCTGTATGTTTAGCATGCACTAGTTCCCACGAAATTTGCGCTCATACGAGATTCTCTTTGATGACTACCTTTCCAGTCTATTTCGGACAGTTGAGAGGATGTTGGATCTGAGGATTGTCGACTCTGGGGACCGATCGTTTGGAACTCAGCTAAGTGAGGCCGCTTCATTAGACTATGATGTCAAACCAGAAATGGTGAACGTATCATTGTTTCTCGAAAGTCTGTGACGCTGATGACCGCATAGGATGCCAGACTTTATCAGTGATAGGTTCACACCTGTGAGTGGGGAGGGTTATGCAAGAAACCTTGACCTTCAACCTACCCGGTTTTTTCGTCAGTGTGAACTTTTGGTCCTTGATACAGTGGGTCCTTATATCAGTGTTGTGTTATTTTCTCGCCGAAGCGAAGCGCTGGTTCTTCTCAGTCACTAGCACAGCAATCTTGATCCCCTATTGCATTTGCATTTGCATTTAACATTGACATGTATTTATGTTGCAGGTGTATATTTTCCTCTCGATTCTAATGAGCTTATTCCACTTCTGACATGGAGCCCAGTTTGGTATTTCAAGGCAAAAAACTAATGTAGGGACTCCCCAACAAAATGGTTTGGCTGAAAGGTTTAATCAAACCATTATGGAAAGGGTGAGGTGCATGTTGGTAAGTGCAGTATTGAAGAAGGTGTTTTGGGTAGAAGTTATTGTGATTGCAACATACTTGATAAATAGGTGTCCCTTGATAACCTTAGGAATGAAGATACTTGAAGAAGTCTGGTTGGGACATCCAACTAGTCTCAATAGACTCAGAGTATTTGGTTGTTTAGCCTATGCTTATATTAGGCAAGACAAGGTCAAACATAGAGCTCTAAGATGTATGTTTCTTAGATACCTTGAAGAAATCAAAGCTTATAGGCTCTGGTGCCTAGAGCCAGATCACAGGAGGTGTATCATAAATTGAGATATAGTTTTCAATGAAGCTGAGATGACTTACAAGAAAATAGATGAAATTGGTTGAAGTTTGAAGATTTCCGAATAAGAGCTCGAACAGGAAGAGATTCCTATTGAGGTAGAGCATAGCGATGCTAAATTGCATGACCTATATGAAGTTGAAGAAGAAATAGAAGATGATGTCGAAGATGAGGATACTAATAATGACTACCTGCTGGCAAGAGACAGGTCAAAAAGATTCATCAAGAAACCTCAGAGACTTGGTTATGCAGATATCATAGCTTATGCATTGATCTTTGTAAATGAGGTTCTTGATGAAGAACCTAAAGACTATACGGAAGTTACGAGAAATCGAGATAAGACCAAATGACTAAAAGACATGAATGATGAGATGAAATCTCTCCATGATAATAACACTTTGGAGCCGATCGAGAAACCTACAGAGGCCAGGTTAGTTAGTTGTAAGTGGATCTTCAAGTTTAAGGAAGGAATCGAATGAGTGATGTCGAAGCGTTTTAAGGTGAGGTTGGTTTCTAGGGGGTTCACTCAGAAAGAAGGTGTCGACTTTAATGATATGCTTTCACCTATTGTAAAGCATAAATCTATTAGAATGTTGTTAGCCATGATGGCGAAGTTCGACCTAGAACTTGAACATATGGATGTGAAGAGAACCTTTTTGTATGGTGATCTAGATGAAACAATCCTGATAAGGTAACCTAAAGGGTATGCATAAAAGGTAAGGGAAGATTTTGTGTGTAAGCTTAACATGTCCTTGTATGGCCTTAAACAATCTCCTCGACAATGGAATAGGAGATTTGACAAGTTCATGGCACACATTGGTTTTACTAGGAGCCAATTTGACCAATGTGTTTACTTCTGATTTTGACCTGGAAATTCACTTGTTATTTTGTTGCTTTATATGGATGACATCCTCATAGAAAACAACAATGTCAAAAATGTTATGGAGGTGAAGGTTGAACTTGATAAGGAGTTCAACATGAAAGTGTTAGAACACAAATAGGTTCTTAATATATCTCTATGTTTTGATGATAACATTGATGAAATTTTGTATGAAGTAAATATATACTCTAATCGTATTCAAGTGTTTTTGTTTCAGATATTAAAATTAATATTCCTCTAAAAGCAAAAAACTCCTCCGAAAATTAAGAATTAGAAGACTCTGAACGCTGCTTGAAAGAGACTCTGAGCGAAGCTGCAGAAGACTCTGAAGCAAAGCTACAGAAGACTCTGAGTGAAGCTGCAGAAGACTCTGAGCGAAAAAGCATATGTAAAGAATCATAAGACTCTGGAAGTACTTAACGCTGCAAGTACAGAGGCTCTGATATTCAAGTCTGATCTGATAAAGATCATTCACGCTAAAGTACATGGCTGCAAATACTCTAAATAAGAGTAACTCTGATCTGAAGAACAAGGAACATCATCAGAAGATCTGATGCAAGATTGTTCCAGATTTGTTGAAGAAGATGTTGTTCAAATAAAGATCCGTTGGCATATTCCTTGTCCTTATCCAAACGGTTATTTCCTCATTCGTGCATGACACAAGAATTCAGACAAAAAAGATTTGTCTGAACATTCCTCTTCTGGGAAAGAAAAGTCAAAGAAGCCAGAATGTCAGTTGCACACCCTTTAAGAAATGAAAGTGAAGTTCTATTTAAACAAGACTTCTACATCATTTCTTAGTTGAATTTGACGAACATAGACGAATTGAAAAATTGTTGAACAATCAAAGAACAATATCCAAACATCTCTTAACTTCATTCTATATTTAATTCGTTCTTCATTTGTGTAAAATCACAGTTGTGATATAGCTTTTTAGAAGCAACTCTTAAACACACATTGTTAGTTTATCTTTTGTAAAAGATTCCTTAAGAGACCAAGTGTGGTCAGATTTCTTGAGAAGACTGAGATTGTTTGTCTTAGCGGTTATCACTGTAATCAGTTTGATTTAGTGGATTAAGTCCTTGTTAAGAAAGGCAAATTACCTTGGTAGGATGGACTGTAGTAGTTTGAGTTCAAACGAACCAAGATAAAAATACCTTGTTATTTTTACTATTGTCATAGTTATTATTTGAAACCTTTATTCACCCCCCCCCCCTTCTAATTGTTTTTCCTACCTTCAGTTGGTACCAGAGCTCTGGCTCTGTAGTGCTATCACTTAACAGCGAAAGAGAAAGATTCATTTGGGAAAAACTCTTGATTTATTATTCTTGATTTATCATGGCTAAAACTTCAACTTCATACAACAACAAATATGATGATAGAGATAGAATCAGCACCAAACCTCTCATGTTTGATGGAGAGAAATTTCACTATTGGAAAGATAGAATAGAAAGTTTCTTTATAGGATATGATGTTGATCTATGGGATTTGGTCACTGATGGTTACATTCACCCCACTGATGGTGAGGGCAAAAAGATTGACAGAAAGTAAATGATTGACCAATAGAAAAAGGATTTTAGAAATCATCACAAAGCCATAACCATTCTGTTAAATGCTATATCTCATACTAAGTATGAGAAAATTACAAATAGAGAAACAACATTTGACATGTTTGAGTCATTAAAGATGACACACAAAGGAAACACTCAAGTGAAGGAGACAAAGGCCTTAGCACTTATTCAGAAATACGAAGCCTTCAAAATGGAGGAATCTGAATCTGCGGAAACTATGTTCTCAAGATTCCAGATCCTAACTGCTGGTTTGAAGGTTCTTGATAAAGGTTACTCCACTTCTGACCATGTCAAGAAGATCATCAGAAGCTTACCAACAAGGTGGAGACCAATGGTTACAGCGTTGAAGCTGTCAAAGAATCTGAATAAGATCACTCTGGAGGAACTTATCAGTTCCTTAAGAAGTCACGAGATTGAGCTGGAAGAAGACGAGCCTCAGAAGAAAGGTAAGTCTGTTGCGTTAAAATCTAACAAATCTACTAAAGGTTTGCAGGTAATTGAATAAAGCTCTGAAGAATCTTCCTCAGAAGAAGATGATATGTCTTTGCTGTCCAGAAGGATAAATCAGCTCTGGAAGCATAAACAAAAGAAGTTCAGAAACTTCAAGAGATCTGATCAACGTGGAGAATCTTCTAGACACAAAAGATCTGGCAAGAAAGACGTTGTATGCTATGAGTGCAAGGAGCCAGGTCATTACAAAAATGAATGTCCCAAACTTCAGAAGGACAAACCCATAAAGAAGTTTGAAAAGAAGAAGAAAGTTATGATGGCCATGTGGGACGACTCAGATGCATCTGAATCCTCATCATAGTCAGAAGAAGAAAGTGCAAATATGGAACTGATGGTTGACGTGGAGGATCACGAAGAAACATCTGAATCTGAATCAGAATTAGATTCAGAAGAGGTATTTTCTGAACTTACCAGAGCTGGACTTGTTGAAAGTTTATATGAAATTCTTGAAAACTATAGTAAGATCAAACTCAAATACAAGAAGCTTCAGAGCTATCTTGCATTTGAGACTGATCAGCTGAGATCAGAAGTTGTTGAGCTAAAAGTAAATAATCTTAAAAAGAAAACTGATTTAGAAAAAGCTCAAAAGTTTGACTCAGATACTACGTCATGCTCTAAAAACATTTTAGAAGAGTATGATTATAGTTTTCAGAGGTTTCTGTCCAGAGGCCTAGATAGAAGCAAAATGGCTTCCATGATCTATGGCGTAAGCAGAAACAATAGAAAAGGAATTGGATATGAATCACCTTCTGGGAAGGATTTAAATCCAAAACCTGTTGATAAGCTGATCATCAAGTATTATCCTCTATACACCCATTTTAAATATGGTCACCTGAATGATATAAATCACACATGTACAGATCAGAACACTAAAGCTTTTGTTAAACCAAAATTTCGTCAGAACAAAGATGCTTTTAAGGGAAAGAAATTCAGACAGAATTTCAAGCCAACTAACCCCAGAGGACCCAACAAAATATGGGTACCTAAAGATAAAATAATCTTTGTTACAGATGTCCTTAGCAGCAAAGTTAAGATACCAGTCATGGTACCTGGACTCTGGCTGCTCACTGAAGGTGAGAAAATACTTAGAAGGGCGGGGGGGGGGGGGGGGGGGGGGGGAGGGGGGGGGGGGGGGGGTTGAATAAGTATGAAGATAAAACTTATAAGTAAGAACACAAGTATTTTTATCCTGGTTCATTGAACTCAACTACTACAGTCCAACCTACCTAGAGTGATTTGCCTTTCTCAAACAAGGACTTAATCCACTATTTAATCAACTGATTACAATAGTAAGCACTAAGAACAACTGTTCAAAGTCTTCTCAAGAACTTCTGATCCCAACTGGATCTTCTTAAGGAACTATTACAATAAAATGTAAGATCAATACAAGTGTATGAATGCTTCTAACAAGCTTTATCACAACAGTGATATTTCATTTAATGTTAAGAACAAAAGAATAAACTCAGCAATAAGAATATTTTATGAGAGCTTGTAAGAGTTTCTTTTTGAGATTCGTTGGTAGTTGATCAATTTGAAGAAGATGATGAAGACTTGCTTTTATATGCACAGTAGTCCACAAAGTCTTGACATTGGAGGCTGTATACTGAAAAGGCCTGAACCTTTTTGTCTTTACATCACATGACTTTTCCTGGAAGTAGAATGCACAGAGAAATGCTTTTGGTCTGTGTTCTAGTGTCAAGCATGAAAGAGGAAAGATTCGTTGAGCTAAATCAAAAGACATTACTTTGAATTCTTCTTCAACAAGTATTTATTTTCAGCAAAGTTGATCATCAGATTTTGCATGATCAGAGTCTTGGATACCCATCAGATTTTGCTGAATCAGAGTAAGACAGCAAGTGTGCTTTAGCGTGTAGTTCTCTCATAGCAGAGTTTTATGAATCAGATCCTCAATACATGCAGCGTGTAGTACTCTCAGAGTCTTCTGAAAAACTGTGCTTCTTAACTCTCATACAAAGTTCTTCAATGCTTCAGAGTCTTTAGATCTTAATAAAATCTTCTGCTTCAGATCCTTCTGTAGCTTCTGCTTCAGATTCTTCTGTAGCTTCTGCTTCAGATCCTTCTGTAGCTTCTGCTTCAGATCCTTCTGCAGACAGCGTTCAGATTCCTCTATAAGATGATTCTGACTCTTTAGAGCCTTCCATTGTTCCATGTTCAGATTAATTTGCTCTTGAAAGTATATATACTTTAATTATCTGCAGCAAATATTCATGAACCAATTTTAGAGTATATAATTATTTAATACAAAATTTCATAAGAGTTATCATCAAAACATAGAGATATTACTAAGAAACAATATGTGCTCTTACAATCTCCCCCTTTTTGATGATGACAAAACATGAGAAATTTTGTTCAATAATAAAAAATAATAATTATAACTCCCCCTGAGATTAAGAATCTCCCCTAAAATGAATACTCTAAGGAAAAGAATACTTCCCTTTTTGCTTGAGTGTATTTCAAAATCAGAGTCTGATGACTTCTTCCAAATGCAGAGTCTGGTTAATCAGAGTCTGATAACTTCTTTCAAACACAGAGTCTGGTTAATCAGAGTCTGATGACTTCTTTCAAACACAGAGTCTGGTTTTGTGTTTAGACTCAGAGTACAATTTGCTTCAAGAATCAGAGTCTGGTTGGGTAATTCTCAGGATAACTTCAATGACTTTATTTTGTCAGATGAAACAATAGAATCTGAAAGACTTAAATTCACATATAGTTAATAATATGTCTGAATTTTGTTTTAGTATTTGCTTATGGATTGAACAATCAGATTCTTTTTCTCCCCCTTTTTGTCATAATAAAAAAGATGTGTAAAGATAGAAAAGATAATAGAAGAAAAACATAACAAACAATTTCATTCATTCAGATGGTTCACATAACAGATGATAACAAACAAACAAGAGAAAACAGATTCAAAACAGCAGTGTAAAAACATGAAAAGAAACTAGGGTTGACGAGATGCAATCAGGGTCAGAAGATCTGTGATCTTTGAAGTAGACTCTTCTTGCTTGGCCATCCAAGTCTTAATCTCTTCAATGGTTTGTTCTTGTTTGATCATCCAGGACTTGATTTCCTTAACCTCTTTTACAAGTTCTGAATTGTCAGCCTTTACTTCAGGTGCAGATGCATCAATGTCTATATCAGATGCAAGATCTTCAGATGGAGAGTCTTCAGCAGTAGCAGCTTCTAGAAGCAACACTGGTGGTTTGGGAATGCTCATCAGAGTTTGTCTTACCAACTCAGCAAACTTTGCCTTAGCATCTTCAGCATAGACTGTCTTGAGATGAGAGGCCACCACGTTGATCTTAGAGATAAATTTATCCCAAGCAGCTTCAGACTTAACAGGGTCTATACTGAACAAACACTCTTCTTCCACACGTGCAATCCCCATACGAACTTCCTTTTTGAAATTATCAAACAGTTTATCAACATCTGATCTAGGGTTGGGGTAAAGAAATTCCTCAGGGGTCACTTTCTCAGCAGATTCAGAGTTTGGTTGAGGTTGTTCACAAGTGATATTAGGAGGTGTTTGATCAGATGGTGGTTGGTCAGATGGTTGAAATGTAGATGGTTGAGGTTCAGACTATTGAGGTTCAGATGGTTGTGGTATTGTGAGTTGAGGTGTAGGAGTTGGTGAAATTTCAGCTTCAGAGGATGAATTTTGAAAATCTGAGAGGTTGGAATTTGAACGAAGTGCAAGTCTATGATTTATTTGTTCAGGTGCTGATAGATCAGAGAATTCAGGTTTGAGTGGATCAGGAATGTGTAAACAAGTGGGTGATGGAACTTCTGATTCAGAATCAGATGATTCAGTGGAGTGGCATGAGATGGATGACAAGACAATCATGGTTGCAAGTGGTTCCAGATCAAGAATGTCATCTGATGGTTCTGGAACAGGTAATGGTTGTTCTATTATTGAGGGATGTTCAGATGGTATTGGTTGGGGAGGGTCAGATGAGATGGGTTGAGATTGATGTTCTGGTGATTGTTGTTGTTCTGGTGGTGTTTGTTGTTGTTGTTGTTGTTGAGGTTCTGGTTGGATTTTTGTTTGAGGTGGTTCAGATGGAGTTTGTACAGAAGATGGTTGAGAAAGTGTAGTTTGATATGGAGGGGGTTCAGATGCAGGAATTCCAGATGATGGTGGTACAGATGAATGTGATCTAGAAGGTGATGGAGGAGGTGAAGGTAATGGAGAGTGAATGGTTGGAGTTGGATCAGATGTTAATACCTGCTTGATAGTTTCTCTTATGTCTTCCATACTAGCTTCTGGAGGAGTGGGTTTCACTTTCTTTACCTTCTGAGGCTTAGCAGCAGCTTCAGAGGCTTTACTCTTTGGCTGAGCCTCAGATCCTTCTTCTGCAATCTTCTTTGAGCGTCTTTCTCTAACAGGATTGGGCAGAACTTCTCCTTCCTTCTGTACTATGTTCACAGGCAGAGGAATACCTTCTTTTAAACACTCAGCAATGAATGTCAAAATGATGTGCCTAGGCTCATCAGCAGTGAACATTGGAAAATCTTCAACAGGAATCCTTCTGTTGCTTACATCCTTAGTAGCAATTTTCTTGGGTTTGCTGGCAAGCTCTGTGATGACCTTCATCCTCTTCAGAGTATAGCCATTTATGACAGAACCTATGACATAAGACAGATCCTCTGTTAAACCAGTGTCATACAGATATTTCACAAGACCATTCTCTGTTACAATTCTGATATCAGCCTACCCATAGGAATCCAATTCCTAACTTTTCCAGCTTTGACTCTTACATCTTCTCTTGTTTCCTTTACATGATTCAGAAGGTGACTGAACAGAAGATAAGGCAAATCCACCTTCTTTCCCTTGCTCATACAGAACATAAAATATAGTTGTTCAGCACTGACATAGTCTGGGGAATTTGATGATTTTCTGTGAAAGATGGAACTCATAAAAATCTTGGCCCAGATCCTGTAGACTGGCTTTAGTTCCCTCACTTTGCTAGTTAGTGCCCCAGAAATAGTCACTTCTTGAAACACATCAGCAAGATCCACACGAGCAGATTGTAGACTGGTTTCACCATCATTTTCAGAGTAACCAATTAGTTGTCTGATCAACTTCTCAGTAATCACAATCTTTTTCCCAAGGACAGAAGAATGGATGAACTTAGGGCACACCTGAGCATGTATCCAGAATTCTTTCACCAAAGTTGGATAAACAGGACCCATAAGCCTGTCAAAGTACTTTGTCCAACTCTGAGTTTGAATGGTTGAGGAGAGATTAAATCCATTTTCTTCAATGGACTCAAGGTCTATGAAGCATTCACTCAGAACTTCCAGTTCTATGGTTGGAGTGAGAAGAGTTCTTACAGGTTCTTTGTAAGCTTCAGCATTAGTAACAGACCCAGCAATGGTTGATTGCATATGAGCAGATGTTGATGAAGAAGATGTCATTGATGTTCTTGAAAGAGAGGTTTTAGGTTTAGGGTTTAGATGGAGAGCAAAGAGACGACGGAAATGCATAAAAGGTTCATGAGGTGAAAAGTGTGAAATGGTGTGATTTGTGATATTTATAGATAAAATCAGATACACAAACAGTCACATAGGCATGCTTCACATAGCATTTAATGAAAAAGTAAAAACATCATTGCACAACAATTATGATTCTGACAGATGGGGGGAAAATCAAGAAAATTCAGATTTTCAAAGCAGTACTTCAAACGTTAATTCAGTAAAGTGCACTCTACCTTTTCAGTTCTGAGCTACACGTGTTTGATTGCTTGTGCCTCTGAAATCTTTTGAGAAATGAAACGTTAGACCATGTTCAGATCCTATGAGCATTGTTAGTTCAGATTTACACAAGTAAAATAATTTAAGAAAATGAATAAATTAACAGATGAAATACTTCAGAGCATTAAACATTTTGCATCTGAGAAGTTTGCCTCTGATAAATATTATTCTGGACAAAAATCCATACCAATATTTTTCAGAATAAACTTGAACCTATCTTCAGCAAGGGGTTTTATAAAAATATCAGTCCATTGATGATCTGTATCAACAAAAGCTAGGTTGATAATACCCTTCTGAACATAGTCTTTGATGAAATAATGTTTAATTTCTATATGTTTTGCCTTAGAGTGTAAAATTGGATTTTTAGACAGACATATAGCCGAAGTATTATCACAGAAGATAGATACATTACTATCAAAGATCTGATAGTCCTTTAATTGACTCTTCATCCAGAGCATCTGCGTGCTACATCCAGCAGCAGCAATGTATTCTGCATATGTTGTAGAAAGTGCAATTGTGGGTTGCTTCTTGCTGTATCATGAGATCAGATGACTTCCAAGGAACTGACAGCTTCCAGAAGTACTTTTACGTTCTACTCTGTCTCCAGCATAGTCAGCATCACAGAATCCAACTAATGTATATTTATCAGATCTTCTGTAACATAGACCCACGTTAGTAGTACCTTTCAGATACCTTAGAATCCTCTTAACAGCAGTTAAGTGAGATTCTCTAGGATCTGATTGGAATCTTGCACATAAACATACACTGAACAGAATGTCAGGTCTAGAAGCAGTTAAGTAGAGAAGAGATCCTATCATACCTTTGTAGAGTTTTTGATCTACTTTCTTACTTACTTCTTCCTTGCCTAGTGTACTAGTTGGATGCATGGGAGTCATTGCCATCTTACTATCAGTCATGTTAAATTTCTTCAGAAGTTCTTTAACATATTTGGTCTGATGAATGTAAGTGCACTCTGGAGTTTGGTTGACTTGAATTCCCAGAAAGAATTTCAATTCTCCCATCATGCTCATTTCAAATTCTGCCTGCATACATTGAGCAAACTCCTTTCCCAGCATAGTATTGGTAGATCCAAATATAATATCATCCACATATATTTGACATATTAGAAGATCTTTCTTAAATGTTTTACAAAAGAGTGTTGTGTCCACTTTGCCTCTGATGAAATTTTTCTCCAGAAGAAAATTGCTTAACCTCTCATACCAAGCTCTGGGAGCTTGTTTTAAACCATACAGAGATTTCTTTAGTTTGAAAACATGTTCTGGAAATTTTTCACTCTCAAAACCAGGAGGCTGGTGAACATAAACTTCTTCTTCTATAATACTATTTAGAAAGACACTTTTAACATCCATCTGATATAGAGTGATGTTGTATTGTGCATCAAATGAAATAAGAAGACGTATAGATTCTAACCTTGCCACTGGAGCATAAGTTTCAGTGTAATCAATACCTTCTTGTTGACTGTACCCTTGAGCAACAAGCCTTGCCTTATTTCTTTCAACTTCTCCTTTCTCATTAAGCTTATTTCTGAAGACCCACTTAGTTCCAATTATGTTGAATCCTTTTGGTCTTGGAACTAAGTCCCACACATTATTTCTAGTGAACTGATTCTTCTTGCATGGCAATAATCCAGTCATTGTCTTACAGAGCTTCATCCACAGTGGTTGGTTCAATTACTGACACCAATCTAAATAATGATGCTTCAGAGGATCTAAGGAAGGATCTTGTTCTGATAGGGTCATCCTTCTTTCCAATGATCACATTCTCTAGATGAGAAGCTTTGATTCTAGAAGATGATCCTCTAACAGTTGATTCTTCAGAAATGTTTAAGTTGTTCATCTGAGAAGTCAAAGGAATTGCATCTGGCGTTGCTTCTGGTTCCTTCACTTGAGCTTTGTCTGCCTCTGAGCCTTCAGAGTCTGTGAAGACTACTTCTCTATCTGCAGAACTTTCAAACTGCTTTGGCTTTTTAATGCCAAGCTTATCATCAAATCTAACATGAATAAATTCTTCCACAATCTGTGTTTCAGTATTGTATACTCTGTAGCCTTTAGAGCGTTCAGAATACCCAAGCACGAAACACTTATGTGCTTTAGAATCAAACTTGTTCAGATTTTCTTTAGTATTCAACATATAGCAAATGCATCCAAACGGATGAAAATAAGCAATGTTGGGCTTTCTGTTCCTCCACAATTCATAGGGAGTCTTTTCCATAAGAGGTCTTACAGACACCCTGTTCTGAATGTAACATGTTGTGTTGATTTCTTCTGCCTAAAAGTGCTTTGCCAGATTAGTCTCATTGATCATGGTTCTGGCCATTTCTTGCAGAGTTCTATTTTTCCTCTCTACAACTCCATTCTGTTGTGGAGTTTTAGGACAGGAAAAATCATGAGCAATGCCATTTTCATTAAAATATTTTTCAAAGTATTTGTTTTCAAATTCACCACCATGATCACTTCTGACTTTTACAATTTTGAAATCTTTTTCATTCTGGACTTGTTTGCAGAAGTCAAAGAACACAGAATGTGACTCATCCTTGTGTTTTAAGAACTTTACCCATGTCCATCTACTATAGTCATCAACAATGACTAATCCATACTTCTTGCCTCTGATGGATGCAGTTTTCACTGGTCCAAACAGATCAATATGAAGTAATTCTAATGGTCTGGAAGTAGAAACAATATTTTTTGATTTAAAAGATGATTTTGAAAACTTCCCTTTTTGACATGCTTCACAAAGAGCATCTGAGGTAAACTTCAACTTAGGAAGTCCTCTGACAAGATTAAGTCTATTAATCTGAGATATACATCTCATATTAATATGCCCTAATCTTCTGTGCCAGACCCATTGCTCCTCATTAACAGACAAGAGGCATTTAACATTCTGAACCTTAAGTTCTGAAAGATTTATTTTATAAATATTGTTTTTCCTCTTTCCACTAAATAGGATTGAGCCATCCTTTTGACTAATAGCTTTACAACATTTTTTATTAAAGACTATGTCATAACCATAGTCACTTAATTGACTTATGGACAATAGATTATGCTTTAATCCTTCTACAAGTAAAACATTAGTGATAGAGGGAAGGTTACCATTTCCAATAGTGCCAGATCCAATGATTTTGCCCTTCTGATTCCCTCCAAATTTCACGTCACCTCCAGATCTAAGCTCCAGACTTTGGAACATAGACCTTTCTCCCGTCATATGTCGCGAGCATCCAGAGTCCAGGTACCATGACTGGCATCCTGATCTTGCTGCTAAGAACATCTGCAACAGGAATTATTTTACTCTTAGGTACCCAGATCTTCTTGGGTCCTTTTGGGTTAGTTGTTCTGAAGGTTCATCTAAACTTCTGTTTTTCAACATAGGGTTTATTCTGACTAGCCTTAGATTTGAATACATGAATGTTCTTTTCAGAACGAGTATGTTCAATATCATTTAAGTGACCAAATTTAAAATTGGAATATAAAGGAGTCTTCTTGATGATAATTTTATCAACAGATTTTGGATTTAAATTAGATGAAGATTTATATCCAATTCCTTTTCTGTTATTTCTGCTAACTCCATAGATCATAGAAGCCATTTTGCTTCTGTCTATGCTTTTAGCAAGAAACTTCTGAAAGCTGTAGTCATACTTTTCTAAAATATTTTTGCATTCAGACTCAGTTTCAGAATCAGAGTTTTGTTGAGCTAATTCAAAATCATTTTTCATTTTTAAGTTCTTTTCATTTAGCTCAGCCACTTCTGACTTGAGAATATTATTCTCAGATACAAGATTGCTTTGACACTCCTTGTATTTGAGCTTAATATTGTTATAGCTCTTCAGAACCTCTGATAACACTTTGATAAGTTCATCTTTAGTGAGTTTAGTCATTACCTCTTCAGCGTCAGAGTCAGATTCAGAGTCAGATTCAGAACTTAAAATTCCTTCCTCTTGATCTTCTATGTCTACCATCAATGCTACATTGGCACATTCTTCTTCTGTCTCAGATTCAGATTCAGATGTATCTGAATCATCCCAGGTTGCCATTAGAACCTTCTTCTTCTTATCAAATTTTCTTTTAGGCTTTTCTTTCAGAAGCTTTGGACAATCATTTTTGTAATGCTCAGGTTCTTTACATTCACAGCAGACAACCTCCTTTTTGCCAGATCTTCTGTGTCCAGAAGATTCCTTTCTTTGGTCAGGCTTCTTGAAGTTTCTAAACTTCTTTCCTTTATACTTCCAGAGTTTGTTTATTCTTCTGGACAACATGGATAATTCATCTTCATCTTCAGATGAGGATTCTTCATAGCTTTCCTCTATTACCTGCAACGCTTTAGCAGATTTATTAGATTTTAAGGCAATTGACTTACCTTTCTTCTGAGGCTCATCTTCCTCAAGTTCAATTTCATGGCTCCTTAATAAGCTGATTAGTTCTTCCAAGGAAATATGGTTCAGATCTTTAGCCATTTCAAGTGCAGTCACCATAGGTCTCCATCTGGTAGGTAAGCTTCTGATGATCTTCTTCACGTGATCAGCAGTAGAGTAACCTTTATCCAGAACCTTTAGTCCAACCGTAAGTATTTGAAATCTGGAGAACATGGCTTCAACAGATTCAGCTTCTTCCATCTTGAAGGCTTCATACTTCTGAATTAGAGCCAGAGCCTTTGTTTCCTTAACTTGAGAGTTTCCCTCATGAGTCATTTTCAAGGACTCAAACATGTCAAATGCAGTTTCTCTATTTGTGATCTTTTCATACTCAGTGTGAGATATTGCATTTAACAATATTGTTCTAGCCTTGTGGTGATTTCTAAATTCCTTCTTTTGGGCTTCTGTCATAGATTTTCTATCTACTTTCTTGCCTTTCCCATCAATGGGATGAACATATCCATCTATGACCAAATCCCACAAATCAGCATCATAACCAAGGAAAAAACTTTCAATCGTGTCTTTCCAATAATCAAATTTCTCCCCATCAAACATAGGGGGTTTAGTACTGATTCTGTCTCTTTATTCATACTTGTTAGATGTTGAAACATCAGCCATTATAAACAACCAAATATAAATATCAAAGTTTTTCTCACTGGATATTTTCTGTCACTGTGAAGTGGTAGCACACACAGAACCGGAGCTCTGATGCCAACTGAAGGTGAGAAAATACTTAGAAGGGGGGGTTGAATAAGTATGAAGATAAAACTTATAAGTAAAAACACAAGTATTTTTATCCCGGTTCGTTGAACTCAACTACTCCAGTCCACCCTACCTAGAGTGATTTGCCTTTCTCAAACAAGGACTTAATCCACTGTTTAATCAACTGATTACAATAGTAAGCACTAAGAACAACTGTTCAAAGTCTTCTCAAGAACTTCTGATCCCAACTGGATCTTCTTAAGGAACTATTACAATAAAATGTAAGATCAATACAAGTGTATGAATGCTTCTAACAAGCTTTATCACAACAGTGATATTTCACTTAATGTTAAGAACAAAAGAATAAACTCAGCAATAAGAATATTTTATGAGAGCTTCTAAGAGTTTCTTTTTGAGATTCGTTGGTAGTTGATCACTTTGAAGAAGATGATGAAGACTTGCTTTTATATGCACAGTAGTCCACAAAGTCTTGACATTGGAGGTTGTGTACTGAAAAGGCCTGAACCTTTTTGTCTTTACATCACATGACTTTTCCTGGAAGTAGAATGCATAGAGAAATGCTTTTGGTCTGTGTTCTAGTGTCAAGCATGAAAGAGGAAAGAGTCTTTGAGCTAAATCAAAAGATATTACTTTGAATTCTTCTTCAACAAGTATTTCTTTTCAGCAAAGTTGATCATCAGATTTTGCATGATCAGAGTCTTGGATACCCATCAGATTTTACTGAATCAGAGTAAGACAGCAAGTGTGCTTTAGCGTGTAGTTCTCTCAGAGCAGAGTTTTATGAATCAGATCCTCAGTACATGCAGCGTGTAGTACTCTCAGAGTCTTCTGAAAAACTGTGCTTCTTAACTCTCATACAAAGTTCTTCAATGCTTCAGAGTTTTTAGATCTTAATAGAATCTTCTGCTTCAGATCCTTCTGTAGCTTCTGCTTCAGATTCTTCTGTAGCTTCTGCTTCAGATCCTTCTGTAACTTCTGCTTCAGATCCTTCTGCAAACAGCGTTCAGATTCTTCTATAAGATGATTCTGACTCTTTAGAGCCTTCCATTGTTCCATGTTCAGATTAATTTGCTCTTGGAAGTATATATACTTTAATTATCTGCAGCAAATATTCATGAACCAATTTTAGAGTATATAATTCTTTAATACAAAATTTCATAAGAGTTATCATCAAAACATAGAGATATTACTAAGAAACAATTTGTGTTCTTACACTCACGACATATGACGGAAAGAAAGTCTATGTTCCAAAGCCTGAAACTTAGATCTGGAGGTGATGTGAAGTTTGGAGGGAACCAGAAGGGAAAAATCATTGGCTCTGGAACTATTGGTAATGGTAACCTCCCTTCCATATCTAATGTTTTACTTGTTGAAGGATTTGTAAGTTCTCTTGGTTGGATACATTTTATGGCAAAACTTTAGAGTGTGCTTGTATGTCATACTGATTGTTAGGACATACTTAATAATGTGTGTGCATGGTAAGTTAACTATAAGTTAACTTGGTTAAGTTGAATGTCATACAGAATGTCATAACATTGAACGTATGACATCCATCAGGTGAGGTTGTTTTTCTGGTATCTCGAATCTAGGAACCAGAATAAATGCTCAAGCTGGACATCAGGAGAATTTCTAGAAGCCCTAGGCGAACTAGAAGAACCCTGAATTAAGTGGCAAGTGTGCAGCTCGTGGAGAATAGGTTTGATATGGATTAAAACCTAATTAATGCACCAAAGCCCAAGAGGATTGATAGTTATAAAGATCAGAAGATGCAATCTTGAAAAAAGGGACATGAAAACAGAAGGAAAATAGTGCATATTGCAGAGTCCTGTGTTAGTGAAGATGGCTAGTCTTCACATGTGAATTTTGTCTAGGAATACTTGTAATCCAAGCAATTGTCTGGTGGATGATTTACATTGGATAGGTAGATTTTAGATTATGTCTCACTCGAAGCCTTGAAGCAAGAGTGTGTGTGTTCCTTGATCAAAGTTGTGAAGCAAGATCAAGGTGTGTATGAAGTGTCTTTTCATATTGTTTTCTGTAATTGTTTAAAATCATTGTTGTGTGATTAAGGGGGAGTGAGTGGGTATACTCAGGTCTAGAGTGTCTCTAGGTTGAAGTGTCATTGGGTAGAGATTAAGTGAGGAGTGTAAACTGGAGGTTTAACTCTGAATTGATTCTACTAATAGTGAATTTCCTCCCTGGCTTGGTATCCCCCAAATGTAAGTGTTGTTGACACTGAACTGGGTAAATAATTGATGTGTGATTTACTGCTTTTATTATTGCTGAGTATTAGCTGTTAAGTAGCAGATGTCACAGTGGATGTTATAACTTTGGGAATAACATCCACCGTGTGCTTGCCAGAATTTTCAATTGGCTTCAGAGCAGGCACCCTGCCTGTTTATTCTGGGTGAGATCTAGGGAAAACAAATTCTGGTACAATGGATAAAGATATAGGCTTCACTAATAGACCTTCAATTCTGGATGGATCTAATTATGATTATTGGAAACCAAGGATGATTTCATTCTTGAAATCTATAGACAACAAGGCTTGGAGAGCTGTGAATTCAGGCTGGAAACATCCTATGAAGACTGACAAAGATGGAGTAGATGTGTTGATTCCTGAAGAGGAATGGAACAAAGAGCAAGAGGCCTTAGCCCTTGGGAACTCTAAAGCATTGAATGCACTCTTCAATGGTATAGACAAAAACATCTTTAGACTGGTGCACCACTATGAACTAGCAAAGGATGTTTGGGAGACTCTCAGAACTACTCATGAAGGAACCTCCAAGGTCAAAATGTCAAGACTTCAAATGTTGACCACCAAATTTGAAGGTCTAAGAATGAAGGAAGATGAGACCATTCATGAGTTTTACATGAATGTTCTTGAACTGGCAAACACATCAGGAGCTCTGGGATAAAAGATGACTGAAGATAAACTTGTAAGAAAGATTCTAAGGTCACTACCTAAAAGGTTTGATATGAAAGTTACAGCCATTGAAGAAGCCCAAGACATATGCCACATGAAAGTGGATGAACTCATTGGTTCCCTTCAAACCTTTGAAATGGGAATAGGTGATCAGGCTGTGGAGAAAAAGAATAAAAGCATAGCTCTTGTCTCAAACATAGCTGATTCAGATGGTGATAAGGAGGAGAATCTATCAGAGGCAATAGCCATGCTTGGAAGACAGTTCAACAAACTGGTCAAAAGAATATATGCTAAGTCTAAACCTTATACCAAAAACATGCCTTCTAATAAAGAGAAATTTGAAGATAAAGTCAGCCAAGGCAAAGGAGTCAAATGCCATGAATGTAAGGGATATGGACATGTTAGGAGGGAATGTCCCGCATACCTCAAAAAGAAAGGAAAGGGATTGGCAGTCACTTGGTCTGATGAAGATTCAGACAGTGGATCAGAAGAGGAATCAGCTAAACATGTCATTGCTCTTAACAATGTGTGTATCTATGATGGTGATTCAAGTGATGAAGAGTTGTCTTTTGAGGAGCTTGCAGCCTCATACAAAAAGCTTCACATCAGAAGCACATAACTAGTTCAGCAAGGGGAGCAACAGAAGGAAATCATCAAGGAGTTAGAAGCTGAAAAGAGAGAGCATCTAACCACAATTGACACACTCAGAAGTGAAGTACAGAAGTTGAAAAGTAAGAATGATCAAATGACAAAATCTATAAGGATGCTAAATTCTGGGACTGACACTCTAGAGGAAATTCTCCATAGTGGACAAACCACAGGAGATAGATATGGACTAGGATATGCTGATAAACAAAATCCTGTGCTAAATCTCAAGAGATTACAACCTAAGGTCCAGAAGCCAAAGATGATGTCTCGGCCAATGTCACAACATCCAACCAACAGAAACTGGAATCTAGTCAAGAGTAGATTCCAAGGGTACAGGTGTTACCACTGTGGAAAACTTGGTCATATCAAATCTTTGTGTTTCTGGCTGCATGGATTTCCTAGTCATTCTCATCAAAAACAGAGAGCTCATCAAGAAAAAGCAAAGAAGGGTGCTCCTAACAGGCAAAGACATTGGGTTACCAAGAATATGGCCTTAGCAGCTCACGCTGATCTAAGGATGCCAACCCAAGAGGACTGCTACTTTGACAGTGGTTGTTCCGGACATATGACTGGAATTGAGGATCTCTTAACAAAGCTTAACCCTCATACATCCAGTCATGTAACCTTTGGTGATGGAGCTAGAGGAAAAATCTCAGGTGTTGGACAACTTGACAGTCTTAAAGCCCCAAAATTGAAGGATGTCCTACTAGTTAAAGGATTGACAATTAACCTAATAAGCATAAGTCAGTTATGTGATCAAGGCTTAAAAGTCCAGTTTTCAAAGGATAAGTGTGTAGTGGTCAATGAATAATGTGAGGTAGAAATGAGGGGATTCAGAGCAATGAACAATTACTACCTATGGGAGCCCAGAAGTATCCTCAATAACCTGGAGAAAAAGGAAACTAGGGAAAAAGTATTGCTGGTGAAGGATAGACAACAGAGAAGATCCAACACACCAGCAAGAAGCTCCTCAAAGTATGCCTCAAAAAGAAGGACAGGATGCAAGAAACTTCGCGGAGGGAAGCAAGCCAAGAAGGGATACCCATACATTAGTCATCAGGAAAAGCTAGATAGGCTATACTGGAACCTAATGGAGTCCATGGATGCTACCCTGCCTAAAAGAAGCCATGTCACAACTGATGTCAGGACCTTGTTCTGTGACATCCAACGCACCATTCAAACAAGTCCTGGTGAGTTCAAAGGAAGCATGATCAGGGGTCACTCGTGTGAATGGAAAGGGAGTGGTGCAATACCTAATAAGGATGCAATAAACAAGACTAGAATTGGTGCATGGAATTTCAAGGCCCATAAAAGTGATTCACAAAAATTGAGGCCTTTAAGTAATGGTGAGTTATAGCAATTAATGAGAATAGGGAATTATAATTTAAAATTCAATCATTTACTGATTGGTCAAAACATTAAGTTCCCTCCTCATTTGCCATGTCACTTAGTGAGCCTCTCCATATCAAACTCCCTCACCACTTGGTTCACTATCAAACTGTTCATCTTCCCTACAGCCTCCAATAAATGGAAACCTTTGTTCACACGATCAACATCCTGTACAATGTCTCAACATTCGCCAAAATCCTCTCCATCCAAGAACATACCTGCCAATGAGTCTGAGATAGGAACTGAGTCAAGCAACCCTAACTCAGTGCTTGAAATAGCTCCCCTGCGCATGGTCAAAAATCCAAGGAGCCAACATGCAGGAAGGTCAAAAGACATTGTCTTAGGTAAAACTCCTACTCCTGCAACTTCTGATGTTAATGATGATGGAGCCAAGAAAACGCACAACATCATTGCTGACGTGGTGGCTAGGGCTCTAAACATCCTCATTCTACCTAGCAACGAGGGGTCTGACCCAACTGTGCATGATCAAAGTGATGTTATGCCCCATGTTGGAACCTTGAAAGATCGTACCTCAAAAGAGAAGAACAAGGGAGTAGTCTTTGATGGTGGAGGTGATGATGTGCAAGGCACCGAGAATGCGGAGTTAGTGGACCTTGATGAATATTCGGATAATGATTTAATAGCAAACATCAATCCTGGCATAGCCAAAAGACTCATGACAAGGAAAGGTAAACAGGTAGCTGAACAAGGTTCCCCCAAGAAAAAGGTAGTTGAACAGGTTGCTGAGCAAGACAACCCCACAAAGAAGAAGACAGATGATCATGATACTCCCTCAAGGAAGGCTAGAACAAAAAGAAGATCAGTTGGACCTCCCAAAGCCTGGAGCAAAGTCGTTACCAAGAAGAGAAAGGCAGAATCTGGTACCGAATCAGAGACTGAGTCTAATGTTGCTGAAGATGTCACTGACATCCAAAACAAGAAGAAACCCTCTAAGAGCAAACTGGCTGAAAAAGTCCCTAAAGTTCTTATTGACAACATTTCATTTCATTACCCCTCGTGTGTTAATAGGTGGAAGTATGTTGTTCAGAAAAGGCTGGCTGTGGAAAGGGAGTTGGGACAAAATGCTCTTGAGAGTAAAGAAATCATGAACCTCATTAATGATGCAGGATTAATGAAAACAGAGTGAATTCTCTTCATGCTATGAGCTACTTGTCAAAGAATTCATAGTTAATCTCTCAGAGGAATGTGCTGACAGGAAATCTAAAGAGTTTGGAAAGGTGCACGTAAGAGGGGAGTGTGTTATTTTTAATCCAACAACAATCAATAAATATCTTGGAAAGATCATCTATGTTATTGGGACCAAGGCCAAGTTTGATTTTGGAACGTATGTTTTTTATCAAACTATGAAACATGCAGGCAGTTATAGCATCAAGGGCCCCATTGCATTCACTTCACTCATATGTGGCATCATTTTGAAACAATATCCCAACATTCTAAAAAAGAGCGATGTTGCGAGCAAACGAGAAAGCCCCTTGTCATTTCATCCCAAACTATTTCTTGGAACTCATGTTCCTGATATGGTTGCAACTTCAGCTAAGACATCCCAGTCTATGTTGTTGCACCCCAAAATTTGACCAACATTTATTTACCCACCAAGTGTTTGAAGGTTGATACCTTTGTCAGAAAGTTCAAGAGATCCTCAGAAGAATTGGTTGAAACCAAGGTTGTGTGTCTCATAACTTGAGAGTTATGGGTGCTCTTCAGATGATTCTGAGACTAGGAGGATAGACTTGAAGCTTTGAGAAAGCCTATGAGATGTCTTGAAAGCCATCATGAAGCCTAGAGTGGTCATTATATAAGAATTCAGAAGATTCAACCATGAATGGTAGAATTAGGGTTTTGACTGGGTCAACCCTAAGTCAACTGAAGATTTGGAGAGGGTTGAGACCTAATCCAAGAGCCATGTGATCATGGAGTGATGTATTGAGATATTATAAGGATGATTCCTAGACCAACTCATCATGATTGAGGAGTTTGAGAAGTTTCAAGCTAGGGTTTCTAAGGATTGACAGTGTAAAATCCCCTAGTTTGATCCCTATCTTCCAGGCAGTTTTAGCTCAAGATGTGATTGTCATCTCATCTTCCCCATAACATGAATGTTGTAGAGCTTGTTCTTAGCTTTAATTTTAGTGGTAGAAGTCCTTTATAGGATTTATGGAGCTCAAGTTATGGTTTTGACAAATTACAGGTCATCTGAGGTATGTGAATCTGGGTCCTTGAAAGTCACCCAACTTGCAGACAACTTTTGCCCTAGTAGGACGATTCCTATGATTTCTTGGTCAACATGAATGTTGAAGAGCATCTTCTTAGCTTTCTATAGAGTACTATAAGTCCTTGATAGGATTTGTAGAACTCAACTTATGGCTTTGACAAGCCAAGGGCATTTTGGTCATTTGGAAGTTATAGGTCATTTCAAGCATAAGGCCATATCTCCTACTTCCAAGCTTCAAATGGAAAAATCTTCAACATCAAACTTTCTTAGAATGATGTTTTAAGGCTAGTAGGGTGGTCATGAGATGTTGAAAAGGCTCATATCAAAAAGTGATAAAAATGGCCTAAAAATGAGGCATAAGTTAATTCAAGTGAGATTGAAAATCATAAAATCCAAGTTATAAATCCAAACCATGTCATATGATAGGTCATTTTGACTCCAAATGACATTATAAGAACAATGGTTCAGCCACAATTTTGATTTGAGGCTTGTATCATGGGGTTGCTTTGTAATTTGATTGCTTGCATAATGGGGTACCAAACCAAAACAAGGAAAAGCTTAATAAACAAGGAAGATATGCATTTATATCTCATCCAAAATATCATATGGGGATAAAATCAAGTTAGTTACCCAAGTTACAAGGGTTTTGTCATGATATACCATGTGGTGAGAATTGAAATGCAAAATACCATGTCATGAAAACTTCAAGTTCTTACTAGATGATTCTAGGAGGTTCTAGACTTTTCTAAACCTCTCTATATATTGAATACAACCTGCATTGGTGCAAGGTTGGTGTTGATTATGGTAGAGAATAGTGATTGAAATCATAAAGCTTCATTTGCAAATCATATTCAAACTTCATATTCTTCTTCATTACCATTCCATTTTTCTTCACAAATCATCTCCATAAACATTGCTGAGTGTGTTCATGCTAGAGTGAAGCTCCATTGATGAAGGTTTGAAGGTATTCACATTGAATTTGCAAGAAGGAAAATTGCATTGGATCTTGAAGTACAAGTTCTCTACATCAAATCTTCTGCAAACAGAGGAAGATTCATCATCTAGGGAACATTCTTGAAGAGTTTCAAGGCTTGAATCGAAGATTTTCACCACCTACCATTTCAAGAAGCAAGGTATGCAAAACCATTTCTACACCTCAATCTAGGCATGGCTAGGGTTAATTATTAGCATAGACTTGTTAGAGACAAGTAGGGGAACAATTTTGATGAGTCTGAGACCAGTTGGAGAAGTTGCATTCATGGAGGTCAATTCTTAATGGAGCTAGAACAGGCTATATAGTGAATGATAATGCTAGTTTAATGGTTGGTTTTAATTAGTGTAACATAAGGATCATTTTTGTGTAAAGAATCATGAGTTCGGTTGAGGTTGAATATTGGTCAGATTTTGAGGGTAGCTTGGATTCGCGTTCGGGTTGCATGCTAGAGGCCATGTTAATGGAAACCAACACCACAGTTGTATTCTACGCGGAAAATGGATCAAGTTTGATTTTTGAACGAGTGAATTTGGTCAAGAAACGAAGCCACACGAGTTGGAGGAAGTTCCATGCATGGGATGTGTTTTAATGGTGATGCAGAAACCCTAGCCATCTCAAGGTTGAAGATGACCTCGCTACCGTCAGATCACGCGCGGAATGTTGACTGAAAAAGAGATCCAGCGGTCTGTATTCAAACGCGAATTGAGAGGGAAGAAACAGCAGGTAAACGCTGCGTTTCACTTAAGTATGCATACTGGGC
The DNA here is from genome assembly GCA_963859935.3 of Lathyrus sativus. NCBI lineage: Eukaryota > Viridiplantae > Streptophyta > Magnoliopsida > Fabales > Fabaceae > Lathyrus > Lathyrus sativus. Next base: position 397,966,942 of record OZ012739.1, on the reverse strand, counting down.
TTAAGTAATTTTGCTATACCCACCCCCCAATTGAAGCCCATTCCATGTTGCACTACATTTCCATGCTATTTGCACCGAATCCTTGTTATTTTCTGAATGTTTTTTTTTCATTTATTTTTCTGAATCATCATTGGGCCTGGCGCATTATTATTGGCACCCCTCATATGAGGCCCATCCAGATTTGAACTGGACATTGTTTCTATTCGCACCATATTTTTTTCCATTTTTCTTTAGATTTTTCAATTGATTTTTCTGAAATAAAATGGGCCCAGGCGCGTTACTTCTTGCACCCCCAGTATGGGCCCAAATCATTTTATAACTGGATATTGTTACTTCCTGCACCCATGTTCATATTTTTCATTTTAATTTTCTCCAAATTTTCTCAAACTTAGAAAATGCATAATAAATTGAAAAATGAATATTTTTTAATGGGAGTTTTTTCTCCATTTTCACATTTTTGTCAAGAAAAATATAAAATCATAAAATTGCCATTTTATTTCATTTCAATATTTTTTGCATATTTTTACTTTTAATTGCTTTTTTAATTCTTTTAGTTGATACCTTAATTTGTAGATTTTAGTTCAGGTAGCTCCCTTAAGATTTTTAGGTCAATCTTTTTAGGGTGATTAGATATATGTTTTAGGTACTCTCTGGATTAATGCCATATTTTTGTGATAATGTTTAGGATAGTTTTAATTAGGTAATTCTAGGTAGTGTAGAATTAGGTTAAAACTTCAATATAGGTCCATAACAACTTTAGATTTTGGGTTTTTAGGGAAATTTAGGCTATGGGGCATATATGGGCATTAAGGGTAGGTATGTAGGATCCCTTAGAAATTATATTAGGATTTAATATGATAGTATGCTATTTTTGGTTGATTTTTGTATTGAATGATTGTTTGTGTTGCCTTTAGGGCATGTTTGTTTAGTTTGCTTTGCTTTGGAGTTTCTCTTTGGCTTGGAGAGTTTGATCTTGTCCTAAGGAGCATTGTGGAGCATAGTAGAAGACTTGAAGATGCATTGAGGAGCTTGAGAGCTTGATCTTCTTCTTTTTGTTTTGTTTTTAGGGTTAGGGACTAGGAAGAGTTTAGCTGTAGTTAATTTCTTTCTCAAACATGGATGGTATCATTCACCTCCATTCCTCCCTATGATTCAAAGTACTTCCATGGTATACACCTCTATCCTTTGGAGGGATAAGTGATATACCTAGGAAGTAGAACTTTTGAGTGAACTATTCCTTTGATGTTGAACCCTTATAGGTCACCTTTGGTGGTCAAATAAGCAGTTCAATATCCCCCAGCTTATCTAGTAAGTGATTTTCTCTGGTTTTGATTGTCTTGAGAGATGCAGAGCCTGAGCTTGAAGATGAATACTTCATTGAAGAGTATTGAAGAGGGTGAATCCTTGAATGTTGCCATTCCAGCTGAAGCTTGAAGAGCATGAAGATCAAGTTGATACTTGAAGATCCCTGAAGATTAGGTGAAGCCTGAAGGTGGAGCTGATCAAGGAAGCTGAAGCTTAGGGGAGAAGATGAGTTGAAACTCATGTTGTAGGGATGAAACCTGGAAAAGCAAACTGATGTTTGTCAAGAGTGATTGAAGTCTGAAGACTGAGTTGCTGTTGGAAAAGTTGAAGCTTGGAGTTGAGAGAGAGTTGATCTGTTTCCTCTTTTCTTTTCTGTATTGCTGTGTTTTGCTTGACTTGTTTGATGCATTAGAATAAGTTCATCTAGAATAAGTAGAATCTAGGAGCATGATTGCATTAGAGGTTGAGTTGCTCCCTCTGCTTGTATTGTTATTGCGTGGCTTTGCTTGTGGGTATTCGGTAGAGCCCAGCTCCCTTGCCCATGTGGTTTGTTTGCCTGATGGCCTTTCATTTCCTTTTATCTGTATGATTGCAGTTTACTGTTTATTGCTTGATAGCATGTTGTTTATATTTCAGTATGATTACTGTTATTTCATTCTGGCTTGAGGTCGAGATGAGCTTGTGGAGGCTGAAGCCCCACACACATTTCCTCCCTCACTTGAATTGTATGCATTTTACTGTTTAAGCTGATGCTTTATCTGTTTTGGTGCATCATTGACATGATCCCTTAGGACTCTCATTTCCTTTGATAAGGATTTGATGATAGACTTTTAGGTTGAAACCTATGCATGACAACTTCTAGGAGTTCCCTGTTCAAACCTCAACCATATGATGAATCCATGGCATGATAACAGTAGGACTTGATAGTCTCCCTCCTAGTTGGGCCTGTTCTCTTCTCATCTCAAAACAGTTTAAGATACAGTAGTCATGAATGATTTCTTTCGTACGCTATGAGCCTTAAGCTATCTGAGAAGGGATTGTGGGAGAGTTTCTTTTCCACAGTCTGGATGTTTAGTATGGTACCCTTTGGGTGACATGCGACGCATTCACTCTCAGGTCATAGTCTCTAGTGCGGTTGAAATCGCAAACACAATAAAAAACACTTCTTTCGTAAAGACAGGAAATAAACCGTAGTTTCCCGAACTACGTGAGCTCTGATCTCTCATACCTGTTGAGAGTACGTAGGCACAAGATGGCGATGTCTTGGCGAGCTACCTTCCCTCATAACCCTTCGTAGGCCGAACTACGTTGACTCTGATTTCTCATTCTCTGATGAGAATACGTAGGCATAAAGTGCGACGCTTTGCCGAGTCATTTTTCTTTTCTTTTTCAGCCAACCTTGATAGGTAGATAGAATAAAACCAACCCGTCCAAGTAAACCAACAAGCGTGGATCCCGTCGAGTACGACAGACATGAGGGGTGCTAATACCTTCCCCTTGCGTAACCGACTCCCGAACCCAAACAATGGTTGCGACGACCTTGTCTTACCCTTATTCGTTAGGTTTTTTCCGATCGTTTCCCTTCCCGTTCTGAGGGATAAATAACGAAAGGTGGCGACTCTTCTGTTGTGCCGGCACCTTATTTTCGCGAAAGTGACAGCTGGCGACTCTGCTGGGGATCGAACCCAGAATCTCTGGTTCTCTGGTTCCCTATGAGAGTCATTCCTAGCGCTTGTATGTTTACTTGTTGGGTTGCGTTCATTTATCGCATTTTTATTTCTCGCACTTTATTTCCCGCCTTTTATTTTCAGTATAATATGATTATTTGTGCTGTTGTAGGATGGGAGTTCTGATGAGTGAGAAGCCAGACCCAGGCTTGAGTGCACCATAGACTTAGAGTGGAAATTAGTGGGCGCGTGCTTGCTTTGCAGGCACTAGTGTCTCATGAAATCCACGCTCAGACGAGGTTCATCCGGTTGGCTTCACTTTCAACCCTTTGGGTTGAGACGATTGCTGGTTTGGTGGATTGTCGACTCTGGGGACCAATCATTTGTGATTCAGCTAAGTGAGGCCGCTTCATTAGCTGGTGATGCCACACCTTCTGGGTATCGTATCACCCCTCTTGAAAGTCTGTGACGCTGATGAACGCATAGGATGCCGTACCTTGAGTCAGTTTAGGTCCATACCTGTGAGTGGGATTGGGTTTATTGCAGGAAACTTTGACCTTCAGACTACCTGGTTTCCTTGACAGTGAATCAGTTTTGTTGGTACCAGGGTTTCTCAGTTGCAGATTTGTCTATTCTTGATAGAGCAGGTTTTGATCAGGGGATCTTATCATCAGGTGTATGTCTGTTCTTGATAGAGCAGGTTTTGATCAGAGTATTGTCATCAGTTGTTTGTTCTTGATAGAGCAGATTTTAGGGTCTGAAGATCTCATCAGCAGATGTTGTTTGTTCTTGATAGAGCAGAATTTGAGTGGGGTCTAAAGATCTCATCAGCAGCTGTATGTTTGTTCTTGATAGGGCAGATTTTTGATTTGGGGTCTGAAGACTTCATCAGCAGATATTTCTTGATCATACATCCGAGGTCTTTATCATCAAACATTTGTTCTTGGCAGAGCAGAGTTACGATCCTATATATGGTCCTATCAGATGGTTGCTCTTGGCAGATCAGATCTGTGGTCCTATACCAGGATTTTCTTCTCATCAGTGGCCGTGGTTTTGTTGATACAGAATCTCCACAACAGCAGTTACCTGGATATATTATTGCATGACTGCATTTTGCATTAGTTCGCATATTCATTTTGCATTCCATTAGCAGGTGTCTGTGCTGCAGGCGCATTTCGTACCCTGATTCTGGTGTCCCGAGCAATATGAGATATTTTCTTCCATGAATGGATCCAGTCTTATCACTGCATTGACACTATGTTGGCATGTTGACACCAGAATTAGGGGTGATCTCCTAAACGTACAGACACCCATGGCATTAGCATAATTCATCTTGCATGACAGAAGCCGGGGCTTGTCTTCTAACCCTTGTGTTTGCAGGTTTGACTCAGAATCGAGCAACTCAGACTAATGGAGCAGGTACAAGCTGAGTTGGGGAAAATCCAAAGCCAGTTGGGGCAGGTCATGAATGACATACAGGCAGTGCGCCTGGACCAGCAAGTACTCAGAGAAGAGAATCAGCAGCTGCAGAATCAGTTGAGCTTTCTCATGGGAGTGGTGAGAAGTATGCTAAAAAAGGAGAGTGGTCAAGCACCCGAGGTGGAGACCAAAGTACTTCCTCCATTGCCGTCAGTGCCACCTATGCTGAAGCCAAGTGGACCTCATGGATCCTCTACATAGCATGAAGCTCAAGACCTGTCTCGTCAGCAGCCGCGCCAGGTATCTCAGAATAACCCTGAAGGTCATAATCAAAAGAAGAAGCTACTTGATAGAGCTGTGGACCCAATACCTGTGAGTTATGCCCAACTGTTGCCACTGTTGGTTCAGAACCATGTTCTCAAGCTTCGGACTTTGGATCCACCGGATGACGTGTCATCAGACTTTGATCTCAGCACACATTGTGATTTCCACTCAGGAGCACCGGGGCACCATGTTGAAACATGTAAGGCTTTCAAGAATAAGATTCAAGACCTTATTGACTCAAGGACAATTAGGTTTGTGTCGGGCGGCATGAGAGCATCGGGAAAGTTTATCCCGTACCCTGCAGAAGAGGTGAATGATTCCACTCCTTTGCCTGAAGCTGAGAAAGATCTTGAATATGTCCCGCGACTTTTGGTGACTGAATCGCCTCGCTCGCAGTTTCTATCTGGATCAAGTTCAAGGACGCAAGCGCCTAAACAAGGGACCGTTGCCATTCAGAAACGACGACCTCTTGCTCCTTGGCGGAAAGAATACCAGCACCAGAATCGAAAGAGGCCTCGCAACAACCTGGAAAGAAGGAATGATCCCCTTCATCATGTCCCAGTGCCACTCAGCCAGATTCTGCCATGTCTTATTCAGAGCTCGTTGGTGTATCCTAAAGATCTCAAGCCCGTGCCAGAGCCTTACCCTCCAGGGTACGATCCCCATGCTCAGTGTGGTTACCATGGTGGATCTCCGGGGCATTCAACTGAAGATTGCAATGCTTTTTAGGCGAAAGTGCAACAGTTGATCAAAAAAGGGTGCATTTCCTTTCCAGAAGGAGTTTTGGTTGTGCGTGACAACCTCTCAGCTGTTTGAGCTCGCAGATTCAAAGGGTTATTTCCAGAAGCCAGTGGTCCAGACAGGCAGACGTCCTCAGCATTGGCAATCTTCGGACTTTTTATCATTTGCATTTGTAGTTTCTTTTCTGTTAGTTACTACTTGCTGTTAAACATTGTATGTTTCGAATGGTAATGTTAATAAAGTGACTATGCATTTTTTCTGAATTAATCATGTCGTTGTCACTCACTTACTGCATTGCACTGACACTTGCATTTTATTCATTCCACTTTATCACTATGATTAGCAAAGAGTGGAGGGAGGATGATGAAATTGAATACTCATAACCGATGATCGTATGCTTTCAGATAAAACCTTGCCGATGACGTACAAGGCATTGTTTCAAATCCCCTAAACACCGGAGAGATAAGGAAGAGAATCCCTTGTTAACCACTTCGAGCCGAGAAGTAGGAGTTTCTTTCAGACTTTTGAACCCTTACATCTTAACCCGGGGCAGGGTAGTTGTCAGTCAGCTTGACCGAGCATTCAAGTCTTATAGAGGAGTGTTGTCTTTCAAGGACCAATCACATCGTATTCCTCTCCAGAGGTCGTACCTCATCGACCACAATGGGTAAGCCTCACCAATCAGGAGTGAGACAGTTACAAGCCTCTCGGATAAATCCAGACAGCCAGTGTCACACGACTTGTTCCAAGGAAAAGAAAAAGGAATAAGAAAGCCCGCTAAGTAAAAGAAAAGAATAGCTGAAAAGCAAATACTTACGCAAAAATCAGGGCATCCCGCTGGACTTCAAAAGAAAAATCGAAAAGAACTCTGAAGAGTCAGTCCAGGCAAAAATTAGGGAATCAAAAGAATGAAAAAGAAGGGATATAAGAAGAAAAACCTCAAACAAGGACAAAGTCGTGTGGATACAGGCACCGAAACGAAAAAGGAGTAACTGTCACTCCGAAACACCTTGTGAATTCTTTAACCAATTGTTCCCAATGTTCAACGTACATCTCGAAGAGGCGAGCGCTCGAGCTAAGTTAACTGAACTTTAGGATCGGAGATCATCACGTAGAAGGGGTGGGTACAAATCATAATTTGAGCCAAATATCCTTTGTTTCACGAACCGTGAACCCGACCATGATACAACCCTTAAAAGACCTAATTGAGGCAAGGTTTATTCTGAAAGCGCATTGCGATAAGGTTGAGTAACCTGACTCCAACATGATTTGCTAATCATATCCTTATTGTATTTTTCACTGATCGAATCAGCACTACGTTTGAACCCTTTGGTTCATTCCTCACTCACTAGCATGACACGTAAATGAGTGATAGTACATTTTTTCGAAATTCGCATGAACACTGCATTAAAATTACCATTCGTGAATAAACAATTTTAATTGCAGGTCAGTAATTGATACGAAGGAACTCCAACAGAGAATAGTCAATCAGGACCAAATCGTAGCAGTCTGGATCAGAACGACATGCTGTGAAACCCTGTGAATCCGGGGCATTGACTTCCCGTGAGTTTGGAATCAGTTTGTCTGAGGACAAGTCCCGGAGTATCAGTTGATTATGGGGCAGTTTATGCAAGAAGCGGTTGATCGGAAGTGAATCTTCTTGAGACCCAATCAGGGGCAGTTATCCAGAATTCTTGCGATTTGAGGGCAGATCCCTCCAGTGTTCAATCAGAGCATGTTGAGTCGCTCATCGCTCGTTCAGGGGCAAACTACTTCAGAGATATTGAAGCCAACCATGCTGAGAATTGATTAGTGGAGGATGAATCCTTCCGTTGTACAGATGTTAGAGCAAGCCATCTGAAGATTGTCTTGTTGCCAGCTGTTTTCTGTTCAGAATGAATTATTCCCAAAAGTCGGATTGGGGCAAGTTGAATTGTACTGGGGCAAGTTGTTCAAATGAGTTTGTTCACCCTAGCAAGAATTGAGTGTCGGGGAATCATGTCATTACCCTGCCAAAACCTGAGCCTTCTGAAGAAGCCTTGCTGTCATTGGATTGCTATCCTACAGCCTATCCTGTTACTCGGCTCCATGATTGGTAGTCTGTATTCCCTGTGCTAACGTTGTTGAACCAGGATTGTTTCTCAACAGAGATGTACAGTTTGAGATGGTTTCCCCTGTGCAGTTTGAGACTACAGCAAATTGAGATGGCATTTATCCCTTATCAGAGTAGGGTCAGTAGGGCGGGATTGATATCCCCGGCAGAGTATGACCATCCCAAGCATTGAATGTTGATTAGCCTGATGTGCTATTTTCCCAAGTAGGTTGAGACTGAAGCTTTCCCTTACCGACAGATTTGGGTTTATTTCCCCAGCAGTGGGACTGATGCAATGTTGTATCCCCACAGAGTCCGAGTGTGACTCCCTTTCCCTCCGAGTCTAGGTCATTGACTCATTCCTCAAGCAGAGGTCGATGGTGATTCCCCTATTGAGTAATCTCTAGACGGGTAGATTTTGATGTCAGCCAGAGAAGAGTTGTTTCTCAGCAGATTGCTTCGTACCCTATAAGGACTTAGGGTGTTCAAAAAAGACCGTTCAGGGTTGTCTTCCTCGGTGAAGTAAGATTCAAGTTCACTGATCGATTGTTATCTTCCGCAAATGTCAGAGGTGTTTCCTTGATAGGATCAGTACATCTCCAACAGAGTTGTACCATGAGTAGCTAAGGATTGATATCCCTGGCAATGTTGACACACAGGTATTCCTCATCAGACTTATTTACCCAGCAAGTGTTACCCAGAAGGGTCAGTCTCCGTAAGGCGTATGCGAGATTATTCTCAGCAGATCAGGATTGATATCCCCGAAGCGAGACGATTCTCTTTCCCCAAGCAGACGTATCCTGAAGGAACGTCACATACTCAGCTGAGTTCAGGCGCCGAAGCTCGTGTTCATCCCCCCGCACCGGGTCACAAGTGCAGGTTGCATAGAAATGTTCGGGCGCCGAAGCTCGTGTTCTTCCCCCCGCATCGGGTCACAAGTGCAGGTTTCATAGAAATGTTCGGACGCCGAAGCTCGTGTTCTTCCCCCCGCACCGGGTCACAAGTGCAGGTTTCACAGAAATGTTCAGGCGCCGAAGCTCGTGTTCATCCCCCGCACTGGGTCACAAGTGCAGGTTTCATAGGAAGCTAGTCGCACGCCGAAGTATGCAGTAACTGATGGTGCCAGACTGAAGTCTCCAGCGGAATTGAGATTCCCCACCAGAGTAACATTCTCTCCCGAAGTCGGATGATTCCCTCTTCCCCAGTAGAGTGTTGGAACAGTTGATGTTGTGTTCCCCTGCAGAGTTGTACTCTCCCCCGAAGTCAGATGATTCCTTCTTCCCCGGCGGAATTGAAATTCCTCATCAGAGTCGTACTCTCCAGTGAAGTAGAATGATTTCTTCTTCCCCAGCCGAGCTTGCAGATACCCAAGAGAGTCGAATCCTTGGAAATTGATCAGACCATGATTGGTTTTTTCCCCAGTGGAGTGTTGAGCAGCTGAAGTTGTTTCCCCATAGAGTCATCATCCCCAGAAGAGTAGCCATGGCGGCCACACAGTTTATTCTCGCGATCGACATCGCTTTCCTTCAGTAGGTCCAGGTTCTCGTAGCGCTTCGTTCCCCTGCAGTAATCAACTGAAGTTGTTTCCTCTGCAGCAGTCAACTGAAGATCATTTCCCCAGACGGAGTCCAATTGATATTGGCGTGTCCACGTTCTCTTCAGCAGGATGATTCCTCTATCTGAGTAGCTCTTTCTCCTTGACAGGAGGATTCCCCTTCGGCATCTATTTTTCTGACGGGATCACATCATTGTGCATGATTGCATAGCATCTATCATAAACGCATAGCATTTCCACCGCGTGGAGCATGGCGCCGAAGCATATGCATAATAACCATAAGCTAGGTTGTTACCATTCTTGTTCTGCAGGAGTTCCGCCGAAGGATCAGTCGCTCAGGATGATTCCTGACATTCTCCTCAACGAAGTCGTTTGCTCAAGATGATTCTTGAGATCCCCAGCGAAGTCTTCAGTTCAAGATGATTCTTGTATTCCTCAGCAGGGCCGTTTGCTTAAGAGGATTCTTAAGCTCCCCAGTGCAGTCCCCAATGAAGGTTGCCCAGGATGATTCCGGAATCCCCAAGAGAGTCGAATCCTTGGAAGCTGCTCAAGCCATAATTGGTTTGTCCCCAACAAGAGTCGCCCAAGATGATTCCTGGAATCCCCAACAGAGTGTTTGCTCAGAATAGTTATCAGTTCAAGATGATTCTTGAAGGTCCCCGACAGAGTTATTTGTTCAAGATGATTCTTGAAGTCCTCAGCAGAGTTGATTCATCCAGAATGATTTCTGGACCCCCGGAGCGGAGTTACTTGATAGTTCTCCAGATTCCCCAGCGGCGAAGCGTCATCCCCAACAGGTTTTTTGACGGCGAAGTTAGAATCTCCCTTGAAGACTCCAGGATTGAAGTCGGCCCGTGTTAATGAAGCAGTTATCTCAATTATGCGGAGTGCCTGGTGGCAGGATCAACCTGATGGTTGAAGTCCGGCTGATGCCCGACAGTGTTCTTTGAGTGCCTGAGGGCATGATCGACTATGTATTACCGGTTACCGTGTGACCAATCTCCCAATGAATTTTCTCCACTCTAACGGCGAGGTCAGACGATGTTTGTTTCCAGCGGCGATGTTGCGTGTTTTGTTTCCGACGGCGATGTCAGATTTTGTAGTTTTCCAGCGGCGGTGTTGGGTGTTTTGTTTCCGACGGTGATGTCAGATTCTGTAGTTTTCCAGAGGCGATGTTAGGTGTTTTGTTTCCGACGGCGATGTCAGATTCTGTAGTTTTCCAGCGACGATGTTGGGTGTTTTGTTTCCGACGGCGATGTCAGATTCTGTAGTTCTCCAGCGGCGATGTTGGATATTTGTTTGTTTGACGGCGATGTCAGACTCTTTAGCTCCCCAGCGGTGATGTTGGATGGTTGTTTCTGACGGCGATGTCAGGTGATTTAATTTTCCAGCAGCGATGTTGGGTTTTTGTTTCCGACGGCGATGTCAGATTCTGTAGTTTTCCAGCGGCGATGTTGGGTGTTTTGTTTCCGACGACGATGTCAGATTCTTCAATTTTCCAGCGGCGATGTTGGGTGTTTTTTTCTGGCGGCGATGTCAGGTTCTTTAGCTTTCCAGCGGCGATGTTAGATGTTTCTCAGAGTTATGTTTGTTTCTGGCGGCGATGTCAGGTGATTTAGTTCTCCAGCGGCGATGTTGGGTATTTTGTTTGTCTGACGGCAATGTCAGATCAGTATTTATCCAGATAGTTGTCGTGCAGCTATTATTCCAGTGTTCGAAGAGTTGAGCAGTTGGCAAATTTCCAGGTTTACCGGTATTCAACCGTCTCGCACCTTGATTGGCTGAGAGTCGTTCGCTCCTCACCCAGTCAGGTTCAAGCTCCTTGAATAGGGGCAGCTGTTGCACCCCAAAATTTGACCAACATTTATTTACCCACCAAGTGTTTGAAGGTTGATACCTTTGTCAGAAAGTTCAAGAGATCCTCAGAAGAATTGGTTGAAACCAAGGTTGTGTGTCTCATAACTTGAGAGTTATGGGTGCTCCTCAGATGATTCTGAGACTAGGAGGATAGACTTGAAGCTTTGAGAAAGCCTATGAGATGTCTTGAAAGCCATCATGAAGCCTAGAGTGGTCATTATATAAGAATTCAGAAGATTCAACCATGAATGGTAGAATTAGGGTTTTGACTGGGTCAACCCTAGGTCAACTGAAGATTTGGAGAGGGTTGAGACCTAATCCAAGAGCCATGTGATCATGGAGTGATGTATTGAGATATTATAAGGATGATTCCTAGACCAACTCATCATGATTGAGGAGTTTGAGAAGTTTCAAGCTAGGGTTTCTAAGGATTGACAGTGTAAAATCCCCTAGTTTGATCCCTATCTTCCAGGCAGTTTTAGCTCAAGATGTGATTGTCATCTCATCTTCCCCATAACATAAATGTTGTAGAGCTTGTTCTTAGCTTTAATTTGAGTGGTAGAAGTACTTGATAGGATTTATGGAGCTCAAGTTATGGTTTTGACAAATTACAGGTCATCTGAGGTATGTGAATCTGGGTCCTTGAAAGTCAACCAACTTGCAGACAACTTTTGCCCTAGTAGGATGATTCCTATGATTTCTTGGTCAACATGAATGTTGAATAGCATCTTCTTATCTTTCTATAGAGTACTAGAAGTCCTTGATAGGATTTGTAGAACTCAACTTATGGCTTTGACAAGCCAAGGGCATTTTGGTCATTTGGAAGTTATAGGTCATTTCAAGCATAAGGCCATATCTCCTACTTCCAAGCTTCAAATGGAAAAATCTTCAACATCAAACTTTCTTAGAATGATGTTTTAAGGCTAGTAGGGTGGTCATGTGATGTTGAAAAGGCTCATATCAAAAAGTGATAAAAATGGCCTAAAAATGAGGCATAAGTTAACTCAAGTGAGATTGAAAATCATAAAATCCAAGTTCTAAATCCAAACCATGTCATATGATAGGTCATTTTGACTCCAAATGATATTCTAAGAACAATGGTTCAGCCACAATTTTGATTTGAGGCTTGTATCATGGGGTTGCTTTGTAATTTGATTGCTTGCATAATGGGGTACCAAACCAAAACAAGGAAAAGCTTAATAAACAAGGAAGATATGCATTATATCTCATCCAAAATATCATATGGGGATAAAATCAAGTTAGTTACCCAAGTTACAAGGGTTTTGTCATGATATACCATGTGATGAGAATTGAAATGCAAAATACCATGTCATGAAAACTTCAAGTTCTTACTAGATGATTCTAGGAGGTTCTAGACTTTTCTAAACCTCTCTATATATTGAATACAACCTGCATTGGTGCAAGGTTGGTGTTGATTGTGGTAGAGAATAGTGATTGAAATCATAAAGCTTCATTTGCAAATCATATTCAAACTTCATATTCTTCTTCATTACCATTCCATTTTTCTTCACAAATCATCTCCATAAACATTGCTGAGTGTGTTCATGCTAGAGTGAAGCTCCATTGATGAAGGTTTGAAGGTATTCACATTGAATTTACAAGAAGGAAAATTGCATTGGATCTTGAAGTACAAGTTCTCTACATCAAATCTTCTGCAAACAGAGGAAGATTCATCATCTAGGGAGCATTCTTGAAGAGTTTCAAGGCTTTAATCGAAGATTTTCACCACCTACCATTTCAAGAAGCAAGGTATGCAAAACCATTTCTACACCTCAATCTAGGCATGGCTAGGGTTAATTATTAGCATAGACTTGTTAGAGACAAGTAGGGGGACAATTTTGATGAGTCTGAGACCAGTTGGAGAAGTTGCATTCATGGAGGTCAATTCTTGATGGAGCTAGAACATGCTATATAGTGAATGATAATGCTAGTTTAATGGTTGGTTTTAATTAGTGTAACATAAGGATCATTTTTGTGTAAAGAATCATGAGTTCGGTTGAGGTTGAATATTGGTCAGATTTTGAGGGTAGCTTGGATTCGCGTTCGGGTTGCATGCTAGAGGCCATGTTAATGGAAACCAACACCACAATTTTATTCTACGCGGAAAATGGATCAAGTTTGGTTTTTGAACGAGTGAATTTGGTCAAGAAACGAAGCCACACGAGTTGGAGGAAGTTCCATGCATGGGATGTATTTTAATGGTGATGCAGAAACCCTAGCCATCTCAAGGTTGAAGATGACCTCGCTACCGTCAGATCACACGTGGAATGTTGACTGAAAAAGAGATCCAGCGGTCTGTATTCAAACGCGAATTGAGAGGGAAGAAACAGCAGCTAAACGCTGCGTTTCACTTAAGTATGCATCCTGGGCTTAAGTAATTTTGCTATACCCACCCCCCAATTGAAGCCCATTCCATGTTGCACTACATTTCCACGCTATTTGCACCGAATCCTTGTTATTTTCTGAATGTTTTTTTTTCATTTGTTTTTCTGAATCATCATTGGGCCTGGCGCATTATTATTGGCACCCCTCATATGAGGCCCATCCAGATTTGAACTGGACATTGTTTCTATTCGCACCATATTTTTTTCCATTTTTCTTTAGATTTTTCAATTGATTTTTCTGAAATAAAATGGGCCCAGGCGTGTTACTTCTTGCACCCCCAGTATGGGCCCAAATCATTTTATAACTGGATATTGTTACTTCCTGCACCCATGTTCATATTTTTCATTTTAATTTTCTCCAAATTTTCTCAAACTTAGAAAATGCATAATAAATTGAAAAATGAATATTTTTTAATGGGAGTTTTTTCTCCATTTTCAAATTTTTGTCAAGAAAAATATAAAATCATAAAATTGCCATTTTATTTCATTTCAATATTTTTTGCATATTTTTACTTTTAATTGCTTTTTTAATTCTTTTAGTTGATACCTTAATTTGTAGATTTTAGTTCAGGTAGCTCCCTTAAGATTTTTAGGTCAATCTTTTTAGGATGATTAGATATATGTTTTAGGTACCCTCTGGATTAATGCCATATTTTTGTGATAATTTTTAGGATAGTTTTAATTAGGTAATTCTAGGTAGTGTATAATTAGGTTAAAACTTCAATATAGGTCCATAACAACTTTAGATTTTGGGCTTTTAGGGCAATTTAGGCTATGGGGCATATATGGGCATTAAGGGTAGGTATGTAGGATACCTTAGAAATTATATTAGGATTTAATATGATAGTATGCTATTTTTGGTTGATTTTTGTATTGAATGATTGTTTGTGTTGCCTTTAGGGCATGTTTGTTTGTTTAGTTTGCTTTGCTTTGGAGTTTCTCTTTGGCTTGGAGAGTTTGATCTTGTCCTAAGGAGCATTGTGGAGCATAGTAGAAGACTTGAAGATGCATTGAGGAGCTTGAGAGCTTGATCTTCTTCTTTTTGTTTTGTTTTTAGGGTTAGGGACTAGGAAGAGTTTAGATGTAGTTAATTTCTTTCTCAAACATGGATGGTATCATTCACCTCCATTCCTCCCTATGATTCAAAGTACTTCCATGGTATACACCTCTATCCTTTGGAGGGATAAGTGATATACCTAGGAAGTAGAACTTTTGAGGGAACCATTCCTTTGATGTTGAACCCTTATAGGTCACCTTTGGTGGTCAAATAAGCAGTTCAATATCCCCCAGCTTATCCAGTAAGTGATTTTCTCTGGTTTTGATTGTCTTGAGAGATGCAGAGCCTGAGCTTGAAGATGAAGACTTCATTGAAGAGTATTGAAGAGGGTGAATCCTTGAATGTTGCCATTCCAGCTGAAGCTTGAAGAGCATGAAGATCAAGTTGATACTTGAAGATCCCTAAAGATTAGGTGAAGCCTGAAGGTGGAGCTGATCAAGGAAGCTGAAGCTTAGGGGAGAAGATGAGTTGAAACTCATGTTGTAGGGTTGAAACCTGGAAAAGCAAACTGATGTTTGTCAAGAGTGATTGAAGTCTGAAGACCGAGTTGCTGTTGGAAAAGCTGAAGCTTGGAGTTGAGAGAGAGTTTATATGTTTCCTCTTTTCTTTTCTGTATTGCTGTGTTTTGTTTGACTTGTTTGATGCATTAGAATAAGTTCATCTAGAATAAGTAGAATCTAGGAGCATGATTGCATTAGAGGTTGAGTTGTTCCCTCTGCTTGTATTGTTACTGCGTGGCTTTGCTTGCGGGTATTCGGTAGAGCCCAGCTCCCTTGCCCATGTGGTTTGTTTGCCTGATGGCATTTCATTTCCTTTTATCTGTATGATTGCAGTTTACTGTTTATTGCTTGATAGCATATTGTTTATATTTCAGTATGATTACTGTTATTTCATTCTGGCTTGAGGTTGAGATGAGCTTGTGGAGCCTGAAGCCCCACACACATTTCCTCCCTCACTTGCATTGCATGCATTTTACTGTTTAAGCTGATGCTTTGTCTGTTTTGGTGTATCATTGACATGATCCCTTAGGACTCTCATTTCCTTTGATAAGGATTTGATGATAGACTTTTAGCTTGAAACCTATGCATGACAACTTCTAGGAGTTCCCTGTTCAAACCTCAACCATAGGATGAATCCATGGCATGATAACAGTAGGACTTGATAGTCTCCCTCCTAGTTGGGCCTATTCTCTTCTCATCTCAAAACAGTTTAAGATACAGTAGTCATGAATGATTTCTTTCGTACGCTACGAGCCTTAAGCTATCTGAGAAGGGATTGTGGGAGAGTTTCTTTTCCATAGTCTGAATGTTTAGTATGGTACCCTTTGGGTGACATGCGATGCATTCACTCTCAGGTCATAGTCTCTAGTGTGGTTGAAATCGCAAACACAATAAAAAAACACTTCTTTTGTAAAGACAGGAAATAAACCGTAGTTTCCCGAACTACGTGAGCTCTGATCTCTCATACCTGTTGAGAGTACGTAGGCACAAGATGGCGATGTCTTGGCGAGCTACCTTCCCCCATAACCCTTCGTAGGCCGAACTACGTTGACTCTGATTTCTCATTCTCTGATGAGAATACATAGGCATAAAGTGCGACGCTTTGCCGAGTCATTTTTCTTTTCTTTTTCAGCCAGCCTTGATAGGTAGATAGAATAAAACCAACCCGTCCAAGTAAACCAACAAGCGTGGATCCCGTCGAGTACGACGGACGTGAGGGGTGTTAATACCTTCCCCTTGCGTAACCGACTCCCGAACCCAGACAATGGTTGCGACGACCTTGTCTTATCCTTATTCGTTAGGTTTTTCCGATCGTTTCCCTTCCTGTTCTAAGGGATAAATAACGAAAGGTGGCGACTCTTCTATTGTGCCGACACCTTATTTTCGCGAAAGCGACATACGTCATCAAAAGCAGAAGTGATTGCCAAGCTAAAGGAAACATGTCAGGAGCTGGATGCGAGGAAAAGAACTCTTGAAGCACTAATCAAGACCCTTGAGCAAAATGACAATGTTGCGTTCACTGATGAGGACAGGCAAAACGATGATGCTGAAGAGAGTGATGACCATGCAGCTGATTTAGAGAAAGAGAGGGAGAACAATGATGAAGATGGATCCACTGAGGTTGAGGAGACTAGTGATGGAGAATCTGACAAAGGTAGGTCCATTTCTGCATCTGAAGAAGAAGAATGACATGTGCTGATAAAGTGTTGTGAAGCTGAATCTGAGTGTTGCTGAGCTGGTTTTGTGAACTGGTGTGTTGATGTTTTTAGTTATTTTAGGCGGACCTATTTGACAGCAAGAATTTCACTGAAGCTCTCTATATGAGCAATTAGTTTAATGTGTACTTAAAAATTTGTTATGTTCCACTTTTGATTTATGTTAATGCATTAGTTAGATATGAATTTGTGGCTAAAAAGGGGGAGAGTAATAGAGTACAACAGGTAATAGAGGACATCAGGTGGAAGAACAGAACAAGGAGAACTAGCTTGCACAATTGCAGGTGTAACTACAGGTGCAGTTTATGAAAAGAGTGATGACAGCTGACAATGCTGTTAGAAATAAAGTGATATGCATGTCTAGCCAGGATAGGAATGAATGTATGCTAGAACTAGGGGTAAACCTTGTGTGTGCACTTCAGGATGTTATCCTGAAGGTCATAACATCCAGAGCATACTGGATGTATATGTACAGAGAGTCTTATGTAACTCTTCAGGGGGAGTAGCATAGGTATGTGTGACTTCAGAAGGGCATTCTGAATGTTTGGAGATTCATAGGATGAATGCTTGTTTTTGTAAATGCAGGGTGTGCAGGTGAAGTGTTCAAACTGATAAAGCCTGATCAGTTGAGGGGGAGAACACCAGAGTGTTACTCAAAGAGATGTGGCATCTGTAGTAATAACTACCAGATGATTAACAGAATGAGCTAACAGTGGGAGCTAACTGTGAGGAATCTGAATGGCTTGAGCTAGGAACTAGCTGCATGACTGAACACATCATAAGTCTTCTACTGTGTGTAAACTCTGATATGTTAACAGGTTGTTTTAGCCAAATATTTGTCAAAGGGGGAGTTTGTAAGTGCTCTTGATTGGCTACATTTTATGGCAAAACTTTAGAGTGTGCTTGTATGTCATACTGATTGTTAGGACATACTTAATGATGTGTGTGCAGGGTAAGTTAACTATAAGTTAACTTAGTTAAGCTGAATGTCATATAGAATGTCATAACATTGAACGTATGACATCCAGCGGGTGAGGTTGTTTTTCTGGTATCTCGTATCTAGGAACCAGAATAAATGCTCAAGCTGGACATCAGGAGAATTTCTAGAAGCCCTAGGCGAACTAGAAGAACCCTGAATTAAGTGGCAAGTGTGCAGCTCATGGAGAATAGGTTTGATATGGATTAAAACCTAATTAATGCACCAAGGCCCAAGAGGATTGATAGCTATAAAGATCAGAAGATGCAATCTTGAAAAAAGGGACTTGAAAACAGAAGGAAAAGAGTGCAGATTGTAGAGTCATGTGTTAGTGAAGAAGACTAGTCTTCACATGTGAATTCTGTCTAGGAATACTTGTAATCCAAGCAATTGTCAGGTGGATGATTTGCATTGGATAGGTAGATTCTAGGTTGTGTCCCACTCGAAGCTTTGAAGCAAGAGTGTGTGTGTTCCTTGATAAAAGATGTGAAGCAAGATCAAGGTGTGTATGAAGTGTCTCTTCATATTGTTTTCTGTAATTGTTTAAAATCACTGTTGTGTGATTGAGGGGGAGTGAGTAGGTATACTCAGGTCTAGAGTGTCTCTAGGTTGAAGTGTCATTGGATAGAGATTAAGTGAGGAGTGTAAACTGAAGATTTAACTCTGAATTGATTCTACTAATAATGAATTTCCTCCCTGGCTTAGTAGCCCCCAGATGTAAGTGTTGTTGACACTGAACTAGGTAAACAATTATTGTGTGATTTACTGCTTTTATTATTGCTGAGTATTAGCTGTTAAGTAGCAGATGTCACAGTGGATGTTATAACTTTGGGAATAACATTCATCGTGTGCTTGCCAGAATTTTCAGGACTAACACATAATATATTGTTCATAAGTCAATTAAGTAACAATGGTTATGATATAATCTTCAATAAAAAATGTTGCAAAGCTGTGAGTCAAAAAGATGGTTCAATCCTCTTTAATGGAAAAAGGAAGAACAACATTTACAAAATTAATCTTTCAGAACTAAAAGTTCAAAATGTAAAATGCCTTATGTCTGTTAACGATGAGCAATGGGTCTGGCATAGAAGATTGGGTCATATTAGTATGAGACGTATATCTCAGATTAATAAACTCAATCTGGTCAGAGGACTTCCTCAGTTGAAGTTCAACTCAGATGCTTTTTGTGAAGCATGTCAGAAAGGAAAATGTTCAAAATCTTCTTTCAAAGCTAAAAATGTTGTTTCTACCTCTAGACCATTAGAGTTGCTTCATATTGATCTGTTTGGACCAGTGAAAACTGCATCCATTAGAGGCAAGAAGTATGGATTAGTCATAGTCGATGACTACAGCAGATGGACATGGGTAAAATTCCTGAAACACAAGGATGAGTCACATTTTGTATTCTTTGACTTCTGCAAACAAGTCCAAAACGAAAAAGAATTTAAAATTGTTAAAGTCAGAAGTGATCATGGTGGAGAATTTGAAAATAAATATTTTGAAAAATATTTTAAAGAAAATGGCATTGCACATGATTTTTCTTGTCCTAGAACTCCTCAACAGAATGGAGTTGTAGAAAGGAAAAATAGAACATTGCAAGAAATGGCCAGAACCATGATCAACGAGACAAACATGACAAAACATTTTTGGGCAGAAACAATTAATACAGCATGTTATATTCAAAATAGAGTGTCTGTAAGACCTCTTCTAGAGAAGACTCCTTATGAATTGTGGAGGAATAGAAAGCCCAACATTTCTTATTTCCATCCTTTTGGATGTGTTTGTTTTATTTTGAATACTAAAGACAATCTGAACAGGTTTGATTCTAAAGCATAAAAGTGTTTCATGCTTGGATATTCTGAATGCTCTAAAGGCTACAGAGTATACAATACTGAGACACAAATTGTAAAGGAATCAATTCATGTTAGATTTGATGATAAGCTTGGCAATCAAAAGCCAAAGCATCTTGAAATTTCTGCAGATAGAGAAGTGCTTCTCACAGACTCTGAAGATTCAGAGGCAAACAAAGCTCAAGTAAAAGCACCAAAAGCAACGTTAGATGCTACTCTTTTGACTGCTCAGATGGACAACTTGACCATTTCTAAAGAACCCCCTCTGAAAGGATCCTCTAGAATCAAAGCCTCTCATATAGAGGAAATGATAATTGGAAAGAAGGATAACGCTATCAGAACAAGATCCTTTCTCAGATCATCTGGAACATCATTGTTTGGTTTGGTATCAATCATTGAACCTACCTTTGTGGATGAAGCTCTGCAAGATAATGATTGGATACTTACTATGCAAGAGGAGCTTAACCAATTCACAAGGAATGATGTTTGGGATTTGGTTCCAAGACCAAAAGGATTTAATATTATTGGAATTAAGTGGGTTTACAGAAACAAGTTGAATGAGCAAGGAGAAGTTGTCATAAACAAAGCAAGACTAGTTGCTCAAGGTATAGTCAGCAAGAAGGAATTGATTACACAGAGACATATGCTCCTATGGCAAGGTTAAAATCTATTTGTTTGCTTATTTCATTTGCTGCATAGAATAACATCACTATTTATCAGATGGATGTTAAAAGTGCTTTCTTAAATGGGTTAATTGAAGAAGAAGTTTATGTTCATCAACCTCCTGGTTTTGAAAATGAAAAATTTTCACAACATGTTTTTAAACTAAAGAAATCACTCTATGGCTTAAAACAAGCTCCCAGAGCTTGGTATAAGAGGCTGAGTAATTTCCTTCTGAAAAATAATTTTATCAGAGGAAAAGTTGATACAACTCTATTTCATAAATCAATTAAGAAAGACATTTTAATCTGTCAGATTTATGTAGATGATATTATGGTATAACAAATATTACGCTTGGAAAGGAGTTTGCTCAATCTATGCAGGCATAATTTGAAATGAGCATGATGGGAGAACTCAGATTCTTTCTGGGAATTCAAGTCAATCAAACTCCATAAGGCACCTACATACATCAGACAAAGTATGTGAAGGAGCTTCTGAAGAAGTTTAATATGACAGAAAGTAAGTTGGCTAAAACTCCAATGCATCCAACAAGCACTCTAGGAAAAGAAGAGGTAAGTAAGAAGGTAGATCAAAAGCTCTACAGAGGTATGATTAGATCTCTTCTGTATTTGACTGCTTCTAAACCTGATATTCTTTTCAGTGTTTGTTTGTGTGCTAGATTCCAATCAGATCCTAGAGAATCCCACTTAATAGATGTTAAGAGGATTCTGAGGTATCTGAAAGGTACTACTAACGTGGGTTTGTGTTACAGAAGATCTGATGAATACAAACTAGTAGGATTCTGTGATGCTGATTATGCTGGAGACAGAGTAGAACATAAAAGTACTTCTGGAAGCTGTCAGTTTCTGAGAAGTCATTTGATCTCATAGTTCAGCAAGAAGCAACCCACAATAGCACTTTCAACAACAGAAATAGAATATATTGCTGTTGCTGGTTGTAGTACACAGATGATCTGGATGAAGAGTCATCTAGAAGATTATCAGATATATGAGAGTAATATTTCTATCTTCTGTGATAACACTTCTGCTATTTGCCTATCTAAGAATCCTATTTTACATTCTAAGGCAAAACATATAGAAATTAAACATCATTTCATCAGAGACTATGTTCAGAAAGGAATTATAAGTTTAAATTTTGTTGATACAGACCATCAATGGGATGACACTTTTATAAAACCCATTGCTGAAGATATGTTTAAATTTATTCTGAAGAATATTAGTATGGATTTTTGTCCAAAATAACATTATTATTCAGAAGCAAATTTACTCGGATGAAAATTGATTAATGTCTATACTCTGGAGTGTTTTCATCTGTATTTCATTTGTTACCTTATTTCTTTTGAAACTCTGAACTAACAACCTTCAGAGGATCTGAACGCTGTCAGTGTTTCATTTCCTTAAGAAGTTTCAGAGACACCCAAACATTAAACACGTGTCACACAGAATCTGAAAAGGTGGAGTGTAAACAATGAGACGCCGTTTAGAGGTATTGTTTGAACAATTAATTTTCTCGTTTTCCTCATCACACTTGTCAGAATCATTAAATGCTTTTTAATCATTATTCTTTTTTATGTGATTTAATGTTTTAATTAATTGTGAATAAATGTTGGACGTGTGATTGTGTACCCTAATTCTTTGCCCCTATATATTCCACAACACATCACTTTTCACACTTTTCACTATCTCTCACACCTATATGCATTTTTGCTTGCTACATTGTCTTCATCTCAACAAACTCAAATCTTCAAGAAGATCAAGTTATCTCTCTAGTTCTTCAATGGCAACCTCATCATCATCAACTCAAAAGCTTGCATCTACAATGGTTGCATCTACATCTGAAACGGGTAACGTCACTTACAAAGAACCTGAAAGAACCCTTCTCACTCTTGTTGAAGATTTGGAAGTTCTTTGTGAATTCATGGTTAACTTTGACTGCATTGCAAAGAATGGGTTCGATTTGCGACCAATTGTTTCTGCACAAGGATGGACTAAGTACTTTGATAGACTGTTTGGTCCAGTCTTCCCTCTTTTGGTGAAAGAATTCTGGGTTCATGAAAAGGTATACCCAAAATTCATTATTTCGTATGTGCTGGGTAAAGAGATAATCATAACTGAAGACTTGATTCACAAATTTATTAGATATGAAGAAGTAGACGGTGTTCACAGTCTCTTTGTTGGACGTATAAACATGGATGATGTCTATAGAGAAGTTTTTACAACCGGGCTGGCCTCAAGCAAAATCAAAGATCTGAAAGTGCACTACAAGATCTGGGCAAAGATCTTTTTGGGATGTATTCAGCATAGGAAATCAACCAACTCTCCATATTACATCAACGCATAACAACTATACTTTATGTACTGCTTGGGAAATAACATCAAGGTGGATCTGCCACACTTGTTATTTGCTCATCTGTGGAGTCATGTAACACAGTCCAGAGAGGAAATCAGAACAAAGCATCAGAAGATCAGAAACTGGATCCCAATGGGCAAATTGATTTCTGATAGAAAATGGTTTAGCTGCACATTTGACAGAGGCAGGTCAGACAGAAGAATTGATCTCAATTCTAGGAAAGCCTCTGAATGGGAAAAGTATGCAGAGGATGAGACTTGTAGAGGAACTTCAATCAGAGCCAGTCAAGATGGACCCTACTGCTGTACACAGAAGAAGAATTCCTATGGATGATTTTCCTCTCTTCACTGCTGAAGAACCAAGGGAAGTTCTTCTGAACTACATTGCTGCATGCATAGCAGATGGAACCCCCATGCCACCAGACTTGATAAAAAGAGCAAATGAACCTGGACCAGATTTCTTTGAGGTGCACAAGAGAAAGAAGAGAAAGGTCTCAGAGGCAAGATCTACAAAGACTCATAGGAAAGCTTCTGGAGAAGCATCTTCTGTAAAGACCAAACACTTCAAGAAGAAAGGTAACCCTTCTGCAAATTTATCTTCTATTTCGGAATAAGTAACAGAACCACCAACATCTGAACCTTCTCCTCCTTATGACCCAATTCCCACTCCTTCTCCTCCTCACACCTCTGAATACATTTCTTCTGAACCTGAACCTATTTCATCTAAACCACAAAAATCTCAACCACTACACTCTGAACCTCAACAACATCAACCTTCTAAACCGCAACAACCACAATCATCTGAACATACTACATCTATATCATCCACACCTTCCTTCAACATCCATTATCAAACAACCTCTGCTAAAATACCTTCATCTGATCAACACACCATTTCTATAAACCAACCATCTGAACAACAACCATCTGAACCATAACAATCTGAAACTATACCATATGATCCTGAACTAGAGATACTTGACATTCAACCTCTGATGACCGTCCACCCTATATCATCTGGATCACTTAGCTCATCTGATTTCTCAGACTCATCTAACTCAGACTCATCAGGAGCTACCTCATCACTTCATAACTCCCCAATTCATTCTTCTGATATCCCTGAAACAACCCAACCAGATATTCCCTCTGAACCTAAGATTGTTAATACCTCATATGTCTGTATTCCATCTTCACCATATCCTCCTATAATCATTATTCCTACTTTTTCTATACCTTCAACCTCTGCTCCCATTAAAACATCACCTTTAGAAGCCTACCTGTCGCGGTGAAATTTGGATACCAAACTATTGATTAGTTTGAATCTTTAATTCATTTTGCAACCGAACTTTGATTTGTCCAAAGGAAGGGATAAAGATCGAAATTCCCACAATGCAATGCAAATGCAAGGTTTGATTGTTATAGGTTCGGGGGTTGGTTAAACTTAGGGAAGGTACTAGCATCCTAAGTTTCTGTAGTACTCTACAGGAACCTCTTGTTTTATGTTTGTTTATTGCTATGTGTTTATCTGCTTAATGGCTTAGAGACCCTAGTGGTTTATTTCTAAGTATACTCGATAAGGTATCGCACCTTGTGCCTACATATCCTTACGGGAGTGGAATCAGAGTATGTTGTAGTTCACCCTAAAGGGTTTGAGGAGTTCTTTGACTGTGGTCAAAGTTCCTACGGGTTTAGGGTAGTTGATTGATTGGGTCTAGGAGAAGAGACGAGTCTTCATTTTAAGGGAGAGATAACCACCACAAATGTAAAAGAGAAGGGTTGTAGGAAATGGTCTTTGCATCGTCTTAAGAAAAGGTCTTACATACTCGGATGGTCGCCAAGCATGCCTTTGTCGCTCTTAAGGCAAAGTCCCTACATGTTTGATTGTATTGTTGTGGGGGTGGAGATTATATCTCACTTAAGATGATTAACATCTATCCTCTAAATGTGTTTGTAGAATTGTTGTATTGTGTTTGATTGTTTGTTTCTATGTTGTAAAGATAAAGACAAGGTCCTTCCTATGGGGTAGGATCTATCCTAAACGATCAACTTGAAGAATCAAGGATCGAAGGGAATATGATGCATATGATGTGCAACTACACACAACGTTGAATTATGTGTAGGTTTTTCCTTTGGACGGAATGCGATGTAATAATATAAGTACGATAATGTAAATTGCGATAAGTAGATAAATTGCAAAAATGTAAACCATACACATACGCATGAAAGCGCTAAGTGAGTGTGTGAATTGTGTATGTGATTGCGGGAATAGAGTAGATAACGGTAAATGTAAATACGCATGAAAGCGCTATGGTGTAGGTGCATGTGTCGTGAGTGCACGATTGATTTGTATATTACGCTGTTGATTGATTTTAATTTATGTTGATTTTAAACGAGAAGTTGAATTGATTTTAGGTTAATTTTAAGGGGGAAGTTGATTTGAGAAAAGTTGAATTTGTGAGGTTGATAATAAGGATTATAACAAAATAAATAGTTTAAAGGAAGTTGTTATTATTAAATAAGTTATCTATTTCTAATATTGAAGGCTTTAATCCAAATTAATAAATTTTATTAGAGTAAAGTGATTTTGTTATTATTAATAAATAAGTATTAATTAAATAAATTATGAAAATGGTTTCTTATTAATATAAAAGGTTATCAAATTATTTTAAATAAAATAAAGTTTTAAACATAGTAATTATTCAAATGGTTAATACAAGGTTTTAGTTATTTTATTTTTTAAACTAATTAGAGAAAAGACTAATAGTTAATTAATTTAAAAGAGATGATCAGGTTATTAATTTGATTTTTTTAAAAAAAAAAGGTGGTTAAGATTGCGGATTAAAAAAAATTGGTTAAGGGTTAATTAAGGATTAAGGTGGGTGATTAGTGTGGTGAATGTGGTGTGTGTGTGTGATTATTATAATGATTACATTAGAATAAAATAAATAAAATAAAAAGCAAACCCTAAATTCCCAATTTTATCCCCAAATCCCCCTGTATCGATTCCGCGCCTCCGCCTCAATCTCTCTCACCATTCTCCTTCATTGATCCTTCTTCATCTTCTCTCTATCATCTTCTTGAATCTCATGAACCTATCAGAAACAACCGTCAGTTACGAAATTAAAATATCAATCGAGGAAAGCGTTACCCTTGATGAACAATGAAGCGATCGGTGATGTGACTCTGGGGAAGCAACGACGACGATAATTTTCCCTTCTGCTTTGGCAAGTACGGCAGCGGAAGCGAAGGGTTTGGGTGGTGACTTCGCGTTTTCCGGCGATGGCGACTTCGAGGTGGTTTCAGGCGAGCGTATTCAATGATGATTCGTGAGGTTGGCGAGGGTTCAGGTTTGGAAGGGGGATGATTTGCGGCAGAGTTTGAGATAAGTTTTCCCCGATTTCATATGTTCTTCAATTTAGGGTTTTGAATGGATTTTGGGGAATTTCCTCCGTATCTGTTTGTGTGTAGATGTTGTCTTTTTATAATGCCTGTGAATTAACTCCCTCGATTTATAAAATGAATGAGAAATTATTCTGTCGACTCCTTGTTTTGGAAAGAATCATCTAGCGGTTATGTCGTTTCTGGCAAGAGAATTTTGTTTGACTGTTTTGGGATGTATTGATGGTGATGATCCTATCCTGAGAATTTTGAATTAGTTTCCATTTTGAGTGTTTGATATTTTTGTTCGCTTGGCTATGCTTGAAGTTGTTTCTGTTTTCGTAAAATTATGTCTACAACTCCTTGAATGCCTTTAATGAAAATTCTTTTCATACAGAATTCAAACGAAAGGGATATCCCAAAACTTCAGTTCTTCTCCTCATTAATTCGTGAAACAGACAACATAGATGATGGTTTTGGAAAGAAGTAATTGTTACTGATAATTACTACTAGTTGTACTTTGATTCACGGCTGACAAATGCTGCAGATTTGAATTCTAATGCCAAGTTCTTCTTCTGTTACAGGGTGCGTGCATGGTTTGGTTTGGTTAAAGACATATTGTATTCTCAAAGTGAATCATGAATTGTTTGCTATTGTTTGTGCGGTTATAGCCTTATCGCCCTTGGATAGCTTTCCTTTTGGGTATGTTTGTAACCTTCTTCCTTCATCCAATTATACTTTGAGGACTTATTCTTCTACCAAATTACCAAACCTTTTGTAGATGTCCGAGCATTTGAAAGTGGTTACATGTGGTTTATTGCTGATGATTCTATTCTCCTGTCAACTATTCGTATCGTGCTTCAAATTTCAGGTCATACAAGTCAACCCTATCTGATGGCAA
Organism: Lathyrus sativus; assembly: GCA_963859935.3. Lineage (NCBI taxonomy): Eukaryota > Viridiplantae > Streptophyta > Magnoliopsida > Fabales > Fabaceae > Lathyrus > Lathyrus sativus. Next base: position 397,940,171 of record OZ012739.1, on the reverse strand, counting down.
TGTGCGGTGGCAGGAACTTCTTACGGCGGCTTTCTTCTTGACTGTTACATCGTGTGTGCTTTTATTAGAATGCTTATTGATAACATCTAGGATCTGCAATAAAGACTTTGGAGTGATATCCATATCGCCGCACTAAAAAAGAGTTTCAGTCAAAAGATTTACAAAAGTTGTGTATAAGCTCTTATTGGTTATTATAGCACTTGGTTCTATAAGAAGCTGTAAATCTCTCAGTACTTTCAATGGCATTCAAAATATCACCCTGCAAGGACTTCACTCCAGGCGAGAACCGGTAAAGTTCTTCTAACGTGTTACCAAAACTAAACATTAGTTTTAGTGATAGGTCTGCTACTGACATAGCCTTGGCTAATGGCTTTGTAGCTCATTTTCTTCATCGAGTTTTAAAAGCATCTTTCTACATATCTATCGATTTTAAACTTGACGTCCTTATGACATCTTAATGCTTTCTTAGTGGTTTCTGCCTGCAGGTGTGCGGAGGCCGTGATAACAATGTTGCTCTTACTGTCATGGTTGGTGCTATAGTAACTTGGTTCTACTGTCTTGAGGAAAAAAACATGTTTGTTGCCATTTAAATCTTGACTTTCTTCTTGCTTGCAGGATTTTCAATTGTTTAGTGTGTCTCGAGGTGTTTCTTGTTGACATGGAGGCTTGAACAAGTGCTCTTACTTTCACTTCAGACCGTATTTTGTTTCAAGAGCCTCTTGGCGATGTTGTTGATAGGCAAATGGGCAGCTGCGGTGCTTGTTTCAAAGTTGCTGCTGGTATCATTGTATTTTACACACAATTCATGGATTAAGCTCAAGTCGCAACGTCGCCGGCGCGGTATGTTTGTTGAAATTTTGTTAGCAAGACCTCACTTATCTCACTGCTGTCCCTCAGCCAGTTTTAATGATGTTTGAAAATTGATGCAGGTGGTGTTAGATTCCACCTTATGGTCGAAGATATGGCTGCAGCAACGTAAACGTTGTGGATGTATAAAACCAATGATAACGCGGGTTTCTTTTGAAGGGTAATCCAGTTGATTTCTTCTCGTGACGACTACCGACATCCCGCAAGATATATGCCCTTGCAATCTGTTATAGCCTCTCCTTGTTGTATGTTGATTTGCAGGTGACGACCAAGACTCGTTGAAGAAACTATTGGCAAAAGTGCGTGACACTGTTGTTCCGAAGCATGAAGTTCCTAATTTCTTCAAGTGGACAGAATAAAGTGTTGCAAGAGAAAACCAAAGCCTAAAATGGTGGCCTTGTACAGGAAGTTTCTTTTGTTGGCGAGATGAACGGATGAACGGGATCCTTGTGTTGTTTCCTTTTTAAAACTTGTGTATTAGCTTGGTAGCCAAAACTTGATTCCCAAATATGTAATTCAACTTTGTATTGTAATAACAATCTGAACTTGTATGTTGAGTTGGATTATAATGAAATTTGAAAATCTCAAGGAAACTTGCGTTTTGTATATTAAAAGAATTGACTTCTTATGCTGGGAGGAAGAAATGTTAAATGTTGTGTTGTGATGTGTGTACTTAGGCACTTGCATGGTTGAGAGCAAAGTCTGAAGGTGGTGTATGCCCTTTTGGCTCGAATCCTTAAAACGTAGCATGAACCTTCCATATAATTAAGACCTCTCTTGAATTTAACAGCATATCAAATGCGTCTTTAACTCGTACTCAACTCGAAGATCATAAGGATTAATTATGAACATAAGGGTGCTCATATAAACCTCTTATTGTTAATTCTCCATAATTTATTCTTATCAAAACTTCTTTAGTGGCTTATGGTCAATCTTAGAATCTCTTAACTTTCGATATTTCACAAGTGATGAACCAATTTGAACCATTTGAGATGCACCAAAAGAATTTCCCGCCATAAACCAAATAACATCATTTGATCATTGCAAATGTTGGATTGAAAGCACATATGAGCGATCCTTAATTCTCGGGTCCACGCCATCTTGCACTAGAAAGCTGCGCACACTCGTTAGTCCTGATAAACACGTATATTAGAGCATAATGAAAACCTGTAAGGAAAGATGCACACGGAGGTGGGGTCTTCAGGTCAAAATTTAGGGTGCAACACTACCTGAAACCCAAACCTTTGCTAGATATTGGTGCACTATTTTCTGGTTTTGGAAAAGAAATGACTATGTGGTTATCTTCTGCTAAGAAGGAGTGCCTCACAAGCATAGATCCTGCTGATTCTGAAGCCATTTGGACAAGATTCAGAACTAGATTCAACTCTGTGGCTTCAAATCTTCAAGATATTTGCTCTAACGATGCAAAGGTGATATTTGTTGAAGCTGTCAGACTCACTCTTCTGAGAGTTAGCAGAACTCCAACTCTACTTCTGGAAAATACACCTCCCAAGGTTGTGTGTTCTTCTTCTAAAGAAGCTGCTACACTTCAGATGACTGAGGTTTCTTATGTTAGAACACATATTGGTTCTTAATAATATCTCTATGTTTTGATGATAACTATTATGAAATTTTGTATTTAAGAATTATATACTCTAAAATTTGCTTGAGAATTTTTACTGCAGATAGTAAAGGAATTAACACTCCAGAAGCAAATCAGAATTTAACACAAGAAATTAGCTAGACTCTGAAGCGCCAGATGCATTAATTAGAAGATTCTGATTGCTGCCAACAGAAGATTCTGAGCGTAGCCTCCAGAAGATTCTGAAGCAGAAGCTCCAGAAGGATCTAAAGCAGAAGCTCTAGAAGGATCTGAAGCAGAAGCTCAGAAGAATCTGAAGCAAGTCAGAAGCATCTGAAGTGAAGAAGAATTTTGTATGAAGAGCTTTTCAAAGCATAGTTTCTACAGAAGACTCTGAAAGTACTAAAGCTGTCAGTGCTGAAGTTCTGTCTCAAATATGCTCTGATATTAAACACGCTGAAAGCACACCTGCTGCAGAAGACTCTGATTCAGCAAGACTCTGATCATCATTAGAAGACTCTGACCCAATCAGACTCTGATGAACTTGCTGAAAACTGAAGAAGAAATATTCAAAGATTATATCCGTTGGAGTAAATCAAACGTCTCTTTCCTTATTTATGCTAGACACAAGAACACAGACAAAAAGGATTTTTCTGTGCTTTCTTCTTCTAGGAAAGGTCACTTGATGTGAAGACAAAAAGGCTCAGACCTTTTGGACACTCTTCTCAACGTGCAGCTCACCTTGGATCAACTGCCTATAAAAGCAAGACTCCACCAAATTCTCGGTTGACGTTTTGTTGAAAAGAAATCAAAAACCTTCAAGCTCTCATACTTTCATATTCTTTCTAAGAACTTATTTCATTGTACTTAAACTTAAGAGAAATATCACAGTTGTGATAAAAACTTTTTAGAAGCATTCTTACTCTTGTAATAGTTTTACATTGATTGTAAAAGATTTCCTTAAGAGGATTCAGTTGGAATCAGTAGCTCTTGAGAAGACTAAGAACAGTTGTTCTTAGGTGTTACTATTGTAATCTGTTTGATTAAATAGTGGATTAAGTCCTTGATTGAGAAAGGCAAATCACTCTAGGAAGGGTGGACTGGAGTAGTTGAGTTCAACGAACCAGGATAAAAATACTTGAGTTCTTATTCTAAGTTTTAATCTTTCATACTTATTCAACCCCCCTTCTAAGTATTATCTCACCTTCAGTTGGCATCAGAGCTCCGGTTCTGTGTGTGCTACCACTTAACAGTGACAATAAAGATCCAGAGAGAAATAGTTTGATATATATTTGGTTGTTACTATGGCTGATAATACAATATCTAACACTAACAACAAATATGAAGAAAGGGACAGAATCAGCACCAAACCCCCTATGTTTGATGGGGAGAAATTTGATTATTGGAAAGACAGAATTGAAAGTTTTTTCCTTGGATATGATGTTGATTTATAGGATCTAGTCATAGATGGATATGTTCATCCCACAGATGGGAATGGCAAGAAGATAGACAGAAAATCTATGACAGATGCTCAGAAGAAAGATTTTAGAAATCATCACAAGGCCAGAACAATATTGTTGAATGCAATATCTCATACCGAGTATGAAAAAATTACAAACAGGGAAACTGCATTTGACATGTTTGAATCCTTAAAGATGACTCATGAGGGAAACTCTCAAGTCAAGGAAACAAAGGCTCTGGCTCTGATCCAGAAGTATGAAGCATTCAAGATGGAAGACTCTGAATCTGTTGAAGCTATGTTCTCCAGATTTTAGATCCTCACAGTTGGTCTAAAGGTTCTGGACAAGGGATACTCCACATCAGATCATGTAAAGAAAATCATCAGAAGTCTACCTACCAGATGGAGACCCATGGTGACAGCGCTGAAGATGGATAAAGATCTGAACAAGATCTCTTTAGAAGAACTCATCAGCTCACTGAGGAGCCATGAAATTAAGCTTGAGGAAGATGAACCTCGGAAGAGAGAAAAAGGTAAATCTATTGCTTTAAAATCTAATAAATCTGCTAAAGCTTTGTAGGTTATTGAAGAAAGCTCTGAAGGATCCTCTTCTGAAGAAGAAAATGAGTTATCCATGCTGTCCAGAAGGATCAACAGACTCTGGAAGCACAAGGGAAAGAAGTTCAACAACTTCAGAAAATCTAATCATAGAAAGGAATCTTCTGGGCACAGAAGATCTGGCAAGAAAGAAGTTGTATGCTATGAGTGCAAAGAACCTGGGCATTACAAGAATGATTTCCCCAAACTTCAAGGAGAAAAACCCAAGAAGAAGTTTAACAAAAAGAAGAAGGTTCTGATGGCAACATGGGATGACTCAGATGAATCTGAATCATCTTCTGAATCAAAAGAAGAATGTGTTAATGTTGCACTGATGGCCAGCACAGAAGATCAGGAAGAAGGAACTTCAGGATCTGAATCTGATTATGAATCTGACGATGACGCTGAAGAGGTAATGGCTAAACTTACTAAAGAAGAACTTGTCAAAGTTTTATCAGAAGTTCTAAAAAGCTATAACAATATCAAACTCAAATACAAGAAGCTGAAAAGCAGTCTTGAATCTGAGATTGATCTTCTGAAGACAGAACTTGTTGAGCAAAAAGAAATTAATCTGAAAATCAAAAATGACTTTGAAATAACTCAACAAGAATCTGAATCTGAGGCTAAGTCATGTGAAAACATTTTAGAAAAATATGACTCTAGCTTTCAGAGATTTCTTACTAAGAGCATAGACAGAAGCAAGATGGCTTCTATGATCTATGGTGTTAGTGGGAACAACAGAAGAGGTATTGGATATGAATCTTCCTCTGGAAGTAATCCAAGATCTGTTGACAAACTCTTCATCAAGAAGACACCTCTGTACTCTCAATTTATGTTTGGTCACTTAAATGACATTAAACACACAAGCTCTGAGAAGAATACTTATGTGTTTAAACCCAAGGCAATTCAGAATAAACATTATGTTGAAAAACAGAAGTTTAGACAAACCTACAAACCAACTAACCCTAAAGGACCCAAGAAGATCTGGGTACCTAAAAGTAAAATTATTCCTGTTGCAGATGTTCTTAGCAGCAAGGTCAGAACGCCAATCATGGTACCTGGACTCTGGATGCTCACGACACATGACAGGAGAAAAGTCTATGTTCCAAAGCCTGGAACTTAGATCTGGAGGTGATGTGAAGTTTGGAGGGAACCAGAAGGGCAAGATCATTGGATCTAGCACCATTGGAAATGGTAAACTTCCCTCTATTACTAATGTTTTACTTGTTGAAGGGTTAAAGCATAACTTATTGTCCATAAGTCAATTAAGTGACAATGGTTATGATATTACATTTAATCAAAAATATTATAAAGCTATTAGTCAAAAGGATGGCTCTATCCTATTTAGTGGTAAGAGGAAAAACAACATTTATAAAATAAATCTTTCAGAACTTAAAGTTCAAAATGTTAAATGCCCCTTGTCTATTAATGAAGAGCAATGGGTCTGGCACAGAATATTGGGCCATATTAATATGAGACGTATATCTCAGATTAATAAACTTAATCTTGTCAGAGGACTCCCTAATCTGAAGTTCACTTCAGATGCTCTTTGTGAAGCATGCCAAAAAGGGAAGTTTTCAAAATCATCTTTTAAATCAAAAAATGTTGTTTCTACTTCCAAACCACTAGAATTACTTCATATTGATCTGTTTGGACCAGTGAAAATTGCATCCATCAGAGGCAAGAAGTATGGATTAGTCATTGTTGATGACTATAGTAGATAGACATGGGTAAAGTTCTTAAAACACAAGGATGAGTCACATTCTGTGTTCTTTGACTTCTGCAAGCAAGTCCAAAATGAAAAAGATTTCAAAATTATAAAAGTCAGAAGTGATCATGGTGGTGAATTTGAAAATAAATATTTTGAAAAATATTTTTCTGAAAATGGCATTGCTCATGATTTTTCCTGTCCTAGAACTCCACAACAAAATGGGGTTGTAGAGAGGAAAACAGAACTCTGCAAGAAATGGCCAGAACCATGATCAATGAGACAAATCTGGCAAAACACTTTTGGGCAGAAGCAATCAACACAGCCTATTACATTCAGAACAGAGTGTTTGTAAGACCTCTTCTGAAAAGACTCCATATGAACTGTGGAAGAACAGAAAGCCCAACATTTCATATTTTCATCCTTTTGGATGTATTTGCTATATGTTAAATACTAAGGAAAATCTGAACAAGTTTGATTGCAAAGCACAGAAGCGTTTCATGCTTCGATATTCTGAACACTCTAAAGGCTACAGAGTATACAACACTGAGACACAGTTTGTGGAAGAATCCATTCATGTCAGATTTGATGATAAGCTTGGCTCTGAAAAGCCAAAGCAGTCTGAAAACTCTGCAGATAGAGAAGTAGTCTTCATTGACCCTGAAGTCCCAGAAGCAGACAAAATTCAAGTGAAAGAACCAGAAGCAACGCCAGATGCTATTCCTTTAACTTCTCAGATGAACAATTTAAACATTTCTGAAGAATCAACTGTTAGAGGATCATCATCCAGAATTAAAGCTTCTCATCCAGAGAATGTCATTATTGGAAAGAAAGATGATCCCATTAGAACAAGATCCTTTCTAAGATCATCTGAAGCATCACTATTTGGACTGATGTCAGAAATTGAACCATCTTCTGTAGATGAAGCTCTGCAAGACAATGATTGGATTATTGCCATGCAAGAAGAGCTGAATCAATTCACCAGAAATGATGTATGGGATCTAGTTCAAAGACCACAAGGATTCAATATAATTGGAACAAAATGGGTCTTCAGAAATAAGCTGAATGAGAAAGGAGAAGTTGAAAGAAATAAGGCAAGGCTTGTTGCTCAAGGGTACAGTCAACAAGAAGGTATTGATTACACTAAAACTTATGCTCCAGTGGCAAGGTTTACGCTTTCTTATTTCATTTGCTGCACAAAATAACATCACTCTGTATCAGATGGATGTTAAAAGTGCCTTTCTTAATGGTATTATAGAAGAAGAAGTTTATGTCCACCAACCTCCTGGTTTTGAAAATGAAAATTTTCCAGATCATGTTTTCAAACTAAAGAAATCTCTATATGGTTTAAAACAAGCTCCCAGAGCTTGGTATGAGAGATTGGGCAATTTTCTTCTGGAGGAAAATTTCATCAGAGGCAAAGTGGACACAACACTCTTTTGTAAATCAATTAAGAAAGATCTTCTAATTTGTCAAATTTATGTGGATGATATAATATTTGGATCTACCAATACTATGCTGGGAAAGGAGTTTGCTACATGTATGCAGGCAGAATTTGAAATGAGCATGATGGGAGAACTCAGATTCTTTCTAGGAATCCAAGTCAATCAAACTCCAGAGTGCACGTACATACATCAGACCAAATATGTTAAAGAACTTCTGAAGAAATTTAACATGAATGATAGTAAGCTGGCAAAGACTCTCATGCATCCAACTAGCTCACTTGGCAAGGAAGAGGTAAGTAAGAAAGTAGACCAGAAGCTCTACAGAGGTATGATTGGTTCTCTTCTTTATTTAACTGCTTCTAGACCTGACATATTGTTCAGTGTATGCTTGTGTGCTAGATTCCAATCAGATCCTAGAGAATCACACTTGACAGCTGTCAAGAGAATTCTAAGGTATCTGAAAGGTACTTCTAATGTGGGTTTGTGTTACAGAAAATCTGATGATTTCAAATTAGTTGGATTCTGTGATGCTGACTACGCTGGAGACAGAGTGAAAAGGAAAAGTACTTCTGGAAGTTGTCAATTTCTAGGAAGAAATCTAATCTCCTGGTACAGCAAGAAGCAACCCACAATTGTACTTTCAACCACAGAGGCAGAATATATTGCTGCTGCTGGATGTAGCACGCAGATGCTCTAGATGAAAAGTCAGCTAGAAGATTATCAAAATTTTGAAAGTAACATTTCTATCTTTTGTGATAATACTTCTGCTATATGTTTGTCTAAAAACCCTATTTTACACTCTAAGGCAAAACATATAGAAATTAAGCATCATTTCATCAAAGACTATGTTCAGAAGGGAATCATAAATTTGGCCTTTGTTGATACAGATCATCAATGGGCAGATGTTTTTACAAAACCCCTTGTTGAAGATAGATTCAAATTTATTCTGAAAAATACTGGTATGGATTTTTGTCCAGAATGATATTTGTCAGAAGCAAATTTTTACAGATGCAAAAATGCCTAATGCTCTGAAGTATTTCTTCTAACTGCTTATTTATTTTATTAATTTATTTTTGTGAAACTCTGAACTAACAATCCTTAGAGGATCTGAACGTTGGTTAAAGTTTCATTTCTCAAGAGAATTCAGAACACATGCAAGCAAACACGTGTCACTCCAATTCTGCAAAGGTGGCGTGTACACAACTGAAGAGACGTCAGGTGAAGTTTGAATAGTAAAAATCTTGATTTTCCCTCCAATTTGTCAGAAGCAATAAATGCTTGAAATGATTTTTATTCTTTTCATTTAATGCTTTGTTCAAACGTGCAAAATTCTGACTGTTTGTATGCCTGCTTATTTTAGTATAAATACATGACCTCTCTTCACTTTCACACTTTTCACAATCTCAGAAAATTTTATGCATTTTCATCTTCTCTTCTCTCTGGATAAAAACCCTAAGCGTGTGACAAAACCATCTTCAATGGCAACTTCATCATCAACAACTGCACAATTCCAATCTTCAAAGGTTGTAGTTACATCTGCTAACATGGGTGTTGCTCCTTATTCTCCACCAAAAAGAACACTGTTAACCCCTGTTGAAAAGCTGAAAGTTTTGTGTGAATCAATGGTGGAATTTGATTCACTTGCAGAAAATGGTTTTGAGTTTCGTTCAATCATAGGTGCTCAAGGATGGGTGAAATACTTTGATAGACTGTTTGGACCAGTTTACCCCCTTCTTGTGAAAGAGTTCTGGATCCATGCTTCAGTTTACCCTAAGTTTATCCTATCTTCTGTACTGGGCAAAGAGATTATAATCACAGAAGATCTGATCAGAAAGCTTATTGGATATGAAGAAACAGATGGAGTTTCACACTTGCCAGCTGGGCGTGTGGATATGGATGAAGTGTATGAAGAAGTGATGACTGCTGGTCAAGCTTCTAACAAGTTCAAGGATCTGAAGCCTGACTACAAGATCTGGGCTAAGATCTTCATGGGATGCATTCATCATAGGAAGTCAAGAAACTCTCTAGACTATGTCAATAATGAACAACTTTATTTCATGTATTGCCTCAGTCAGAGCACTAAGGTAGATCTTCCATATATTCTATTTATGCATCTTTGGAATCATATAAATGCCTCTAGAGAGTATGTGAAAGAAAAAGAACAGAAGATCAGAACCTGGATTCCTTTTGGAAGGTTAATCTCAGATCTTCTAACTGAGAATGGATTGGTTACTACTCTGTACGCTGCTGGAGTTACAGAGGAATTGGAATTCATTATGGGAAAGCCTCTGAATGCCAAAAGTCTTTAGAGACTTAAAATAATGGATGAACTCACAACAGCTCCCAAGAAGCTGAATGTTTCTGAACTGAGTAAGAAGAGAATTCCTATAGATGATTATCCTCTATTCTATGCTGAAGAACCAAGGCACATTGTTGTGATGTATATTGATGAGTGTAAGAAAGAAGGAAAGCCTGTTCCTGCAAACATTATACAGCTAGCAAGACAACCACTACCTGTTGTAGAAGAAGAAGAAGAACAACTACAAAGAAAGAGGACTCAGCCAGAAGCAGAAGCTGCACCTGCTCAGAAGAAGATCAAGATTGCTGAGAAGCCACAGAAGCTCTTAAAGAGGAAAGAATCTGGAGACACTCCTTCTGTACCAGCTAAGAGAATCAAAATCAAAGGTACTAAATCTTCTGTATCTTCTGCAAATCCTGTTGTTTTAAATGATTCTAATATTAAGTCTATTCCAAAACCACCCTCTACACAAAATACATCTGTTACTGCTCCAATTTCCATCTCACCTGAAAAATCATCTGTTCCAACACCAATACCAACAAAAACAATTCAAACCCCAAAAATCACTGTACCACAGAAACAACCATCAGAACAACAACCTACAGAACAACAATCACAACCATCTGTACAACAAAAATCCTCTGAACCATCTAAACAAACGCCATCTGAACGTCAAAAGCACCCTGTCGCTACTGCGAAAATCGGCGCCGGCTGAACAGAAGAGTCGCCACTGTGCGTTATTTATCCCACGGGAGGGAAAGGAAACGCTCAGAGTAAACCTCGCACAACATGGGAAAGGTATGGTCGTCGCAACCAAAACCTGGATTCGGGAGTCGGTTACGCAAGGGGAAGGTATTAGCACCCCTCACGTCCGTCGTACTCGACGGGATCCACGCTTGTTTTCGGGTATGGATTGTTATTCTATCTACTCTAAAGGTCAGGGGTTAAAAAGAAAATAAAATGAAAATAAAAATGACTCGGCAAAGTATCGCACTTTATGCCTACGTATTCCCGTCTGGAACGAGAAATCAGAGTCAACGTAGTTCGCCTACCTACGGGAAAGGAGGGGAAGGTTGCTCGCTAGGATATCGCATCCTATGCCTACGTACTTTCATACGGCATGAAAGATCAGAGCAAACGTAGTTCGGGCCACGCACGACACAAGCTTGTCTTGGTTGATTTTATTCTTTCTGAAAAAAAGGTTTTCTTGATTAGCGGTCCCGGCGGACAAAAATGACGTCTTGATGAGTTCACGTTATTTTACGAAAGAAGTGTCTTTTATTGTGTTTGAAATCTTTATGGTATTTTTCTGTTTGTTTAGAGAAAGAAGAGACAGAACTCTAACCTACGGTTGCAAAGGGAATTGAACTGACTTAATGTTATCCTGCACGGGTTAAGACCTAGTGTCTATCATGCTCCTCTCTTGCGCAGAGAAAAACAGAGATCCTAAAGGAATAGACGGGAACAGAAACAATAGCAGATATATACAGTAAAACAGTAAAATGCATGAATGCAACAATACAAGCGAGGCAAGGGAGTCCCACTCAACCTCGAACCTGGAAAACAATAGGCAAAAGTGAACAGGCTTCACCTTCAACCCAACAGGGTAAACAGCAAACAATACAGTCAGGAAAACCAGTCAATACATCAGAAATGAAATACAGCAAAATAAATAGCCACAGCAGCTCTGCATCAGTACCCATCTTCAAGTCATCTTCAATCAACTTCAGGCTTCAACAAGCATCAGTCTCTATCTTCAAGGTCTTCAGGCAAGGGCTCTGGCTGACAATCTTCAGTCTACAACGGCTTTTCTTCAAGTCCTATCCTCCAAGCTGAGGGATCAGTCACCAGAGTGGATTGGGTGTTAAGCAATTAGTTAACTACCAATGGTGGTAAACCAACTGCTACTAACACATAAGACATTTTCTCTCAAGAGTTCTATCCCTTAGACAATAGCACCAAGCCTTCCCAAGGAAGGGGGTGAGTGTCTTAGAGAGACTCTGTATCACAGAGAAGAATGGATGCAGACAAGGCAATCCATGTTTGAGAAACAAGCTTTCTAATCTAGAGCTCTGCCTAGCTCCTAAACCCTAATCTCCTCAACAGTTGCTAGCAAGAAACAACTCATCAACTCTGGCAGTTGGACTGCAGTCTGGATCTCCAATGGCTTCATCATCACAAGTCTTCAGCTTCCCCAATCCCCCAGACAAATCCCAACACCCAAACAAGCCAGCAATCATCCCCAAAGGGCACACCACACCAGTCAATCAGACATATACAGTAGATTAATAGCAGTAGGGGAATCCTGACTTTTCTAAGGGGATCTGATAACTACCCATAGCCCCTATAGTCCCATAGCTAACCTATTCAATCTCTAAGTCCTAAGGGAAGTGAATTAATTCCCCTAAGTCATCACCTAAAACCCTAGTTTGTTCATGTTGTCCTCACCTAAACTAAACACCTAAAATTAAGTCTTAAACATGAGAACTAAATTATATCTACAAGTTGAATATCTAACCTAAACAAAAAAGAATAGACAAAAAATATTAAAGCAATTAATAGAACAAAAATTAATAAATTTATGTATGAAATGAAACTCATTAAAATGCCATTTATTTGGAAAATATGGGGAAAATATCAAATAAAAAATAAAATGCAATTTTTATTTTTTATAATTTTCTTGACTTTTTAAAGAAAATGTTAAAAAAAGAATGAATTGAAAATATGCAATTTCTGATTTGTTATGAATTTTCAAAAATGAAAATAAAAAGAAATTGAAAAAAAGAAAATAGAAAGAAATAAAGGGAGGGGGTGAGAATAGCAGTTCGCTGCAGTTGTTATTCATGGTGGGCTGGAAAAGGGGGCGCGAATAATAATTGAGCAAGGCCCAATACTCGCTTCAGGAAATAATTGGAAAATGCCAGAAAAATAACCAAGAACTCGGTGTAAATAGCAATCAGTTCACGTGCGTTTGTTTGGGCTTATTGATTGAGGGGTGTCATTAGCAATTCTGAGTCCAAAGCCCAACGTTTCAATTAAATGAAACGCGGCGTTTCGCTCCCAAGTTTTCCCTCCGTTTTTTACTTTCAATCTGGACCGTTGGATGGAGAGAATTAGTCAAATAACCAGAAGGATCGAACGGTGGTGCACTCGTCTTCCCCAAAACATCACCTAGGGTTTCAGAAAATCACTTCATCCCCACATTTTCTCTGCGTGCTATCTCACAGCTCACTCAACCAAAATGGAAACTCCAAAGACCAAAAATGATCCTCTTCCTTCCCTCTACACGACTGTAGCCTTAGTTTTTCCTAACACTCAAATTACAGAGGAACCCGATAGCTAGAAGCTTTGAGCACCAAGGAATGTCACTGATATGCATGCTCATGATTCTTGCTCAAACTGGTACGATTGTGTTTTATGCATTATAGGGAGTATTCTAAACCTAATGGCTAGTATTATAGTAATCCAACATGCGAGTTCTTGATCACTAACCAGAGACTGCCATAGAAGCAACCTTCAAGAACAACCCTAAAACTACTCCTGAATCATCCCCTAGAGGTCTCTATCACATATGCCCTAACAACATGCTCTGACTATGGATAAATATGGTGATTCGATTGAAATTGCATACCTTGCAAATGATGATGGCAATGGTGGTTAGACTCTAATTCAAGCCTTGATACTTGCTGTAAGTGATCTTCAATGACTATGTGTGCTTCTGTTTGCAATGGTTCTTGCTCAATCTTTGTGAATCACTCTATCCCACTCTTCATGCAAGTTGGAGTTTAAACTTGGATCTCCTTCTCCAGCCACGAATTCCTTCCAATTTCTTTTGCCAATTACTCTATGATGATGGTGGATGATGATGATAACAGAAATTGGAATGATAGATGAAGCTTTAATGGAGTTTGGATAGAAAATGCAACTTGGAGTGAAGAAGATGAATGGTACAATTCTTGATCAATTCAGCCAATTCTTGATGTGAATCATGGTGTTTGCATGATGATGATGAAGATTCAATCAAAATATATGAAGATTGATGGAGATTGTAGAGAGTTTTAGGAGCTTATGCCAAAATGAAAAAGTGTGGAAAACTTGGGGTTTTGAACAAATGGAATCACCAACCATGGCATGAAGCTCTTCCTATCAATATATACATGAGTTTAGAAACTCCTAGAACCTTGGAGAAGTTTCCCTTGCATTCTTTCCCTTGAAATTGGTTTATGTTTCTTTTATTGCAAGCAACCATGGATAACTCACAAATTATGAACTAAACTCAAAATTCCACTTTAGCCAATGTCTTTAAAATGACCTTTCCATTCAAAATGACCTATAATTTTGCTTCATTTGGCCAAGATATGAAAAATCTCATTTTTAAGTCCATTTTTATTCATTAAATCCAACAATTTTGAAACCTTGTGCTATGAATCTTTCCTGTAACAGCCCAAATTTCATTAAATAATTAATTGTAGTAATTAATTTATTTAGTGGGATTTTATCAATGTTGGAAATTAATTTTTATTAATTGGGATTAATAGAGAATTAAGAAGGAATTGGAGAGGAAGGAAAATGAAGGAAATATATAAGAGAGAAAGAAAAGAAAAGAAAGATAGAAAACATTTGGAAAGAAAGAGGAAAGAAGAAGAAAGGAGAGAAAGAGAAGAGAAGAAGAGGAAAAGTGGAAATCATCAAGAACCAACATCAAAGCTCCGATTAATCGAGGTAAGGGTGAGAAATGTTTCTATTTGATCATTGTATGATGTTATGTATGTTGGGTTGGGGTTTTGGTAGAGTTTTCATCACTTTCCAATTAGGGCAAAAGTTGGAATAATCGGTAGATTGATGATTTAATCGGTTGAAACTGAGCAATAATGCCGTAGAATAGTTGGGTAACATGTGTTGATGCTGTTTGTACTGATTTTGTTGTGTGAGAAGTTGGATGATGGTGGATGGTGGAGGTGGAACAGAATAGGGTTCTGTTCTGCGCAGGTTCGCTGGCTCTCGCCAGGCGAGCGGAGGCGAAGCTTCGCCAGGCGAAGCCTAGCGAGTGTTGGCGAATAATTATATTTAAGTCCCAGTGGACTTCGCTGGTGGGTTCGCCAGGCGAAGTTGAGTAGCGAGGGTTCGCCCAGCGAAGGTGCTGGCGAATGGTGGCGAATGAAGTCAGTAGCTACTGACTTGGGCTCGCTGGGAAGTCTCGCCAGGCGAAGCCTAGCGAGTGTTCGCTGAGAGAGTTCGCCAGGCGAAGGCCAGGCGAAGGTTCGCTGCGAGGGTTCGCCAGGCGAATGGAGGCGAATGTGACAGCATTTTTCCTTTGCTGTGTTGTTCATGTGGAGATGGTTTGGTTGCCTCTCAGAGGTCAATACCTCTATGATATGATATAGATATGATCTATTGTGATGATGTGTGTTGTGGGTAGCCTACGGGCGTGAATCCTAGAATTGTGATTTGAATGTTAATTGCATCAAGTATAAATACATGTGAACATAATAGGTGATTATGTGTGTATTATTTAATGAACTTGTGAATGCTTGATGTGTATACAATTATGTGATGAGTATGCATGAGAACATTGTGAATATGTGTGCATCACTTGTAATTGTATGATTGGTATTGTGATGTGAATACCTTGATTGTTGTGATATATGTTGTATGTGCAATCATTGTGTAATTCTTGAAGAGATGAATTATGTAAATGCATGAGATTAAGATGTCGGTCTTAAGTGCATTTGTTGTGGTTGATTGTACATGCATCATTTAGTCAAGAGGCAATGTCTGTTAGTTTCGTGGAAACTAGTGGCTTGTCCCAAACCTAGAAGAGTGGGTTTGAAGGCTTAGAGGACGGGCCTTTGTGGTTATCGGTCTAGAAGAGTGGACCCGGTTTAATGTAAAAACCGAAAAAAGATAACGGGTTATCGGTCTAGAAGAGTGGACCCGGTTTAATGTAAAAACCGAAAAAAAGATAACGAGAGTCGGTACCGCATTGCATGAGTTGCATTGAGTTATTGAGTCACATTGATATATGACATATGCATGAAGAGATGCTTATGTGTGAATGATGAGATTGTGGAAATTGTAAGTGTATGCATAATGTGGAAATGCTTTGTGAATATCCAGGTTTGTCTATATATGTGTGGTAAATATATATGACTAAGAGAATGAAGTATGGTGAGAAATGTGAATATGTGTTATATGACTACCTATATATATATATATATATAATCTTATGCTTTGATTATTATGGTAATATTTCTCACCCTTCTGCTGTTTTATAATGCTCTATGAGGCATTGCAGATTAGGATGCTGGAGTCCTTTTGTGAAGTTAGTCTTCATTCTTTTGAGTCGGCTGCTCTGATATGTAACACCGGGTAGTTAGACTAGTATAGTCATTCTTTTGTGATACATTGCGATGTATCAGCTGATGTGGTTTTGTAATCTAACTGATATGATGCATTAATCTGGATGACTTATGTGCATTTGAATTAATATTTTGGAACTGATCAAATGATGTTATTTTCCGCTCAAGTTGAATGTTGAAATGTGAATTCTAAAACTACGAAATTGTTACATATTTTATGGAGCAAAATGTTAAAGAGTTTCGTTGGTGAAATTGTGGCATTCTTCTTTTATACCTTATTATAAAACCTTTTTACTCTGATAATTTGTATGTGCTTAATTGTTTTATATGCATTTATTTGGGGTGTAGAAGGGGGTGTTACAATAGTGGTATCAGAGCAGGTCGGTCCGTCCGGCCAAGTTGTTAGAGTGTTTTTCCCTGTGTGTTATTGATAGGCGTGTGTTGCATTATCAATATTGGTTGTTCTTATGTGGTTCTGTTGCTGGAATTAGTAAGATGGTTGCAGGAAGGAACGACGAAGCGATTGCGGAGGCATTGACGAGATTGGCGGGGGCAATTGGGCAGAATCCTCCGGCCAATGTGAATGAGAGGAATCATGCTGATGATGGATTCCGTGCTTTGGGGAAATTCCAAAAGAATAACCCTCCGGTCTTCAAGGGAACTCATGAACCGGACAAGGCACAAATTTGGTTGAAAGCCGTGGAAAAGATTTTTCGAGTTATGAATTGCTCGGATGCACAGAAGGTGCAGTTTGGGACTCATATGCTCGAAGAAGAAGCTGAAGATTGGTGGGGTAATACTCGCCAAAGATTTGAGGAAGATGATATTGTGATTACTTGGGATTTGTTTAGAGAAACCTTTCTGGAGAAGTATTTTCCAGAGGATGTGCGGGGGAAGAAAGAGATCGAATTTCTTGAGTTGAAGCAAGGTAATTCGACGGTTGCTGAGTATGCGGCGAAATTTGAGGAGTTGATCAAATTTTGTCCTCACTATAATACTGGTAATGCTGAGAGGTCTAAGTGCCTCAAGTTTGTAAACGGTTTGAGACCCGAGATTAGACAAGCTATTGGATATCAGGAAATCAGACGGTTTTCTGAGTTGGTTAACAAGAGCAGAATTTATGACGAAGACAGTAGGGCTAGGTCCAGCCACTACAAGAGTCTAAGTGACAAGAAAGGAAAGGGACAATTCAGAGGAAAACCTTACGTGACTCCTGCTGATAAGGGGAAACAAAAGGTTGGTTTTGGCAAGAGGCCAAGTGGGGGAGTTTCTACCCCGGTTAGGTGTTACAATTGTGGTGAAGCGGGGCATCGTGCTCCGGAGTGCAAAAGTGTTGATCTGAAGTGTTTTAAGTGTGGCAAGCCAGGCCACAAGGCTCTAGAGTGTAGAAGCGGTGCGGGTGTTACTTGCTATAACTGTGGTGAGCGAGGGCACATCAGTACCAAGTGCGATAAGCCGAAGAAGAATCAAGGGAGCGGGAAAGTGTTCGCTCTATCTGGATCTGAGACTGCTAGCGACGATCGATTGATCCGAGGTACGTGCTTCATTCATGGTACACCTTTGATCGCTATAATTGATACCGGAGCTACGCATTCTTTTATTTCTTTGGATTGTGTTAGAAGGTTAAATCTTGAGTTGTCTGTGATTGGTGGCGGTATGGTTATTGATACTCCTGCTATGGGTTCGGTAACTACACCGTATGTTTGCTTGAATTGCCCGTTGAGTATTTTCGGTAGAGATTTTGGGATTGATTTAGTGTGTCTTCATTTGGATCAACTGGATGTCATTCTTGGAATGAATTGGTTAAAATTCAATCGTGTGTATATTAACTGTTTTGACAAAACGGTTATTTTTCCCGACCCGGATGTTGAAAGGGAATTGTTTATGACGAGGAAACAAGTGAAAGAATCGGTGCAAGATGGGGCTAAGGTATTTATGCTTATGGCAACTTTGAGGACTGGTGAGAGTGAAGGGATTGATGGTTTGCCCATTGTTAGAGATTTTCCGGAAGTATTCCCCGATGAGATAAAGGATTTACCGCCGGAGCGAGAAGTGGAGTTTTCGATAGATTTGATTCCTGGAACTAGTCCGATATCGATGGCTCCATATCGTATGTCGGCCTCAGAGTTAAAAGAGTTGAAGAGTCAACTTGAGGATTTGCTTGAAAAGAGGTTTATTCGTCCGAGCGTGTCACCGTGGGGTGCACCGGTGTTATTGGTTAAGAAGAAAGAGGGTTCTATGAGGCTCTGTGTGGATTACAGACAGTTGAACAAGGTGACTATTAAGAATAAGTATCCACTTCCAAGGATTGATGATCTGATGGATCAGTTGGTTGGTGCAAGCGTGTTCAGCAAGATTGATTTGAGATCTGGGTATCATCAGATCCGTGTGAAAGCTGAGGATATTCAGAAGACGGCCTTCCGAACGAGGTATGGACACTATGAGTATTCCGTGATGCCATTTGGTGTGACTAATGCACCGGGTGTATTTATGGAGTACATGAATAGAATTTTCCATCCTTATTTGGATAAGTTTGTGGTGGTGTTTATCGACGACATCTTGGTTTATTCGAAGAGCGAAGGAGAGCATGTCGAGCATCTGAAGATTGTGTTATCTGTGCTAAGAGAGAAGCAGTTGTTCGCGAAGCTTTCTAAGTGTGAATTTTGGTTGAAGGAAGTTAGTTTCCTTGGTCATGTGATTTCTAGTAGTGGTGTTGCGGTTGATCCGTCGAAGGTTGAAGCGGTGTCGCAATGGGAGACTCCAAAGTCAGTTTTTGAGATCAGAAGTTTTCTTGGTTTAGCCGGTTATTATCGGAAGTTTATTGAAGGATTTGCTAAGTTATCGTTGCCGTTGACGCAGTTGACTAGGAAAGGTCAAGCCTTTGTTTGGGACGCCAAGTGTGAAGCGAGTTTTCAAGAACTTAAGCGAAGGTTGACGACAGCTCCTGTTTTGATTCTGCCAAATCCAGAAGAACCATTCGTTGTGTATTGTGATGCTTCTTTGATGGGTTTAGGAGGTGTGTTGATGCAGAATAACCAAGTTGTGGCTTATGCTTCGAGGCAACTCAAAGTGCATGAGAAGAATTATCCGACGCATGACTTAGAGTTGGCCGCCGTTGTGTTCGTGTTGAAGCTTTGGAGGCATTATTTGTTTGGTGCGAGGTTTGAAGTGTTTAGTGACCACAAGAGTTTGAGGTATCTTTTTGATCAAAAGGAATTGAATGCGAGACAAAGAAGATGGCTTGAACTTTTGAAGGATTATGATTTTGGCTTGAATTACCATTCGGGTAAAGCGAATGTTGTAGCGGATGCATTGAGTCGGAAATCATTGCATATGTCGGCGTTGATGGTGAAAGAGTTAGAATTGGTCGAGCAATTTCGAGATTTGAGTTTGGTATGTGAGAGAACTTCTTGTGGATTTAAGTTGGGTATGTTAAAGCTTACGAGTGGTATTTTGGACGAAATTCGAGAAGGACAGAAATCGGATTTGAGCTTAGTTGATCGGTTGACTTTAATCAACCAAGGCCAAGGTGGTGATTTTCGGATTGATGAGAATGGTATTATGAGATGTCGGGATCGAGTTTGTGTTCCGAACATGGTTGAGCTTAAGAAGAGCATCCTTGAGGAAGGACATCGTAGCGGATTGAGTATTCATCCGGGTGCTACTAAGATGTATCAGGATTTGAGGAAAATATTTTGGTGGCCTAGTATGAAGAAGGATATTGCGGAATTTGTGTATTCTTGTTTGACTTGCCAAAAGTCGAAGATTGAGCATCAGAAGCCATCGGGTTTGATGAAGCCGTTGTTTATTCCTGAGTGGAAATGGGATAGTATCTCCATGGATTTTGTATCGGGTTTGCCGAGGACGCCGAGTAATTTTGAGGCTGTTTGGGTTATCGTGGATAGGTTGACTAAATCTGCTCACTTTATTCCTATGCGTATGGATTACCCTTTGGAGAAGTTGGCTAAGTTGTATATTGAAAGGATTGTGTGCCTGCATGGTATTCCGCTGAGTATTGTTTCGGATAGAGATCCGCGGTTTACTTCGAGATTTTGGGAGAGCCTGCAGAGTGCTTTGGGTACTAAGTTGCGTTTGAGTTCAGCGTATCATCCTCAGACTGATGGTCAGACGGAGAGGACGATTCAGTCGCTTGAAGATCTTTTGAGAGCTTGTGTATTGGAAAAAGGAGGAGCTTGGGATAGCTACTTGCCTTTGATTGAGTTTACCTACAACAACAGTTTCCATTCGAGTATTGGTATGGCACCATTTGAGGCGTTGTATGGTAGGAGGTGTAGGACACCATTGTGTTGGTTCGAGTCCGGAGAGAGTTCTGTTGTTGGACCCGAGTTAGTTCAACAGACTACTGATAAGATCAAGATGATTCAAGAGAAGATGAGAATTACTCAGAGTCGTCAGAAGAGTTATTATGACAAGAGGAGGAAGGCACTTGAATTTCAAGAGGAAGATCATGTGTTTCTTCGAGTCACTCCGATGACAGGTGTTGGTAGGGCACTGAAGTCGCGCAAGTTGTCGCCGCGTTTCATTGGTCCTTATCAGATTTTGCAAAGGATAGGAGAAGTGGCCTATCGTGTGGCTTTACCACCGTCGCTTGCTAATCTTCATGA
This sequence comes from Lathyrus sativus, assembly GCA_963859935.3. Classification (NCBI taxonomy): domain Eukaryota; kingdom Viridiplantae; phylum Streptophyta; class Magnoliopsida; order Fabales; family Fabaceae; genus Lathyrus; species Lathyrus sativus. The sequence continues at coordinate 397,919,230 of OZ012739.1, read as the reverse complement.
CGTATTCCATGTATCTCAGTTGAGGAAATACATTGCGGATCCGTCTCATGTAGTCCAAATAGATGATGTGCAGGTGAAAGATAACCTGACTGTTGAGGCATCACCTATGCGGATTGAGGATCGGAAATTGAAGCAGCTTCGAGGTAAAGAGATTGCTTTAGTAAAGGTCGCTTGGGGAGGACCGGCTGGTGGAAATGTTACTTGGGAGCTTGAGAGTCGGATGAAGGAGTCTTATCCAGAACTGTTTGAATCAGGTAACATTTTCGAGGACGAAAATTCCTAAAGTGGGGGAGAGTTGTAACAGCCCAAATTTCATTAAATAATTAATTGTAGTAATTAATTTATTTAGTGGGATTTTATCAATGTTGGAAATTAATTTTTATTAATTGGGATTAATAGAGAATTAAGAAGGAATTGGAGAGGAAGGAAAATGAAGGAAATATATAAGAGAGAAAGAAAAGAAAAGAAAGATAGAAAACATTTGGAAAGAAAGAGGAAAGAAGAAGAAAGGAGAGAAAGAGAAGAGAAGAAGAGGAAAAGTGGAAATCATCAAGAACCAACATCAAAGCTCCGATTAATCGAGGTAAGGGTGAGAAATGTTTCTATTTGATCATTGTATGATGTTATGTATGTTGGGTTGGGGTTTTGGTAGAGTTTTCATCACTTTCCAATTAGGGCAAAAGTTGGAATAATCGGTAGATTGATGATTTAATCGGTTGAAACTGAGCAATAATGCCGTAGAATAGTTGGGTAACATGTGTTGATGCTGTTTGTACTGATTTTGTTGTGTGAGAAGTTGGATGATGGTGGATGGTGGAGGTGGAACAGAATAGGGTTCTGTTCTGCGCAGGTTCGCTGGCTCTCGCCAGGCGAGCGGAGGCGAAGCTTCGCCAGGCGAAGCCTAGCGAGTGTTGGCGAATAATTATATTTAAGTCCCAGTGGACTTCGCTGGTGGGTTCGCCAGGCGAAGTTGAGTAGCGAGGGTTCGCCCAGCGAAGGTGCTGGCGAATGGTGGCGAATGAAGTCAGTAGCTACTGACTTGGGCTCGCTGGGAAGTCTCGCCAGGCGAAGCCTAGCGAGTGTTCGCTGAGAGAGTTCGCCAGGCGAAGGCCAGGCGAAGGTTCGCTGCGAGGGTTCGCCAGGCGAATGGAGGCGAATGTGACAGCATTTTTCCTTTGCTGTGTTGTTCATGTGGAGATGGTTTGGTTGCCTCTCAGAGGTCAATACCTCTATGATATGATATAGATATGATCTATTGTGATGATGTGTGTTGTGGGTAGCCTACGGGCGTGAATCCTAGAATTGTGATTTGAATGTTAATTGCATCAAGTATAAATACATGTGAACATAATAGGTGATTATGTGTGTATTATTTAATGAACTTGTGAATGCTTGATGTGTATACAATTATGTGATGAGTATGCATGAGAACATTGTGAATATGTGTGCATCACTTGTAATTGTATGATTGGTATTGTGATGTGAATACCTTGATTGTTGTGATATATGTTGTATGTGCAATCATTGTGTAATTCTTGAAGAGATGAATTATGTAAATGCATGAGATTAAGATGTCGGTCTTAAGTGCATTTGTTGTGGTTGATTGTACATGCATCATTTAGTCAAGAGGCAATGTCTGTTAGTTTCGTGGAAACTAGTGGCTTGTCCCAAACCTAGAAGAGTGGGTTTGAAGGCTTAGAGGACGGGCCTTTGTGGTTATCGGTCTAGAAGAGTGGACCCGGTTTAATGTAAAAACCGAAAAAAGATAACGGGTTATCGGTCTAGAAGAGTGGACCCGGTTTAATGTAAAAACCGAAAAAAAGATAACGAGAGTCGGTACCGCATTGCATGAGTTGCATTGAGTTATTGAGTCACATTGATATATGACATATGCATGAAGAGATGCTTATGTGTGAATGATGAGATTGTGGAAATTGTAAGTGTATGCATAATGTGGAAATGCTTTGTGAATATCCAGGTTTGTCTATATATGTGTGGTAAATATATATGACTAAGAGAATGAAGTATGGTGAGAAATGTGAATATGTGTTATATGACTACCTATATATATATATATATAATCTTATGCTTTGATTATTATGGTAATATTTCTCACCCTTCTGCTGTTTTATAATGCTCTATGAGGCATTGCAGATTAGGATGCTGGAGTCCTTTTGTGAAGTTAGTCTTCATTCTTTTGAGTCGGCTGCTCTGATATGTAACACCGGGTAGTTAGACTAGTATAGTCATTCTTTTGTGATACATTGCGATGTATCAGCTGATGTGGTTTTGTAATCTAACTGATATGATGCATTAATCTGGATGACTTATGTGCATTTGAATTAATATTTTGGAACTGATCAAATGATGTTATTTTCCGCTCAAGTTGAATGTTGAAATGTGAATTCTAAAACTACGAAATTGTTACATATTTTATGGAGCAAAATGTTAAAGAGTTTCGTTGGTGAAATTGTGGCATTCTTCTTTTATACCTTATTATAAAACCTTTTTACTCTGATAATTTGTATGTGCTTAATTGTTTTATATGCATTTATTTGGGGTGTAGAAGGGGGTGTTACATTTCCAATCTCTCATGGTTACTTTTCTAGACTCAAAATGTCATTTGGAACAAGTTTGATGTTGTAAGTTTTTCCATTTGAGGCCTCCTTGTATGAGTTTTGGGCATAGGTTAAAATGACCTGTAATTCACAAATGACCAAAATACCCTTTGCTTGCCAAAACCATAAGTAGAGTTTACCAAATCATATGAAGGCATACTATACCATTCTAGAAAGCTAATACAATAAGGAACAACTCTTATGTTTACCAGAAATTCATTTGAAATCTCCTTGAGGGGTAAAGATTGCTTGGAAGTCAAGTCACTTTCACAGACAAAATTTCAGATACCCCAGATGACCTGTAACTTGCAAGGACCATAACTTGAGTTCTATAAATCTCCTTGATGTCTTCCACCACTCAAATTAAAGGTCTTGAGATCCTCTACAAGTTTCATGTTGGCCAAGGATCCATTTGAAGCTTGCATTTTGACTTATATTGCTTGGAAATTTGACCTAAACTAGGGGATTTTACACAGAAACCCTAATTTAGAAACTCCTCTTCTCCTTGATTTCTCTTGAATTCTTCTTAGCATAACAACACATCCTTATTCTTCATATCAAATGATGAACCCCACATCTCTCCAATAGCCCTTAATGCCTTTCAATCAGTCAATTGACCTAGAGTTGACCCAGGGTTGACCTAGATGAAACCCTAGTTGACTGTCTTCAACTGCAGCTCTTGTACTTACATCAATGGCTTGTTTTCTTCTCCAAATGACTTTCTAAGTCCTCCAAGATGTCTAGATACTCCCCATGCTTTCAATTCACAACTCATAATTCCCTTGTTGACCCTCAGACACCCTCAGTTAGGAGATATACTCAATGCTTGATCCACTGAACTCCCTGCTTTCAAATTCTTTTCTGATGACTTGAATGAGATTGAATTAGGATAATAACCTCTTGATAGGCCTCTAGAGATGATAATAATGATTGGCCCCCTGCTGGATGACTTGCTATGCTTATGCTATGCAGATGGTTAGGCTATGTACATGACTCTATATGCAAATGCTAATGATATTGAAACATAAACCCAGTGAATTAAGTTGGGCAAATTTTAGGGTGCAACACACCCATAAGAAAAACAACCAAAAAAATCATCTGAAACCCTACCAGAAAAAGCCTCTGAACATCAACCACCATCAGATAATCCACCATCCCAATCATCTGAACCAATAACAATTCCATATGATCCACCTACCTCAGAACAACCATCAAAACCCTCTGCAATTCCTTCAGAACCAATAAATACTTCTGAACCCAACATTCCTGAGACAGAAGTTCTTAATGTCACACCATTAAAAACTGTGTTTCAAGTATCTTCTACCTCCTGCACACCATCCACCTCATCAAACTCTTCAGAATCTGACATTCACCCAAATTTTCTAATCTCTCCTTCTCACAGAGATTCTGAAGTAAACCAACCAGAACCTCCTATATCATTAAAAGTTCCTATTTCAGATCCTATTCCCCCACCTGCACCATCATCTGAAATACTGATTCCCAATTCAAACCCAACACCTAACCAAAGAACATTTATTTCCTGTGCACAAGTTTCATCACTATTTCATAATCTGGCTTATGGTTTCAAACTCAAAGACTTTTATGACAGAGTTGAGCCATCTGACCCTATCACCCCTCTGAAACCCAAACTCATAATGACCCTTCCATCTGTCATTCTCACCTACATTCAATCCATGTCAGATGTAGGTTCATTAGCAACTATATCTTATTTTGCTAAATCTGACAAAGCTGTTGCTTCAGCTATACCTATTTCATCTGATAAGACTATTGCTTCTGATGAACCTCCAAAATCTGCATTCCAACCCTTCTCAAATCAACCCTTTGATGTGGTTTCCTATCACACCAGAGCAAAACCTCATCTGTTAAATGCCTTAAACAGATCCAAACCCAATAAACCTGAAATTCCTTTCATTCCATACTACCCTCCTCCTCTGATCTCTATTCAGAAATCTATTTTTCCACCAACTCCCCAACCAAAACCAATAACACTGGAAACTCTGTTGCATCCTAAGCCCAGACTTAATGTTAATCATTTATTTCAAACTTTTTTGCAAGAAATACAGTTGTATTTAGGTACTGTACAGAAGAAATGCTCAGCAACAATGAATGCCTAAGAATCTGATGTCATCTGGAATGGATTCATCAACTGATTCAACTCTGTGGCCTCAAATCTGAAGAACATATGTTCTGATGATGTGAAGCTCAGATTTGCTGAAGCTGCAAGAAATTTGTTCGGACCGTCAAGAGATCTGAACCACTGTTCCTTACAGATGCTCCTCCATCTTCAGAAGAAACTACTGAACTTGCATCTGAAGAAAATCCTTTGGCCATGACTCTGGTAGACCTTCCTTCTGGCTCCAATGCTCCAGACTCTACAGATCCCATGGAAATTGACCATGTTCAAGCTCCAGAACCTGATCATACTTCTTCATCTGAGATAAAGAAAGAACATCCAGATTTTGAGGATAAGATTGCTGCTCTGGAAGCTGGTCAATCAGAGATAAAATCTTGGATGGCAAAACAGGATAAGAAATCTGAAGACATGACAGAGTGGATGTCAAAGCAGGATCAGAAAAATGAAACAATGGCTAAGTGGATGTCCAAGCAAGAGCAGTCCTCCTCTGAGATTACAGATCTATTGAAGATGCTTTTGTCCAAACACTCTTAGATTTTCATTTTTTCATTCTGATGTTTTTGCATCTGATGTATTGCTTATGTACTTTTTGACATATCTTCTGATGCATGTACTATTGATCTGAACTTATTAAATAAATCAAAGTTTTTCTCCACTGAATTATCTTATTTACTGTTCCCTTTTATTTGTCTTTTTAAAGTTTTTACTTTTTGCTTATGACAAAAAAGGGGGAGAAAATATAGATCTGAATTGTTTAATTAAACTTCACCAGAATAAAACTTCAGACATATTTATTCTATCTAACATCTAATCTGAGTATTTCAGAACATTTGATAAGAACACTCTATAAAAGAAAATCTGAGTCTCTCAGATCATTTGACTATTATCAAACTCTGAATCTGAAATTTGCAAGACATTCTGACTTTCAAATGATAAAAGGACAATCAAGATCTAACTCTGAAAATTACTCAAGACAAAAGGGAAGTTTCTATTCCTTATCTGTATTTAACTCAGGGGGAGATTCATCATCTCAGAGGGAGTTATAATTTTAATATTTTCAATTAAACAAAATTTCTGATGTTTTTGTCATCATCAAAAAGTGGGAGATTGTTAGAACACAGATTGGTTCTTAATAATATCTCTATGTTTTGATGATAAATATTATGAAATTTTGTATTTAAGAATTATATACTCTAAAATTTGCTTGAGAATTTTTACTGCAGATAGTAAAGGAATTAACACTCCATAAGCAAATCAGAATTTAACACAAGAAATTAGCTAGACTCTGAAGCGCCAGATGTATTAATTAGAAGATTCTGATTGCTGCCAATAGAAGATTCTGAGCGTAGCCTCCAGAAGATTCTGAAGCAGAAGCTCTAGAAGGATCTAAAGCAAAAGCTCCAGAAGGATCTGAAGCAGAAGCTCAGAAGAATCTGAAGCAAGTCAGAAGCATCTGAAGTGAAGAAGAATTTTGTATGAAGAGCTTTTCAAAGCATAGTTTCTACAGAAGACTCTGAAAGTACTAAAGCTGCCAGTACTGAAGTTCTGTCTCAAATATGCTCTGATATTAAACACGCTGAAAGCACACCTACTGCAGAAGACTCTGATTCAGCAAGACTCTGATCATCATTAGAAGACTCTGACCCAATCAGACTCTGATGAACTTGCTGAAAACTGAAGAAGAAATATTCAAAGATTATATCCGTTGGAGTAAATCAAACGTCTCTTTCCTTATTTATGCTAGACACAAGAACACATACAAAAAGGATTTTTCTGTGCTTTCTTCTTCTAGGAAATGTCACTTGATGTGAAGACAAAAAGGCTCAGACCTTTTGGACACTCTTTTCAACGTGCAGCTCACCTTGGATCAGCTGCCTATAAAAGCAAGACTCCACCAAATTCTTCAGTTGACATTTTGTTGAAAAGAAATCAAAAACCTTCAAGCTCTCATACTTTCATATTCTTTCTAAGAACTTATTTCATTGTACTTAAACTTAAGAGAAATATCACAATTGTGATAAAAGCTTTTTAGAAGCATTCTTACTCTTGTAATAGTTTTACATTGATTGTAAAAGATTTCCTTAAGAGGATTCAGTTGGAATCAGTAGCTCTTGAGAAGACTAAGAACAGTTGTTCTTAGGTGTTACTATTGTAATCTGTTTGATTAAATAGTGGATTAAGTCCTTGATTGAGAAAGGCAAATCACTCTAGGAAGGGTGGACTGGAGTAGTTGAGTTCAACGAACTAGGATAAAAATACTTGAGTTCTTATTCTAAGTTTTAATCTTTCATACTTATTCAACCCCCCTTCTAAGTATTATCTCACCTTCATCTTAGACTGAGAAAGTCATCACAGAGGCTTCCATTCCTGAAGACGTTTCTGCATCTGCTCAACATTATTCTATGGAAATAGAGAATGATTCTGCAATGGTTATTGAAAATGCATCTGCTTCTGTGAGTGTTCTAGAATCTTCTAAGTTGAAGACATAAGAAGTTGTAGATCTGAAGATTAAGGTTGAAAAGTAAGAAGCTGAAAACGCTGAGTTCAAAACATGGATGATTAAACAAGAGAAAACAACAGATGAAATAAAAGACTGGATGCTTAAGCAAGAGGAATCAACATCTGAGATCAAGACTTGGATGGCGAAGCAAGAAGAGTTAACCTCTGAGATAACAAATATTCTGAAGATTTTGGCTTCTCGCTCTTCTTCTTAGTTGTTTTATTCTTTGTGCACTTTTGTGTTGTTTTACTTATCTTGTTTATCTTATGAATTTCTTATCAATGCATCTGTGACTATTTGGTTTTTCCATCTGATTATATGATATACTTTATATTTTTCCTCTGTTATCGTTTCATGTCTTCAACAGTTTTTCTTGTTGATATGATAAAAAGGGGGAGAAAATGGAAATTCTAATTGTTCACATAAACAGTTACTAAAATGGAACTCAGACATGTTTAAATTTAACTAACTTTGAATTCAGTATTTCAGAGCTCAAATTTTTCATCAGATAAATTTCATAGAGTAACTCTGAACAAACTCTGAGAGTCTCAAAAGTTCGCTCTAACTCTGGAAAGAATATCAGTGCTGAAAGGGAAGTATTTACTTTTTCTAGAAGTATTCATTTCAGGGGGAGAGATATTTTTTTAATGCTCTAAACAAAATTTCCTATAGTTTTTGTCATCATCAAAAAGGGGGAGATTGTTATAACACAGATTGGTTCTTAATATATCTCTATATTTTGATGATAACATTGATGAAACTTTGTATGAAGTAAATATATACTCTAATCGTATTCAAGTGTTTTTGTTTTAGATATTAAAATTAATATTCCTCTGAAAGCAAAAACTCCTCTGAAAGTTAAGAATCAGAAGACTCTGAATGCTGCCTGAAAGAGACTCTGAGCGAAGCTGCAAAAGACTCTGAAGCAAAGCTACAGAAGACTCTGAGCGAAGCTGCAGAAGACTCTGAGTGAAAAATCATATGTAAAGAATCAGAAGACTCTGGAAGTACTTAACGTTGCAAGTACATAGGCTTTGATATTCAAGTATGATATGATAAAGATCATTCATGCTAAAGCACATGGCTGCAAATACTCTGAATAAGAGTAACTCTGATCTGAAGAACAAGGAACATCATCAGAGGATCTGATGCAAGACTGTTCCATATTTATTGAAGAAGATGTTGTTCAAATAAAGATCCGTTGGCATATTCCTTGTCCTTATCCAAACGGCTCTTTTCTCATTCGTGCATGACACAAGAATTCAAACAAAAAGGATTTGTCTGAACATTCCTCTTCTGGGAAAGAAAAGTCAAAGAAGCCAGAATGTCAACTGCACGCCCTTTAAGAAATAAAAGTGAAGTTCTATTTAAACAAGACTTCTACATCATTTCTTAGTTGAAGTTGACGAACATAGACAAATTGACAAATTGCTAAACAATCAAAGAACAATATCCAAACATCTCTGAACTTCATTCTAGATTTAATTCGTTCTTCATTTGTGTAAAATCGCAGTTGTGATATAGCTTTTTAGAAGCAACTCTTAAACACATATTGATAGTTTATCTTTTGTAAAAGATTCCTTAAGAGACCAAGTGTGGTCAGATTTCTTGAGAAGACTAAGACTGTTTGTCTTAGTGGTTATCACTGTAATCAGTTTGATTTAGTGGATTAAGTCCTTATTGAGAAAGGCAAATCACCTTGGTAGGGTGTACTGAAGTAGTTTGAGTTCAAACGAACCAGGATAAAAATACAAGGTATTTTTACTATTGTCATAGTTATTATTTGAAACCCTTATTCAACCCCTCATTCTAAGTGTTTTTCCTACCTTTAGAAAGATCTGAGATGTTTCTCCATAATTCCTGGGATTGACATCTAGAGAGATAAAAAACAGTCAAGATTATGCTTATCTCAAAAGACATACCTGAAGAAGATCCTCGACAAGTTTGGTATGTTGAATTTAAAATCTGTTATAACATTAACTAATCCTCAGCACAAGCTGAGTACGACTCAAAGTCCTAGTAATGAAGTTGAAAGAGCCTATATAAATAGCATTTCATATGTTAGTATAGTATATTCTTTGATGTATGTTATGGTTTGTATGAGGCCAAATATAACATACAGAGTGAGTCTTGTAAGCAGGTATAGGGCCAATCCTGGGAAGGCGCACTAGAAAGCATTAAAGTGGATTCTTAGGTACATAAATGGGTCTTTGAGATGCGTCTTGATTTATGGTGGAGCCTGTGGCGATGGTAGCAAAGTCGAAATCGAAAGATTTGTCGACTCTAATTATGCAGATTGTATGGATTCTAAAAAATCTATTTCTGGATATGCTTTCACTATGTTTGGCACAACAATTAGTTAAAAAGTAACACTTAGAAGGTTGTTTCTTTATCAACCACTAAAGTGTAGTATATCACCCTCATGAAGTTGTGAAAAAAGCATTGTGGCTTGAAGATTTTACTAAGGAGCTGAAACTTTAAGGTCTAGTTATCGTTGTTAAATGTGATAATTAAAGCGCAATACACTTGTCGAAGAATTCAACATATCATGAGTGAACCAAACACATTGATGTGAGACTGCACTTTGTCAAAGAGATAATCGAGTGTGGAGAAGTCCAAGTGCTGAAGGTTTCGACTAATAACAATGCTACTGATATGATCACCAAGACCAAGACATTGCCAAGTAGCAAGTTTTTCCACTGCATGTAGTTGATAAAGTTGCATGATGAAAGCTAGTTTGATCCCTTGTTATAGAGTTTGTTCCAAGGTGGATATTTATGGTATTTAAATCGAACTCTAGTGTCGACAAGAATAACTTCGTGGTTCGACCAGAGTTATGTATGCTGTAGTCGAAATCTATTAGAGCATAATGTCGAAATACATTAATTTGTAATTTAAGTTAGTTTGTAAAGTTAGGCCTCACTTCTATGTTAAATTGTTAAGTCAACTTATTAGTATATAAATAGACTAGTTATCTTAGGTTGTTGAAAGAGGTTAATTGTTGGGATTCACTTGTAACCTTTGAATCCTTATTGAGAAAGTGAATAGAAAAATATATTTAACCAATTCTTCTTCTTCTTCTTCCTTATTCTCTCCCTTTGCAAAACCTAATAAGGTTTCTTGTATTTGTTCAAAAAATTCAATCTTTTTCTCATATTTTGATTTGTTCTTGACGATATTAATTCACAATAAGAGAGGGTCCTTAGGCCAAACACCTCTTGTAGAAGATAACACATCAATTTTATTGTTGTTCAGTAAAAATTTATAAGAAAAGAAAGTAATGCAATGGTAGAAAATTCTAATAAGTTTAGGGGGGAACTTACAACCAGTTAGGAAATTTTCAACAGAATTCTAGTTGAGATGATCACAAGCTTTCTTGAGATCAATAATGTTATACTGAATTATGCCACATAGATTAAAATGAATGAACAAGGAAAGATAACCCAATCAATCAGAGGTTTAATTATGTTAACTATCACTTTATTATTAATGTTACTAAATGAAATGACATAAAAAAAGGTCAAACATAACACCATGATATTAAAATAAGATATAAATGAAGAATTATACCACACTCAATTCACATAATCATGCACAAAGTCAATAATAATATCCCAACTTATAAGGTGAAATAACCATTCTCATGCGGGACCCATATCAAAAGCACATGATTATATTTAGCAAAAATGAACCATAACACTAAATTTATCTCCTTGCTCAACTTTGAAAGTTTATGGATAACAATTCCATGAAACAACAGGGTCCTATATGAGATTCTTCGCATGATATAAATTGATATAGAAATTTCTCATAATGATACTTAAATTCTATTTATCTTTAACTCTTCACGCCTCACTCATTTTTGAGAAACAATAATGTTATGACGTCTTACGATAATGGTTTTGAAATGATAATAATTTGAATTGTGGTATCCATTTGTTATCCATTTCCCGCTTGATTATTGGTATCACTTACATTCTTATTGATGCAAAATAGCGACTAGTTGGTCATGAAGCTCGTTTTTTAGATACTTTAGAAGGTTATTGTATCCATAATTTGAGCAATTTTAGACCCCATTCAATATAGACAATAATTTCTTTTTTTTTTGAAAATATTTCAAAAAACCTCTAAAGTCCATTGTTTGGGATTGAAAATGAGACTGTAAATAAGAAAAGCCAGATCTCGACCGTATTATCAAATGTTGAAGATAAAATGATCAAAGTTCTCATTAGTAATCCAAGCAATCTAGAATTTGAAAGGGTGATTTCTAGCAACATTTGGCTCTCCTTCAGTCAAAATAATAATTGGATGGTGATCAAATGGCACACGAGGGAACACCTTAGCGAAACCTTTATGGATTTTTAATCTCCAATAGACATTACAGAGAAATCGATCAAACTTTTTAAAGATTTTAGTTTCCCATCTTATTGAGAGCCAATCGAAGTAAACTTTGTTCCTATTGTATTGACATTCACTAAATTGTTGTCGTTGATCCAATTAGTAAATTGCAAGTATTTTTTTTATGTCACCTTGCACTCCTCCCTCTCATTTGAATTAACAATCTCATTAAAGTAACCCATGACGAGCCAAGGTTCAATAGAAGTCGTTGCTAAATTTTGAATTTGAAGTTATATTTCACCTTTCCCCAACTCTATTAAGGTAAAATGAATCACTGTAAAAAGTCAATGACCATGTATTTCTCCTTGACCCTCACATGCAAAAAATGTAAATCAATTTTAATAAGATGAATTTTGATGCTCATTCTATTTCACATAAACTAAATGCCATAAAATAACCTCCAGTTTAGTCCAATAAAAAATATTTAAAATATAATGTTTTGACAGTATTGCAAACAACAACTCCAATACAACTAGTATGTTACAAAGCAACCATATTCACCTTGTTGTTTATGCAAAAGTTAGTTAATTCAATTTATAGTTTTTTTAGCACCCGTACAATTCTAAATAATGATTTTTATTAAAATAACAATGATTAATAAAAAGTTAAAAACAAAAAAGATAAGAATTTATTATTTTTGGATTATAGGTTCATGTTATGTAATGCGGACGCCATTCCCTTCATCTTGGATTTGTTTTTTCTCATGTTGATATATCATTCTTTATTTGAGAATTTGAATTTGGCACAACGAGACTACAACTGTCCTTTCAAGAAGAATCATCACTGTTCTTGTTAATAGTTTTTAAAATTCTTTCCACATAAATCCAATCATCATGCAAGAAATTATAATGTCATTGTCATCTATTGATTGTCGCAAATAAGTATTAATGATTCCATTTCTTAAAATAATTTTATGTAGATGATTGTTGCCCTTCGTTAATTACTAATTCATCGAATTCAAAAATCAATTCATTAAGTGTGATATCTTATTCACTAGGTTTAAATGTCAGTTCACTAGGTTTTACGAGCCATTCATTCCTTACAGCAACTTCATTATATTTCTGCACCATCATCATATTTAATTTTTTCCTTGAAAGAACACAATCTTTTGAAATATTTCCATAACAACCACATTACATATAAACTATATAAAGTTTCTCGCGTTTCACTTGATACCATCCTTCATTTATGACTACACGACTAACAATTGCCTTCGTAAAATAAACTTTCACAAACGTACTAACACATCTTTCAGAAATAACTTTCAAAATGTATAGATCACCTTTCACAGGATATCCTACCATTGACACTACAATACTCTCTCATCATAATAAACAAAATTAAAACTTACAATTTTCTTCACTCTAATATTTTATCGAAATTTATAATAATTACATTGAAATTTGATGACCATTAATACACAATTAAGTAATGATGATATATCATATATATATATATATATATATATAATCCTCCATATAGAAAAAGTATCTTTTTAAGAACACTCAAACCTTCTATAATAAACATCAACCATTTTTGTTGACCTAATTCAATTTGAAGACATTTTATTCATAATGAAATCAACTCTTTTTTTAAAGATAAAATCCAGGAACCCCATAACTATTTCTTTACATGAATCTATGCTCACAAACCCAATAACTATTTCCTTACATGAATCTATGCTCGCATTTTCTTTCACTATTTCACAATTATACTTTCTCCAATCTCATGAATTAGATGGTTGTTGTTCCATTGTTGGTTGCCATAATGCCTTAAACAGTAAATCCATGCAAAGAGAAATTTTTAAATTTATTTATCCATACTATAATAAGAAATAAAAAAACCCGAGCAACCAAACAAGCACTGTGCCGAAAGTAAACACTAGATAGCTCGACTAGAACCGAACAACCAGGATCTAGGACAATAATTCGGCGCATGATCTTGACACCTGGCTAAATTACGCCTGCAACTTGTCACAATCAATGGCCGCAACACTAACATACACCGTCTCCTAAAGTGCTGTACTGTGCACCAAATCATGATGTTCCAACTCCCAACCAAGTCCCCAACCAGCCAAAAAGTTTAAAAAATTAATTAATTAATTAATCAATAAATTAACACAACACATATATAAACAAATAAAAAAATCGTAAATTCATTATATCGCTTCACTCTCAATTTCTCTTTCTTTCTGTGGAAGAAGAAGAAAGAATGGTTTCAACGAGACGCAACAGTGGTGGCGGATCTTTCCCCGCCGCTAAAAGACCTTCTTCATCTTCCGATGACAAACCTCCTTCTACTTCCCCTAAGCGCCAAAAGGTTTTTTCCTCTTTCTCAATCTGTAACGTATTTTTTCTTCAACTGTTTCTTTCACTTTTCTTCGATTCGATTTTCTGATTGGTTTATTTTTTTTCTCAGCCTGACAATGGTGCTGCTACTACTTCCTCGGAGAAACCGATATCGATATCTCCGACGGAGAATTCCAAGGATTTGCGTACTCCAGAACCTCCCGCCGATCCAGGAGAATGTGCTCCATCCGATGCTCAGATCGAAGAACCGGTAACTGCTGATGATAAAATAGACGCAACACCGCCGATCGCTGACGGTGCGTCTTCACCTTTCACACTTTTCAATTTTCCGTTACTTTTATTATTATTATATTGGTTTTTGTATTTTTAATTTTTTTTATTGTGAAAAGGTTCTTCGCCGACTCTTGTAGCTGATAAACCTAGGGCTTCGTTCTCTTCATGGAGTATATATCAGAAACAAAATCCAATCCTCGAGTCTTCAGCTCCCTGGTGTCGGCTTCTGTCCCAGTCTGCTCAGGTGATTGATTCATTCATTCCTGATTGATTGTAATAATTGAATACTTTTGAGAAGCAATTCTTTTTTTTTTTTGTAAATAAATTTGTTTACATGGAAATGTATTTGTATTTGATTAATACAGCATCCAAATATTCCCATTTCCATACCCAACTTCACTATTGGCTCAAGCAGAAATTGCAATTTTCATCTGAAGGATCATACAATAAGTGGAAATTTATGCAAAATCAAACACACACAGGTATATCTCAGTAGTAATGTAAGTTTTTCGTGGCAGTTTTTTCCGTGTGTGGTATGTATGATTATTGGTATGGTTAGGCTTTTCCAAGCACACACCTCAGCAATTGATACTCGACTATTTCTGGTTATTCTTTCATAAATGTTTCTGGGCCTATAAAATTCCACATGGAGACGTGTGTGCCTTGTTGCCTTCTTTCCTTATTTTTCTTTCTAGTTGTTTGGGGTGAATATCTTAGATATGTATGTGCAGTATGATTACTGTTGTTTCTCGAAATGATCAGAGCGAGGGAAGTGATGTGGCTGTGTTGGAAAGTACGGGTAGCAAAGGATCTGTGCTAGTCAATGGGACACTTGTCAAGAAGAATGCCTGGTGCGCGCTAAACTCAGGCGATGAGGTGGTTTTCGGCTTGCATGGAAATCATTCTTATGTATCCTTTTGTTTATTTATGAGAAATGCTAACATGCGCCCTTAGGCATTTGTTCATGTACTACAGATAGAAACTTTGTATTGGAAATTGTGCATTTCATTTCTTAAAAAGTTAGAATTTGTTTTTTTACTAGACATAATTACTATTTGTGAAATCCTTAAGTTGTGTCCTGTTTTAATGTTCTCCTTCATTTAAACGCTCTTTGTTCATACCTCCTTTGTTTTTAAAGGGGGATTATTGTTCTCAAGTAATTGTATATATGTTGGCGTGTCTCTCTCTTTCTCCAAGGGTTTCCTTGATTTATATTAATCTAGATATTTCAGCAAGTAAACACTGAAGTTGCAGCTAAGGGTGCAGAAGTTCAGAGTGGCGTTGGTAAATTTATGCAGCTTGAAAGGAGAAGTGGAGACCCTTCAGCCGTGGCTGGGGCTTCTATCTTGGCTTCTCTTTCTAACCTCAGACAAGATCTTAAAAGATGGAAATCTCCATCTCAGACTGCCAGTAAGCCTCACCAGGGTGCTGATGTTTCTATTCATACTGTTCTCCCTGATGGCACAGAAATTGAGCTCGACGGTCTGGAAGGCAACTCAACTCCAAATACAGGAACTGATAAAGCTGCTGATGCTGAGGCTAACAACAAGAACTCTCCTATAGATTACGATCCAGAGGATGCAGGCGCAGAGCCAGGCAATGTAAAATTCTCTGGGGTGAATGATAAGCTAAGGCCTTTATTCAGGATTCTAGCTGGATCTACTACTTGTAAACTGAAATTGAGCAAAAGTATCTGTAAACAGGTATTGGAAGAAAGAAATGGGGTGGAGGACACACAAGCTGCATCGATTTCGGGTACATCTGTACGTAGTGCTGTTTTCAGAGAAGATGCTCATGCTGCAATACTGGATGGAAAGGAATTAGAAGTGTCCTTCGACAGCTTCCCATACTATTTAAGGTATAACTAATCCATGCCTCAATGACTTTCATGGAGTTTCCAGCTTTGTTTTGATATTGTTCATATTTGGTGAATTTCTAAATGTCATTTTTTGTTTGTATTACAACTGTATTTTATGCTTTTTTGATTTTGTTTGACATCCAAATAAATGATTTTTATGCTATAATTTATGTACGTTTGATTATTTTTCATATCAAATAATGTGCTACAAAAATAATTTTATTTCACAATGCATTCTCTAGAATGTCAATAGTTGTGTAAGATGAAATAAGTCACTTTTATGTTACAACAAGAAGGGGTGCTTTGGTACAACAGTTGGAGTTGCTGCCTTGCTTCTAGGAGATCACAGTTTTGAGTTTTAAAATCAGGCTGTTACAAATGCATGCTAGGGCCACCTCTACTAGGCCCACCATGAGTCACATCCTTCTTTGAACCTCCTAGATTAGCTAGACATTTATATTTTTGTACTACATTGCCATCTACTTTGTTGTATTAATTTGAAATAACTGAGTCAAAAAATTTCTATAAACAATAGAAGATGATATCAAATATTAAATAGTAATTTAGTTATACCATTTGAATTTCTAGTAAGTGGATTATTGACCATTGTAGTACTTCGATCTTAATTATTTTACATAAACTTCAGACAAAGTGGTATGGAATTTAAGTCAGACGTGGCAATGACATCGATAACAATATAAGCTTTTTATTGGTAGGCGTAGTTAGATACATGGATTAAACGACATGATGTTGTATACAACTAATCAATCTTTCTATTCAATTATAACCCAACCTTATTTTTATTCCTCTTCCAAACTTATGTTTTTCATTTTGAAGTCTGTAATCAATCACCCTAAAAAAGGCCTTTAACAAACCCATTTTATTGGGTACAACTTGACCGACCACTCTCTGATCAACCCAAAAACCTTCCCTCCTCTTGGATTTAGCCAGTATATTTACTAGATACAGACATAAGACTTGTCTCATTTTTGGAGTACATATGGTGTGATCAGATAGGACGCCAGCTAAGTAAACAAAACAACCAATGAGATGATGTTATGTTGCTATCTTCTTAAGCAGTCGGAAAAATGAAAGTTAATTGAAGAAGAAACAGCAAGCATATGGAAAGGAAGATTTATCTACAACTATTTTTGGGTGAATTGAAAGAGAATACCAAATGTCTTATTTTGTGAATTGAAAGAGAATACCAAATGTCTTATTTTGTGAATTGAAAGAGAATACCAAATGTCTTATAGAGGCAGCTTCTTAATTAATAGTATATAATAGATACTAGATTCTCTTGTATTCTATATCTATATATATATTGCAATGTTATGGAAAAGAGCCTAAAAACATGTCAACTCTGGTATCCTTTTCTCTCTTCTATTGAAAAAATAGTTATGCCAAACATTGCACTTTTAATGCACCTCCCAGCCAGCCAATGTCTGTTTCTAGTCCTTGCCATTGGCTTAACTTTTGTCTTTTGATTTTGAGCAAGATATATAATATGCAGTTGCAGTTGTGTTGCTAGTTTTTCAAGCTCATGTAACCAATGTATCTCACAATCACAACCCAATGTAGTTCCAGCCTCTGCATCTGAAATTGTGTTTGCATCACGTGATGCAATCTGCAAATTAAAACCTTGATTTAAAAAATATTTATTAAATTAAAATTTCAGAGATATTTTTACAGGTAGTTTAATATTATTCTTTATTTGTGTGATTTAATCGAGTCCATGCATATTTCTTGTTGCCCTTCTTTTTTAACTTCGTTGCTGATTATCTTTTTGTAGTGAGAATACAAAAAATGTCCTGATTGCAGCTTGTTTTATACACCTGAAGCATAAAGAGCATGCAAAGTATACCACAGATCTCACCACCGTAAATCCCCGTATTCTACTTTCAGGACCTGCAGGTTTGTAGTTATTTGCACCACTGCTCTCTCTCGCTCAATACACAATTTCAATTTGGTTTTTGCCTCCTTTATCATCAATTCATTTCCCCCTGTAATTCTATAAATTGTTTTTGCAGGGTCAGAAATATATCAGGAGATGCTTGTAAAAGCACTTGCGAAATACTTCGGTGCTAAATTGCTCATATTCGATAGCCAGTTGCTTTTGGGTGTAAGATTGTTTCCTTGGTCTGATATTTGGATTAATCCTTGCATACCTTTTTCTTCAATGTTTCTTTCTTATAAGTTTTCTTTTTACTAATAATTCTGATAATGAATTTTTTATTTGTTGTGTTAATAGGGTTTATCTTCTAAGGAAGCTGAGCTTCTCAAAGATGGACTTACTGCCGATAAATCTTGCAGCTGCGCCAAACAAAGTCCTACAGCCACAGACACGGCTAAGAGCATGGATCCACCAGCTAGTGAAACAGATACACCTAGCTCTTCTAATGCACCTACTCCACATGGACTTGAATCTCAAGCTAAGTTGGAAACTGATAATGTACCATCTACATCTGGATCAGCTAAAAATTGCTTGTTTAAACTAGGTATGTGCTCTTCTGTTTTTATTGCATCTTAGGAAGCACTAGTTTTATCACAATATTTATATTTATCATATAATATTAATCCTGCAGGCGACCGGGTTAAGTATAGTTCATCTTCTGGGTGTTTGTATCAAACATCTTCTTCAAGGTACAAGTTTGTAGTAAATTGCTTTGAATCAGTTTCTGTTTTTCATCAACACACATTGCTGTCTATACATCTTTTTGCAAATTATCAGATAGTATAGGCCCAGTTTGGACTATCTTTTGTTTAATGAGAGCTATTCTAGTAAGATAAATATTTGATTCTTAATGTAGCTAAATGCCTTTATAAGTTTTTGGGTGCTTATGGAGAAGATAAATGAGAAAATTTCTAAAAACTGAGGTGTAGAAGTTAATATTCACTTAGGAAACTATTATTTAGATGACTTTGTTAGTACTAATGTTGGCAAACATGTAATTTGGACTACAATTAGGAGGAGGATGAAAGTTTATAACTCGGAGGATTCTATGTACCGCAGATTGGAAGATCCTACCAAACAACACAGTTACATTATCTATAACATATATAAAGGCAATACTTGGTTTTTGGTGTAGCTTTTTTTATACCAAATTTACCCTTATTTTAAAATATATAACTTACACAATAACTTCCGTTGAACTACGACTATCATCTTTCATATAACTCCCTACTAATAACTTCCCACATAACTTCCATGTAAAATTAATATTAAATAAAAATATATCATTTATATTTATATGTGTGCAATAAAAAAGCGGACAGACAATAGTATATATATATATATAGATAAAGAGGAAAAGAAGATAATTTATTGTTGCATCTTACATTTTTATTTGTTAAATGATTTGGATTGGCCCTGTTGAGACATAGCAAACCAAGACAATAGAGGAGTCAAAGTGTTCGGGTCATACAGCCCATTTTTGTCTTCCTCGGCAACAAGTTAATCAATAGAAAAATAAATAAAAATAAGGTGGGCCAGGCCCAGGATCTCTTCTCTTCAGCAGGAAAACCTAGATGTACATTGTATTGTGCCACACCAGAGAGAGGGTGAGGCGAGACTGGGCACTGTAGATAGATCTCAGGTTTCAACAGTGACCAGAGAAACACTTTGCATACAGCTTTGCATAAGTAGCAGCTAGCATAGAGAGGGAGGGAAAGGCCACAACTGCACAATAAAAGGGGTTACAAAAACTGGACACAGGAAATGTCTATGCTAAGTAGTAGCGATGTGGAGATCCTACGATTTTGCAATCTAGTGCGACAGTTCCATTTTGAGTCAGCTCCCTTCAAGGACCAAAAACTTATACAGCCCTGCATCCCAACATGCAATTCTGACAATACTGGTTATTCCAAGATCATTTCATTTGTTTTATATTTTTTTATTAGTGCTTATTTAAAAGTTATCCAAAGTAGCTCCTAGTAGTTCATTCTAGGGTCGTGTTTGGAACTTCTCTTTACTAAAACTGAATAGTCCTAGCACATTTTCCTCACCCAATCCAATTTGGAGGCTTTAACAAATGATTTAGAGACTGAGTTTGAAAAGGCTTCTGTCTTGTATAAGAAGTTATCTTAATAAAATTAAGCATTTATTATACAAGTATCTACATATAAGCCATATTTTCAGAATCAAAGAGGAAGTTAGGAGAAACTCTGCATAAGCTTTGTAAGTTGCTATGAAGATCTTATGGAATTAAGGGGAGAATAGTTTATGGACATAATGGAAGTAAAGTAAGAAATATGAATATATAGTTTGTTTATATTGGTGAGAAGTCTTCCGACTACCCCAAAACTACTATGGTGGCATGGCAGTTTAGCTGGATGGCTTCTATGGTGGCATGGCAATTTATATATTATATATATGGCTATGTTTGGATTGATGGAAATAACGGAGCGGAATGGACCATAATGGGATAGAATGGAGCAGAGGGGAATGGAAAATGGATTCCACTCCTGTTTGGATATTTTATCAATAATGCTTCATTCCATTGCATACACCCCAAATTGGATGGCACAAGAAATGAAGGATTGGATGATTCCACTCCATCTATTATTTACAAATCCAAACAATGGAATCTCATTATTTATCACTCCATTCCATCGCATATCACCAATCCAAACATACCCTAAAAAAGAGTCTTCTTTGAATACATGAAGATATGAATAGAGTAGAGATCAAAAGCGGGTTGTGCTATGATATGCAAAATGAGGCTGGGTCTGAAACAACACTTGACTGCTGTTGATCATTCCAAAATGCCATTGGAGAGATGGTTCAGTGTCCAGAGAGGGAGAACACCAATCTCCGGTGTGCCATATTGTCTAATATCTCAAATAGGGAGTGTGAAAGAAATGTGGCTATATAGCCACAAAATCAGAAACAGGTTTTCTTATGTAATACATTGAAATTCCCAAAAAATACACATGGCTTCAATAATATGCAGAGAGGCTGTGTAAAAATGAATATTTCCCTGTGAAGAATAGTGGCCCCAAGGGCCGTGATTTTGCCAGACAGTGGCTGTGAGTTCTTGCAAATGCTCAGTGGCTGTGGCTGTGACTTCTTACAAATGCTTAAAATACAGTGGCTATGATAAAAATTTATTTTCCTTCTTTTTTTGTTGGTAGTTCTACAACTGTAAGGCAAGAAGTATTGATAGGAAAACTTTTGTATCCATCTATGTTAACTTTGGCTAAAATGATATTTATGTTAACTTTGGCTAAAATGATATTTCTAGTGTAATTTAGAAAACTATAGTTGCTTTATTTATATCCCCTTCATTAGATTTCTCTCCTTTTTTAGTAGAATGTAGGTCTTGTATTGTTTTCTGTTTAGTTCCTCCATACTACCCTGTTTTGTAAATTCCATTTTTCCCAGAAACATTTCCTACCCATACCAAACAAATGCATTTGTTTTTATTTTCAGTTATAATTTTGCTTTGCAATTACATGTACAGGGGTCCATCTAATGGAAGTCGAGGGAAAGTTGTCTTAATTTTCGATGATAATCCCTTGTCAAAAATTGGTGTAAGATTTGATAAACCTATACCAGATGGAGTTGATCTTGGAGGTGCCTGTGAGGGAGGTCAAGGATTTTTCTGCAACGGTACTGCCCTACCTTTCTAATAAAATACAAATATATTCTTGTTACTATATATTCTCGGAGCATTATCTTGGTCCTAGATCTTGAAGTTGTCTTTATCTCTTTTCAGTCACTGATCTTCGATTGGAAAACAGTGGCATTGATGAACTCGACAAGTTACTTATTAATACGTTGTTTGAGGTTGCCTTTTTCTCTGATCTAGTAAATACCTCTTTTAACAACGTTTTATTGTGCTTTAATCTTGCAATAAGAGTTTACATATCTTTGTTTCAGGTGGTAACTAGTGAGAGTAGAAATTCACCCTTTATTTTGTTCATGAAAGAAGCAGAAAAGTCTATAGTAGGAAATGGGGATCCATACTCATTTAAAAGTAAGCTTGAAAAGCTTCCTGACAACGTGGTGGTAATAGGTTCACATACTCACACCGACAGTCGAAAGGAGAAGGTAATCATTATGTTTTAAGGGCAACTATTCTGTAATGCTAAAATGCCGTTTGCATTGAGGCATTAGAAGCTTAAATACACCCACACATGCACACAATCATTATGCCGTTCACATACTCACACCGACAGTCGAAAGGAGAAGGTAATCGTTATGTTTTAAGGGCAACTATTCTGTAATGCTAAAATGCCGTTTGCATTGAGGCATTAGAAGCTTAAATACACCCACACATGCACACAAACACAGTTGCACAAAAAGATTTAAACCCATGGCTTGATAATATGAACAATGTTTTATATATCCATACCATTTTGTTTAGGTACATGAAGGCTTGACGAAACTATGAGTTATTCGGAGTCCAAAAATTTGTATTTTTTAGTTGGCGTGGGCTTTATATTTTATTAATTGAGAAACTGAAAAAGAAGATGTGTGTAATAGTTGAAGTGAGATATGGCATTTTAGCATTTCAAAATATTTAGATACTAAACGGAAATCCTAAATATGCGGTCCTTTGCATTTCTATTTCATCCTTGGTTTAAATGAATGTGTATAAACAACTGTGTGGCTAATACATAACTATTTTCCCTTGCAGTCACATCCTGGGGGTTTACTTTTTACGAAGTTTGGCAGCAATCAGACTGCCCTTCTTGACTTGGCTTTCCCGGTACAAACTATATCTCCTTAATTAGTTCAGTCTTTTATTGGGATGAATGAGACACGGATTACCTACATATGATTATCTTTTGTTTGTCTTGTTCATGCAACCCAACATAAGTTCTTTCTGGCTTTCTCAGCTATAATTACATCACATCTCATTTTTTTCCAGGATAGTTTTGGAAGATTACATGACAGGGGGAAAGAAGTCCCAAAACCAAACAAAACTTTGACTAAGCTATTTCCAAATAAAGTAACAATTCATATGCCACAGGTTTGTACAGTGAATTCATTAGTTTTCCTCTCTTTTTTTCTTTTGAAAAAGCTGCACATCCGAAACTAAGTGAAAACCATTAGACCAAACTGATTATTCCACAAGTTTAAGCTGTTGGGTTAGACTTGGAAGTACACAAATGGATTATATTTATCGAGTCCCCTCATACTTTGGGCTCGAAGCATTGATAATGCACGAGCCCATAGTTAGTGTTGAAATTTCACTTTGATTCTATAGATGAGGGGGACTACACCACACCACAAGGATTGAACTCACCAATCATGAGCACTAATAAAAGCTTTTATTACATCAATGGTAATCATATTATCTTCCCTTTTATAGGATGAAGCGCTTCTAGCATCATGGAAACAACAACTTGATCGAGATGTGGAGACTCTTAAAATTAAAGGAAATTTGCACCATTTGCGCACTGTAAGTAACTTTGTGCAATTTTCAATTTGATTCAAACATGCATTTATTTCGGGCTTATACTTCATAATAGGTGTCCACTAATGTTGCTTTGGCTTGTATATGACACTTTTCTTAAGAGCTATTTTCATTATGCATCCATCCAGCTATAATCTTGGAACTAGGACTTCTAGTAATATATATATTCCTTTGAACACGTTCTGAAATATCCAATGCATTTCATTATTGATGTTGCTTCCAAGTAATATGCATACAACAACAATTATTTTGCTGGTAATGGAAGCTGAAATATATTTCATGATCTTGAATTTGGCATTCTTTTCCTTTCAATCAATGCTAGATAGTGGCCATGTAAAATGTAGTATGCCATGTATTCTAATTGTTTTCCTTGGTACTTATAGTTATAGCTGTCAAAACGTGCTACATGACGGGCTTGGGGTTTATGCAGGCCGGGTCAAAAAGCTCGGTTTATAAGGCTGCAATTTTGTTGTCCCCGTCCAGCCCATTGTGGGCTATGATTTTTTTTCAAGCCGGCCCAATTTACATTTAATATTTATGAATAGCCCGGATAATAAACAAGTCTTAATTTTCTTACCCAAGCCCTTCATTTTTCGAGCTTTTTGCCCCGGCCCATTTTGAGAGCTCTACTTATTGTTTGGCTGGGGTATGACAAAAATTACCAAAGGAAAAATAAGAAAAATAGAAGTATGAATAGTTGCAGGATGTATGACTCAAGTCTAGGTGTAGTACTAATGAATAGTACAGCCCATTTTGAGAGCTCTACTTATTGTTTGGTTGGGGTATGACAAAAATTACCAAAGCAAAAATAAGAAAAATAGAAGTATGAATAGTTGCAGGAATGATGTATGACTCAAGTCTAGGTGTAGTACTAATGATGGCTATATAGTAGATGACTAGTTCCTTATCTGTTTTAGAATTTTTTGGAGTCTTCATGTGCTGTACATTGATATGACTATGTCATATTGTGATGTAAGCTGTTAATGTCAGAATCAGGATGCACCTAAAAAACAAGAAGCTAGACAAACTTTAGTTTGATATCTATTTTAGTTTGAGACATCAAGGATGTGTCAGACTCATGAGTATATGCAAACTCATTCGTAAGAGTATGAAAATTTAAATCTGATTAAAAAAACCCTGAAAATGACACATTCATAATAGAACACCAATTAACATAAAAGTTCAAGTTTCAAACTCCATAATAAACTCGTTACCAAGAAGAAACATAAAAAAGCAAGCAAAGTATGCAGTTAAGTTCTTTGTTCTTTCTTACTACATACAGCAAAAAATCATATAACATATGCTAATGGCTTCAAACATCCTAAGCTCATATGAAATCTTGTCTATCATCATCATCAAACTCTGCCCTAGGTGAAGCACATTTTTCATCATTAATCAAACATCCTAAGCTCATATGAAATCTTGTCTATCATCATCATCAAACTCTGCCCTGGGTGAAGCACATTTTTCATCATTAAGCAAAGTTGGATTGCTTGAACTTCCACCAAATTCAACATTGGCACCATTAGTATGTAAATCAGCTTCCACAGCATTGGTAACAATAATACCAACTTGGTCAACATTGCCCTTAGTCTGCATGCCATAGACTTGTGATTCTATACGAGTCTACCATAAAAACGAGCCTACCTGTGATTCAACTTATTCTGGCCCTGTAGACTCGTAAACTCTTGTTTCTTTGAGTGCACTCGCGAGTCTGACAACCATGGGAGTCATTAATAGCCTTTTGCCGGTTATCATTCTGTTTCGGTATCTTTTTGTTTTCTTTATTTCATTCTGTTCTAACTTCAATGGTTCCATCTTTGATCATGTTTAATTTGTAGTTTAACTGTTTCATGGTCTATTAATTATAATTGCAGACACAGTGCTCTTAATCACAATTTAACAATTTTTTTGTAGGTTTTAAGCCGTAGTGGGATGGAATCTGAAGAACTCGAGGCCTTGTCTGTCAAGGATCTGACACTTACAAATGAAAGTATGTTTTACAGAAGTGCTAAGGATTTGCTGCTGAAATCTCTCGGCTTTATCATTTTTGCTATATTGCAGATTCAGAGAAGATTGTTGGTTGGGCTTTAAGCCACCATCTGATGCAGAATTCTGATGTTGACGCTGATGCAAAGCTTGTGTTGTCTTGTGAGAGGTAATTATTAGCTTGTGCTTCCATCTGCTTGTTATTTGAAATATTATGCTACCTTCACAACTGCGTTAATAATTTATTATTATTTTTTGATAATTTTTATTTTATTTTACCATACCAGTATCCAGTATGGAATTGGGATCTTACAGGCTATCCAGAATGAGTCGAAGAGCCTAAAGAAGTCTCTTAAGGTGATTGTTGTGAACTTTTTCTGCTTTGATTGTTGGAAATAGTGTCTTTTGGTAGTTTGTTACCACTCAGTATTATTGGTTGCGGATGTAAGACCATGGTGGTAAGATAAAAATCCACCACGGCGCTGCCATCCTTCACAACTTAGCCATGGCGGTGGTAAACATAATTTGCCACAGCAATTTGTCATGGCCAATATCTAACAATACTGTTATCGCCTTGCTACTTTGAAGTAATTCTGTTGGAAAAGTTTAACCAATTGCTTTCTTAAAAATACTGCATTTTGAATCATCTTGCTTGTGTTTTTATGAAATCAGGATGTTGTAACAGAAAACGAATTTGAAAAGAGGCTTTTGGGTGATGTTATTCCACCTAGTGACATTGGTGTTACTTTTGATGATATTGGAGCTCTTGAAAATGTTAAGGATACATTGAAGGAATTGGTGATGCTTCCTTTACAGAGGCCTGAGCTTTTTTGCAAGGGGCAGTTAACCAAGGTTTTCTTTTATTGATCGACATACATTCTATTTGTTTTACTACTATGTGTCTTTAAACAGTTGAGTTAGACATCTTTATTAATGTTCTGTCCCCTTCCTTTGGTTCATGCACAACATTCAAAGTGAAATATACTTACGTTTCCTTCTGTCTCAGATGGCCCACTTCCCAAAGTCCTATTTTCACCTTCATCCTTTGCTTGTCCCTATTTCCCTCAAAACTGTTTGTGTTGTGTAGTGATTACTAAAGAGTAAACAATGAGAAGTTTTTGATATGTGTTGGTCTACTTCTCCAGTCTTACATTGTGCATCAATATGTGATAACACCTATCTACAAGTTACATAGCCTGTGTTGCTTAATGTTTGACCTGAAAAACTAAAAGCATTTGCAATATGCAATTGGTTTTGAAAGCTGGTTTTTGTAGAAGAAAATTTCATCCAAATTTTTTCAATGAATCTATTCCATTATGGGGGCAACCTAGTTCTACAAAGCTTATGCCACCGGGGTCCAGGGAGGATTAAAATTCATTGCAGATATATAGGCTGTAAAACAAAACATTCCTAACAGTTGCTTCAATGCTACCGTTTATTTTGATTCATCAGTCATAAACTGTTTTTCAAAATGAACATTCAAATATTGTTCATTTTGATTTAACTTTGATTTACTTATTGTGCAGCCATGCAAGGGGATTCTATTATTTGGTCCCCCAGGAACAGGTAAGACAATGCTTGCCAAGGCAGTTGCTACCGATGCCGGTGCAAACTTCATCAATATTTCCATGTCAAGCATCACGTCTAAGGTTAGATTTGCTTCACTGTGTTTATTATACTCTTTTTGATCAGTTCACTGTTTATTGTAACTAGCGTTCTCCACATTTTCCTTCAGTGGTTTGGTGAGGGTGAAAAATATGTCAAAGCCGTTTTCTCCCTGGCAAGTAAAATTGCGCCCAGTGTGATATTTGTTGATGAAGTAAGATTTTTCATAAAATGCTGCTGGTTTGTATTAATTCATCCCTTAAAAAATAGATTACTGAGAAAACCAGTATGGTTTCTTGTATAGGTTGATAGCATGTTGGGCCGGAGGGAAAATCCAGGGGAGCACGAGGCGATGCGAAAGATGAAAAATGAATTCATGGTGAACTGGGATGGTTTACGTACAAAGGATACTGAAAGAGTTCTTGTGCTCGCAGCCACCAATAGACCATATGACCTTGATGAGGCTGTCATACGAAGGCTGCCTCGGAGGTTAGTTCGTTCACACTTTAGTTTGATCTTTTTCGTTTATTTTTTTTGGGAGATATTGAATTTTTCATGGTCTTTGAACTTCTCCAGATTAATGGTAAATTTACCAGATGCTCCAAATAGAGCAAAAATATTAAAAGTTATACTTGCAAAAGAAGATCTGTCTTCTGATATTGATCTGGGTGCAATTGCAACTATGACTGACGGATATTCTGGAAGTGATCTCAAGGTTGGGTGTTCTTTTTCCTTTTGCTCTACTTTTTAAGGATAAGGTTATCGGTGCCTTCATGCTTGCTCTTCTATTGCAGAACTTATGTGTAACTGCTGCACACCGTCCTATTAAAGAGATATTAGAAAAGGAAAAAAAGGTATGGTTCTTTAGAATGGCGCATTAGCATCATGCTAGGTGCCCTGAGTATGTCATTGTTCTTGAATCTAAATTAACCGTTAGACTAATTTAGAGTGCTCTGTTTAAATAAGTAAATCTGAAATCATGTTTGCATGAATTGCTCATTGTGCTGTAACATGTTTGCATGAATTGCTCATTGTGCTGTAACATGTTTGATGCATGACAGGATCTTGCTGCTGCTCAAGCAGAAGGTAGACCTGCACCTGCATTACGAGGAAGTGATGATATCCGATCTTTAAATATGGAAGATTTTAAACATGCTCACCAACAGGTACGTGTGAAAGGAACCTTTTTTATAATCTCCCTCCAGCCATGCAGAAACCCAAAACAAAATTAACCTTAAATGTCATTTTGAATCAGGTATGTGCAAGTGTTTCTTCTGAATCTGTTAATATGACGGAGCTTTTACAATGGAACGAACTCTATGGGGAAGGTGGTTCAAGAGTTAAGAAAGCACTAAGCTATTTCATGTGAGTTTATCCTCTGTATAAAATGTTCCCCCATCATTGGCTGCTGCAAAAGCAGGCATGCGTATTTGTAGTTTTGCCCGACTGTTGAGACTTGCAGGGCCTGCGGCTGAGCCATTTCGATTGTAAAATGAAATATAGGTTTTCTAAGTTTTTTTTTTTACCTGTGGGATGGTGGGTTTTGAAAGGAGTAGTGGAGCTTTAGTTAAATTTGGCAAGGCTTTACTTATTTTTATTTTTGTTCCTCATCCCCTGGCCACTAATGCTGATTACGTGCTGAAAGTTTTTAAGTTATAAGTGTCACTAGAAAAAAATAGTCATATATGATCCTGTGAAAATATTAATTGTTCATTCCTAATGGAAATTGTTGAAACAATAAGCATTTAGTTCAGGACTGTTCGTCCGTTTCTTGTATGTATATATAGTATATATACCTGCTTGTAGTTGACTTATTAACGCAAATTGCTGACGTTTCACACTAAAAATATTGAAATAAATGAATGAAGAAAGCTGGGAATTTTTTATTCAAATAACTGTGTTTCATAAAAAGTTCCCTCAATAACCAAGTTTCCAAGTATTTCCTAAAGCGTACATGTGTCAAACAATTTTTTCCCCAACGTATAACACATGCCAGGTGAGTTGTAGGCGCATTGAAAAAAATATAGAGGTGTTTCAATCAAACAATTGGCCATAGCTAATTCAATAGCTGACTGGCGCCACAACGTATCGCCAACATCACACATAATCTCAAGAAATTGTATAATTGGTGCAAATATTAGTGATTCTTTAAATTTGTGGAAGGACTTAAAGGCATTGCTCATCGAATATAAATTCTGCATTTGTCATTAGCAGCCTTGTTAATGGTTTGGAACTTTTAGAAAAAAATCTTGAATGAACCGATGAGGTGATAATTTTTCTATCACTTCTTTTTTAGGTTTTCCATCTCTATCCATCTTTTAAACACCAAATGTCCTAACACCTTATTTGACCAAGTGACATTTTTCTTTAGTTCAGGACTAGATTGACCTTCACAAAATTTTTAAGCACTTTCTAAATTGGTAAGATAGTCTTCGACCCACATACCGAAATTTTCAAGCACTTTCTAAATTGGTACGATAGTCTTCATAATTCGACCCGCATACTGAAAATTTGAATTTCACAGTAAGATAGTCATTATGATCTGCATATTGGAAAATCATTCATAAAAGATTCTATAATATCTTTTTGAAAACTTGAGAAAGTTAATCTCACACAACGTTGAAATGTCGTTGGAGGTGTATTACACAACAGATTCACCCTTGTCTTTCTTTATTAACATTATCCCTATTTTCTTTGGTATTAATTGAACGAGTCTAACTCATTTAATATCTAAAATGGAAATAAATTACCTCAAATTCTAGGAGTTTATGCACTTCCGAATTGTGGTCTAGTCTTCTCTGATGCTATCTAGAAAGACCTATAGCCCCCCTCTAACAAAATCATGCATGTACATAGACTTATATAGTAGTTTATCAGTTTTTATTTTTCCTAAATCAACAATGATAATGATAATTTATCAGTTTTTATTTTTCCTAAATCAACAATGATAATGATAATGACAGGATGCTTGGATTCTCACACAAAACTTGTACCTAAAATTAAAAAAAATAATTATAAACTATTTTTAGATTTTTCTTAGCTCTAAGTTTTGGACTCTGTTATAAGTAGTTCAAAGTTTTGGTTTTAAATAATAAGATTTTTATCCAACAATTTTTTATACGCTCCAACTTCGTAATTTCTATGACTAATGCTATCCATTAGACATGCCTCCAACCCATGGTTACCGGTGAGTTTAATAAATACTCTCAACATATTCATCAATAACATTGATTGATTTGACAAAATGAATCTCCAATAGATAGTTTTCATAAATTTTGAGATAATAAACTCTATTTCATAGTCTCCCACCTCAAAAATAACCTTTCATTTCTTCGCATTTATTATAGCTCAAGATAATCAAGAAGACAACTATTCCACGGATGGATTGACAAACGTAGAGAATTAGGCATCCAATCAAAGTATTGGCGGAATGAAATTCAACCTTTAATTAGAAAAGATTACATTAAGTTGTCAAACTAGGGTTTTTGAAGAGGCTTGGTATGTTGCCCTCTTTTATATTCTCTTTTTCTTTTAATATGGTGTATTCAAATAAAATAACTCTTCGATTAATCAAATAAAATAGGTAAAATTTGTATTTGTATTTGTATTAAAGCAACTAAATCAATAAAATCTGCCTAGCCATCTACAAGGATATTTACACATAAATGAATGAGAATGAGAATGAAAAGATGAAGTATAATATGACATCATTGCATCATAATTGTGAATTCATGAAAGCTAAGCGCACCATCCCCATTCAAATCAAAAGATTTAATCATAGCTTTACATTCATCAATAGATTTAGAATCACCCATCTTGTTAAGCATCCTCTTCAAACTCTTAGGTGTTATAAATTCACACTTATCACTATCATTATACATCTCAAATGCTTCTTTCAAATCCCTCAACTTTTGCTCCTCTCCACCTTCCTCCATCAAACTAATTAAATCCTCCAAACTCAAATAACCATCACCATCTGAATCCACTGCTTCAATAGCCATTTCAGCTTCTTTCAACAAGAGATCCTCTCCCATTAGCATCAGTTTCTGTCGTAGCTCTGCCGGTGAAACCTTTCCATCACCATCTTCGTCAAAATATCTAAGAACATGCTCGAATCCAGCATCCTTCATTATACACGCAATTGCAGAAATGAAGACAAGGCTGTCCTGAAAAGGGTTTTGCGAGGAGA
This sequence comes from Lathyrus sativus, assembly GCA_963859935.3. Taxonomy (NCBI): domain Eukaryota; kingdom Viridiplantae; phylum Streptophyta; class Magnoliopsida; order Fabales; family Fabaceae; genus Lathyrus; species Lathyrus sativus. Next base: position 397,887,912 of record OZ012739.1, on the reverse strand, counting down.
TGATTGAATTGATGTTAGTAAAATGTGAATATAACGTATATATAGATATATTTTGATGATGTCGGTTAAGAAATAAGAATAGTGTCGTGTTCGGATTGTGTTGAAAAAAGAAGTAATAGATAAATAAGTAGTTGCTGGGAATGTTCCAAAATTATATTTTATTTTGGAGAATGGATATAATCAATCATATGATGATGATGATGAGAAATTGATAACTGTAAACTGTTATTGCATCCGTACGTGTGGAGACGTGCCGACAAAAATTGGAATCGCTGCCCAATGAGTTCAACGCGGGATCCTTAATTTGTCGTACTAACATTACGTACGTTTTTTAATCAATTTTTTACTTTGAGGAAAAACCAATAGTCATTTAGAGAATGTCTTACACCATGTAGCTAGACAAAAGAAAACACATAACAATGAATTCAAAACTAATTTATTTGAAGAAAAAATATTATAATTTGTTCCTTTCAGAGATGACTGGATGTTGACGGAGATTTATACTTCAGAGCTCAATTTTTTATTTTTTTTTTGTTATGTGCTAATAGTTTGTGTTAAGATAAATCTATGTTTTATTGGTCTGTTTGAATTAGAAATGATCAGTAAAATGATAAAGTAGAATTTTGATGCGATTGAGCAGATCTTTGATACGATCAAATATATATATATATATATATATATATATATATATATATATATATATATATATATATATATATATATATATATATATATATATATATATATATATATATATATATATATATATATATATATATATATAAATGGTGAAATGACTTGAACCAATGATTGGACTTTTCTTTTGAGCCTATTACCAACTCCTAACAATTTTAAATGGATTGTGAAATTAGTCTTTTAATTTAGTCGGTCATAAGACTAGATATCATTTTTTTCCATAAGAAAAATCAACATTATCGAGCTTAAGCTGGCAAAGGACCTTGTACCACAAGGTCTAGGGTAATTTAAAAAAACATTCTTCTATGAAGTGTTTTGATTGGAATATTCGAGGTATAGCCAATCCTAACTCTAAAGTGATTATAAAACATGTATTTGCTAACCTAAAACCACTGTTTTGTTAAGTTGTATGGATAAACAAACTATTTTCCTAAAAGGTTCTTAAATAGGTTCTTAAATTGTTGATGTATAGTTAAACACTAGCAAGTGATGTAAACATAAGAGTATCGATCCCACAAAGACTGTGATAATTTAAATTGATTCTTTCATTAAAATCTTGTGAACAACCATGAGCAAAATGATAACAATAATATTGAGTTGTCACATAATCAAGTTGAAATACAATAAAATATAAGTGAAGATAAAGAAGATAAATCAATAGTAAGAGGCATATTGGGCTTGATCCAACTAATGAAGTTCATATTTTGTGTGTGTTTGATTAGATATGTTGTGACAAATAAGGCAAAAGGTGATCTAGTGTTGTATGTCTACAATATCAAGGCATATGCAATACTCTAGAGAACAACTATTGAGGTCTCACAATAACCTTAAAGCATGTCTTTTGGTATCTTTTAAATTCTTTTATGGTTGTAGTCATTAATCTTTAAAGTGACTAATATAGTGCAAATGTATATCCTACTATTTTCAATCACATTTACTTATGAAGTCTGTTAGTTAATGAATCTCTCAACCCTTAACTAACTTTTATCGATTTCTAAGGTTATCCAGCAAAAAAACATATTTATAATATTATTTCACATAATAAAACGCATCATTTCAAATGACACCACGATAACACAAAATACTCATTTTTATCAAACTTCACATTGGTTAAAATAAAGAGTTTAGTTCATGATGAGCAAAATATATACAACAACACAATTTCTTATACATCAACAACAAAAAATGTAAACAAAAGTATGACACCCTACTCTTTGCAATCTTTCAATCAGCAAGAGGAGAGTTCTATCATGGCAGGATGCTCAACATTTCTTTAATGGAAGGAGAAAGGAAGAAACTCTTCACTATAGGTTTAGTCGTCTTCTTCTTCTGTAAGATAATTTTTCAGAGTTATTTCTTGATTTTCCAACTTTTGAACCTCTTTCCATTTCGTCCAAGAAGTTCATTTTTACCTTCTAACTTTTAGGGTTTTGTCTTGTCATCGAATCATGTCCCATGTAGATATTCTTGATCTGGCCCACTAATCACAACATAAACCTTCTCTTTCATTCAAATAAGCTCCAGGTAGTACTACTTCCAACACACAGGGGACAACACGTCCTGTGGCAAGTGTGTTGCGCATACAGACAAGGAGGCGCTTTATTCAACACATGACAACTTTTTCAGTCTTTTGTCTTGTAGTGCTTGACCTTATCCATCCAAGTTTCTAGCTCATTTGCACTCCAATCTTCACATTGTTGACATGTTTTCCCTAATGCTATTAACATTCATTCCTTGTAACCTCCCTTGCATCCAAGACTTTGCTAAAAATTAAGGTTCAAGTGATGACCCAGTTCTGTCGTGCTAAACTTATCAAAAAGCAGTCCCACACATGTGACAATACATAAAAATTCACAAAAGAGAGCACCTATTGTGCTCTTTACAAAATTAGTTAAAAGAGAAAAATAAACTTAAATTAACCTAATATAATTGCTTAATAAAAAATTAATGTCAAGTGTTAAGGGCTTGCATATCTCATAAATAATGAGTTATGACACCCCAAAAATTAATTCATTACTTGTCCTCAGATGATGCGGCATATAATATCATAAAAGAAAAAGTACTTCCTTCATCTTTTACTCTAGCAACACATTTCATGTAACTCAATACTTTTCTAAGAGGAACACATCAAAAGTTGGCACGACTGGGTCCTTATTACATTTTAGCGTGATGTGTGTGTGTGTGTGTGTGTGTGCGCGCGCGCGCATGTGTGCGCATGTGCGTGCTTGTGTGACCTATCATGCCTAAAGTCTTCATTCAAGATAATTAACCTAAATCCTAGTTTGGTTACTCTACCATATGGTCCAAGATTTGATTTTTTTTCCAGCTTTTTATTTTTGGTTCATTTTTAACTTGAGGATTTTCTACTTGCATCACTTTTCTTAGTAACTTTTGCTAGATGCTCCACCTTTTCACCTGATGGGATCTCGCTTGTAATGAGTCCAACCTGTTACTAATGGTGAAGACATCCAGTGTTCCTCAAGTTTCGGGCACAAGAACTTTATTCACAACACTCTTTGGCATTTTCATTTTTTGCACACTTTTGTGTTTTTTTTTAACATGCAATAGTAAATGCAGTAGATCCAATGGATAACCTTATTTCCTAATATTTCTTTCCTTAAACTAAATTCTACAATGATTATTATACTCTTCATCCATACATTAGAACAATTTAAACTTCTTAAGAGGCTAACTACTTTTCTAACTTCATCTGGCGTGACTGGGGTTATTACTAAGTCAAAAAATTTGTGCATTGATTCTTATTACGATCTTGTTTCCAATATAGTCAGCAGTCCAATTAGAAGTCGCCAAATCTTTTTATAAATCTGAAGTTAGGTATTTTGTTTATTATTATTATTATTTTTTATGCAAAATATACAACAAAACAAAAATATTTCATTGATTGAAATTGAGATAAAACGGGCTAACATGATTAAAATTTAAAAACTAGATAGGTGCCTTCACCCCCAAACTTAAAGTAAGGAAAACGCCCTCAGTCTGATGAGCTCTGACACATCAAAAAACATAAAATAAATTGCAGTAAACTAAATATGATGGGTTGGAAATACAAGCTAGGTTTGAAGCCTGATACTTTTCTTGATTGGTCTTGGTTTTTCTTCTCTCTTTTTCTTCTTTTCTTTATCCTTCTTCTTTCTTTCCTTATTTTTCTTTCCCTTAACTCATTTACCCTCTAACATTGCCTCCTCATCAGAAACAACAACTGATTTGTCTTTGGCTTTCAGTTTTGAAGAGGACTCAGTGGTCCTCTGTTGCCCTTCCGTTGTGGGATTAGTGACATGTTATGTCCCATCATATGGGTTTCTTTTTATTTTACCTATGTTATCATATTTGGCCTTAGTCTTGAATTCCCTTATTTCATCATCTTCTAGAATAATGACACCTTCTGGAACACCAGTAATCTATAGAGAGTCCCACACTTCCTTATAATTTTCCATCATTCCTACGGCCATGACTTTTGTATCTTTATCTTTGAATAACTCTCCCATTTGATATTTCTCTTATGTCTCATTTGTTTTAAATGGGGCATGGAACTCAGTGTTTTCCTCCTCCTCATCATCTTGTTGAATGTCTTCTTCAGGTTGAGTTTGTTTTACTTAAGTCAAAATTTTCCATGGGTACCTGCACACAAACAAAAGATAGTTTTCCCATAACAAGTTCAGTTGTTTGCTCTATTTCAGGCTACTCTTTGTTGGCTTCTCCCTCATCAGTGTCTTCAACATTAATGTATTTATTGTTGTCCTTCTCCTTGTCATTTTTTCCCCAGCATTTTCCTGGTCTTTTTCATTGTTTATTTCTTATATCTCACTTTGGTGGTGACCTTATTCAACTCATCTTCATTAGAAATTTTGGGTTCTTTTTCCCCTGGTTTCTCTTAAACCATAATCTATTCATCCACTTCCTCCTCTAGCTCACTCCAAATTGGTTCATTCATGTTAAAGTATTTTTCTAACTTTGGTAATGCTTTCCTTTTCAGGCTCTTGCTCTTCGTGGTTGCTTTCTTGGATTTCTTCTATCTATTTGGTGTTTCTTCATCTAGCGCATCAGAAGTCGCATATGGGACATGCCCAGTCATCATAAAGGACACATTTTTCTTCTTAATCTTCTATTTCTTCTAATTTTTCACCAGGTTACCTTCAGATTGATCTTTCTTTCCTGGTTGTTTCTCTTGGGTGTTGGTTTCTTCAACAGGTTGATCTTCAGAGATATGATTTGGAGGGATTTGGGATCAGTTTATTACTTCACCCTTGTGGAGACTATACAACCTTTATACTAGGTTTGTTAGTCTTTAATAAACCTATAAAACTCTTGTGGAAAATGTTCTTATTTATATTAATGGAGGAATAAATGGTGATATTATGGAGCATGATTAACCTTCCTTTGTTAAAATATTCATTGCAGGTTATCTAAATTAGTGAGTGACTCAAGAATTGATACCAAACCTTTGGAATAGGTTGAAAGTCCATGCACATAGCTATGTTTCCAGTAGATTTGTTGCTTTCAAGCCAAGTAGTTCCAGGAAGATATAAGGTTTCTCTGACCACATTTAAATCCTTCTCATATGTTTTATCAAAAAGTGATTGTCTTCTCTAAGTATTGAATCAATATTCCTCTCACAAAGAATTCCAATATCTTTTGAGATGCAATCCTCATATTGGCATTGAACTCTTTCACGATTTGAGTGTTGTAAAGACTAGGATTCTTGCAAAACTTCCTCCATTTCTACCCAGTTACGATACGCCCGATCTCATTAGTAAGACTAAGGTCTTCATCTTCCATGTCAAAGAGGAATCCCATTTTAGAAAGTAAATTTCTTGCAGCAAACACCTTAATGTATCTCCTTTGCACACCACTATTCACAAAAGTTTAATTATTTGAGGAATCAAAATATAAATAAGCCACATGAGGAGTGGCATTATTTATTTCACATGTTTTGATTCTTTTTATGGTAGACATTCATTACATGGATGAAAAAGTGAAGGTTTGTGATAAGGAGTTTGGGAACGATTAGGTTAATGAGGGAAGTTTCTATTGATTAGAAGAAAGAAGATAACAAAAAAATGGTTTTCCTGCAAATGGGAGACTGAGGAATTTTGAAATAAAGAACACAATTAAGTAATGGTTAAAAGAGGGAGATTAAAAATTTGAATTTTGAAGTCATAGAGAGACAGAGAGAGATAGAAGTACCTGTTAGCTAATTACTCAACAAAAAGTCGAAGTTTTAAAGTGACCAATATAGTGAATATGTCTATCATACTATTTTAAACCATATTTACTTATGAAATATGTTAGTTAATGAATCTCTCAACCCTTTGAAAGCTTTTATACAGGTTAATCCTTCGAAGTGAAAGAAAGACTTAGTAGCTAACTCCTCAAACCAAAACCTTTAACATGTTTAACTTTGAACTTAAAAAAATAATCCCTAAATTTGATAAATTACTCAACTAAGGTAAAAACAAAATCTCCTTGGTGAATTTACAATTCTACCTTTCTAGAATTACACAAAAACCTCACTCGTAAAAGACCTTTCTTGAAAGTGCTACAACTTAATTTTCAAGTGAGAGAAAGTAAGAAAATATTTATAGAGAATGTGAGTAGTAAGATATGATATCTCACTTTTTCTTAATGAAAAAATATGTGGGAAGGTGTTATGGGTAAGAAGTGCCCATTTGATAAAAATGATGTGAATGAGGAATTGGATGATAACGTGGCAAATGATAAGGAAATAAGGCACAACAATAGAATCAAAAAGAAGCATCCAAGGTGGACCCAGTTTGTTAGTGAGTGAGAACATATTATTAGTGGGTAGCTTTGAATGTGTGGGTGTGAATTTGTATGAGATCATTCACTCTCTCTCTCTCTCTCTCTCTCTCTCTCTCTCTCTCTCTCTCTCTCTCTCTCTCTCTCTCTCTCTCTCTCCCTCCCCCCCCCTCTCTCTCTCTCTCTCTCTCTCTCTCTCTCTCTCTCTCTCTCTCTCTCTCTCTCTCTCTCTCTCTCTCTCTCTCTCTCTCTCTCTCTCTCTCTCTCTCTCTCTCTCTCTCTCTCTCTCTCTCTCTCTTATTCACCATATGTGGCAGTGAACCTTCCTTATTCTATTTACTCATTGTATTCATTTTCTATTAAGAAAATATATGAATGGTACTGAATTCTATTTTCATATCCAGCCATTTTTGTACTTGTCTCTAAATACTGCTATATATATTAATCTGCCATTACACTGGTGCTTTCATTCCATCCATGGCCGACAACACCAGAATGAAAGAGCTTGCAACAAAGGTACGACGTCAAGGTAAAGTTTTGGAGCAGAACGAAAGGGTCAATGCTGCTCGTTTTGAGCGAATGGAGACGATGCAGCAGGCATCAGAGTCACGATTTGCAGAGCTGTCCACATCGATGGAGATGATGCTGAAACAAATGCAAGCTCTAGTCGTCACCCATGGAAACCAGAACGCAGAGACACACTCAACATCCTCAAGGAAGGCTTATACACCACCCCCTTTTCATGTTCGCAACATCAAGCTGGAGTTTCCAAGATTTAATGGTAAGAATGTTCTTGATTGGATTTTTAAGGCTGAACAATTTTTTGGTTATTATCACACTCCAGATCTAGAGAGATTAACCATAGCTTCTATTCACCTCGAACACGAAGTTGTTCCGTGGTTCTAAATGGTTACTAGATCTCAACCATTTCAATCATGGCATGATTTCACAAGAGCTCTGGAACTTGCTTTTGGCCCCTCAATTTATGATTTCCCTAGAGCATTCTTGTTTAAACTGCAACAAACAAAATCTGTTAATGATTATTACCTTGAATTCACTACTCTGTCCAATCGTGTTTATGGATTAAGTAATGATGCATTAATTGATTGTTTTGTAAGTGGATTGAAAGAGGAAATTCGTAGAGATGTTATGTTGCATTGTCCTATTTCAATTGTGAAAGCTGTGTCTATTGCCAAGTTATTTGAGGAAAAATTGACTGCTCAGAAATCTGTGTCTGCTCCACAGAAATAAGCTTATCCCCAAAATAGAACTCACTTCAATCCAACCAGAAATACCAAACTCAAACTACCGAAAAAGCACCCAACCCACCATTACTTCCCACACCACCTACTCGACCTATGAGCCAATTCCAAAAGAACCCTGCAATCAAAAGGATTTCTCCAGCAGAGATGCAATTGAGAAGGGAGAAAGGCTTGTGTTACTTTTGCGACGACAAATTCTCTTTTTCACATAAGTTCCCAAACAAGCATTTGATGTTATTGGAGCTGCATAATGATCCTGAAAATCTCAATTCACATATTTCAGCAGATATATCTAGTACAACCGAATCAGAAGAGGTGACAGAGCATCACTTATCTTGGTCCTATCTGTGTTTCGATTCTGCTTGATGGAGGAAGTTCATATAGTTTTATTCAACTGCGTATTGTTAAGTGCCTAAATTTAGATGTGGAACCAACTAAAGGGTGCAAGGTTCTGGTTGGAAATGGACAGAACATGCAGACTGAAGGTGTGGTTAAGAAACTGTCTCTGAAGATACAGGGCATTGAGGTTATTGTGCCTGCTTATCTCTTGTCGGTAGTAGGGGCGGATGTCATCTTAGGCGCCCCATGGTTAGCTTCATTGGGACCTCATGTAGCTGACTATGCTACATCTATGTTAAAATTTTACCTAGATGGAAAGTTTGTCACATTGCAAGGTGAAATTGGTAACAAACCGGTTGTTGCGCAGCTGACTCTTTTCAAGAGATTAAACCAGATGAATGCAATTAGTGAGTTGTTTACTATCCAAAAGATTGATCCTGTTGTTATAGAGGATAATTGGAATGGCATAACCGTGGATCTTGATCCTGAAATGAGTACACTGTTGCATACATACAGAGAGATGTTTCAAATACCTAAAGGACTACCTCCCACGAGAGAATTGAGTCATGAGATATTATTGAAAGATGGAGCACAACCTGAGAAGGTGAGACCCTATAGATATCCACATAGCCAGAAACAAAAAATTGAAAAGATGGTACAGGACATGCTTGAAGAAGGTATAATCCAACCAAGTCTTAGTCCATTTTCATTCCCAATTATTCTAGTGAAAAAGAAAGATGTCACTTGGAGATGTTGTACAGATTATAGGGCTTTGAATGCTATAACTATCAAGGACAGTTTTCCCATGCCTACTGTGGATGAATTACTTAATGAATTACATGGAGCAAAATATTTTTCTAAGCTGGACCTTCGTTCTGGTTATCATCAGATACTTCTCTTCGTAATGCCTAAAATCGAATGGAAAAGTCCCTTAAATGATTGACAATGACTTGGAATCCAAACTCTCCATGGTGTGCCATAATTGATTATTCACTTAACATAATCGATTATGAGACTTAATTAGGTCATGGATTGTTTCTTAAATTACACCACGTTTTGTCTTATAAATAGAGGGTCCCCCTATCATTTTAAATCATCCATAAAATGAAATTTGATCCTTTTTTCTCACTCTCTACTATTTTTCTACAAATATCTCATTTAGCACTTTAGTTTTGACTTAGTATTGTAAGAGTGACTTTGTACTTTGTGAGGATTATTGTGGTGTGGGGGGTAAATTTGTAAATTTCTCAAGATTGCATTATCTCTTGTGCAATATTCTTATTGTAAAAGGTGTTGTTTGATGGCGAGGTAAACATATTAGTTGGCATATTGTTCATAAGCTCTCAATTGGTTGTGGAGTTCTCCGTACTTAAAATTGTGTCTTGGTTGGGTAGTTACTAGTTAGCCATTGAATAAGTCAAATCCTTATAAAAGAAGGTTAGTGGAAAAAGCCTGTAAAAAGATCACGTCATATTAGAAAATATCAAGAAGAAATTATTGGGGAGATGATTATGCCACTTTATTAAGACTGGACCTCTATAAATCTTTGGTGCATTTATCTCATCCCTTATCTCCTTAATTTTTAATTTTATTATTTCTGCGGCCTTTTACTCTAGCTTTTGTAAAGATTTTGTTTTAGAAATGAATTTTCAATCCCACAATTGACCTCCTCTTATCTTTGGAGATTCATGTTAAACAAGCTTTAGTATCAGAATTGTCCCCTTTGTCTACATAGGTGTTCCAATTTTCAAAGAAAAATCAAAACGATTTATCTTCAAGTAATTGTTGATAAAATTAAAACAAATCTAGCCTCATAGAAAATTTATTTCCTCTCAATGGCTAGCAGACTCAACTTATTAAAAATATTGCTCAAGGCATGTTAATTTATAGTTTCATGGTCTATGTTTAGTCCCAAAGTCTCATAAAAAAATCTAGAAAAGTTTGTGATGATGTTTCTGCAGACAGGTAAAATTTTCTCTAAGAAACTAGTCACGGTGCTTAACATAAAATTTGCACACCAACTGATGAAGGCGGTTTGGAATTAGGTCTCTTTTATAACTTAAATATGATGCAAATATCAATTTTGCTAGGAGCTTATTCACTAAAATAATCTGCGGGCTGAGTTCTTTAGAAGTAGAGCTTATTCACTCATCATAAAATTCACTTTTTGTTTTATAAATTTTCTTATTTTTTAAATTCATTGTGCGATTAATTATATTATATTTTGCAGGCATAATGGTTGACAGAGCCGACCGATTGACGCGTGGACGGGTCCGGATGCAGCAGGTACCTCTGGCCAGGAAGTGGTATCAACTGCTGGTGTACAGTATACTCCTAAGGCTCAACCCACTCATGTGGTTCAACCTTCACCTCAGGCCACTTCATCTACGTCTCAGGCCACTCCAACTACATCTCAAGCCACTCCATCTACGTCTCAAGACACTCTATCTACGTCTTAGACCACACCACCTTCTTCATCTTCTTCCCGCGGACCACGGGATGCATCAGCTGACGTGTCACTTCCTCCATCCTCTCGCATGTGGAGGGATGCGCATGTATCACCTCCTATTGATCTGGTGCCACCTCCTATTGACTCGTTCGTACCTGCTGATTGTGATGCATCGGTGCCACCTCCGGAGGGTGATGTTGATGATGCCTAGCTATTAACTTTTGAAGAGGATCCATCTGATATGTCCCTACTTCCTTTGTATCTAGACCATACTGCCAGACATATTTGAGATCGAGAGGTAACATTAGTCAGATTGTTACTATATTTTTTTACATTAATTTTAATTGCTGACATTGATTATTTCTAACATTGATTATTGCTGACATTGATTATTTTTGAAAATTTTCATATGCGTGAACCCCAGAAGTTTCTGAACCAAGGGCAGAAGATTTTAGCATTGCATCGGCCTATGACGATATGGTTTCAGTCAATTCTCACCGCTTCTAGGTTGAGTGACCTATGCTTGACCAGTTACACTTTGGTCAACCACGGGATGATGAGAGCATTCGTAGAGAGATGGCACTATGAGACCTCTTCCTTTCATCTCCCACACGGTGAGATGTCGATTACACTGGACGATGTCTCATGTTTGTTGCATCTACCGATCAGAGGGACATTTCTCCATCATGGTAGGATGACTAAAGACGAGGCGGTCGATATGATGGTGGAACATCTGGAGGATGATACTTTGAAGGCTCTAAGGAAGGTGGATAGGACTATGAGTGCTCATGTTAGGTTTTTGTTCTTGAAGGATAGATTTGATGAGGCACTCGTTGCTATAGCGCAGGCTGATGGTGATGCACAGGAGGTGGATATCCACATGAATCATGCTTTGAGGTGTTATTTTATATTTTTAGTTGGCACTGTGCTTTTTGTGGACACGAGTGCCACCTATACTGACGTTGCATACCTCCGGTACTTCTTGGATCTCACACGGATCCATGAGTACAACTGGGGGGTGGCTTGCCTGTACTATTTGATTCAAAGTTGAGAGATGGATGTCGATGGACGACAAGGCAGACCGCAGGCAGCATGACCCTATTGGTGGTAATAATTTTTTATCCTTGATTGTATTTTTATATCTTTCATTTCATATTTGCGATAACTCTTGAGCCCTGAATTCATTTTGATAACACTGAAACACACTGCGTATTTGGCTCGGATTGCACATGTTTATTATCATTTAGTTGTTATTTTCTTGCATTACGCTTGTGTTTTGTCTTGTTTTCAGCTACATTGCCTAATAAGAGCCTTCCACAAAGAAATGGAACGAAAAGAGCAGAAAACGGAGTTTTGAGTGAAAATTACACACACGGCGTTCCACATGGCGTTGGCCATGGGGGTAGCCATGACGTATAGGGTTTCTCCCACGTTCCAACCGTCACAAGACCACTTCCACCACCTCTTATACACATGGCGGACGCCATGTCTAGATGGCAGACGCCATCTTTGTTTTTGGTGGTCCAGTCAAGGACGATTGGAGCATGATGCCATGACCAGAGATTTTCTCTCCCACGATTCTGGAGGGTTCAGCTTGACGTCCAAGGCATTGTTTCACTATAAATAGGCCTTATTTTTTCATTTTCTATCGTCCAATCTTAGTTCTCAGTATAGGAATAAATCTAGTTGTTAGAAGCGGTAATCCATCACATCGAGGGGTTATCGCACCATTGTTGTAATCAAGATTGGAGAATCGTAGCATATGAGTTTAATCTTGCCGCCATTTTACTTTCAAGTCAGATTTACTTTCCAGCACTGTACCAGATTCAAGTCTCCGATTTGGAGCAGGTTTTTATTCTATTCGCACTTTTATTATTATTCGCATTCCCTTCCGCCTTGCTTTAAATTGTTTAAATTTCCGCACAATTTAAATATCGTTTTATTTCAAGAGATTCATTTTCTAAAGTGAAATTAAGCGTGACACTTTCGTTCTTACTTTTGGAAACCAATCACGTGTTTAATTTTCCGCACAATTTACATATCGCTTTATTTCAAAAGATTCGTTTTCTAAAGTGAACTTAAGCGTGACACTTTCGTTCTTACTTTTGAAAACCAATCACACACGTATCTATTTCCCTAAATGATTTATTCTACAAAAAAATTATTTAATATGTTTATCACCGTCATGTCTAGCTAATTCTGATGTGCTGGGATGTGAGGACCGTCACGTCATGTTTAAATTATTTATTATGATTATTTCCCTTTGATATTGAAAGTTTCCAATCAAATACATTTTTTAACTGAGTCTTAGAGGTAGTTATATAAAAAAAGGACTTTTCACTTTAACTCAAGATGCGATCGGTGTTGCGTGAGCGGTTGGTATAGATTAAAGGATAGATTCGGTTCTGATTATGCTAACGCGACGATTCCTTTTTAATTAACTCTTTTTCAAGGAAAAAAGTGTTGCCCCACAAGTATTACTACTTAGACAATAGAAGTACTATTTGATCGATGAGAGTTACATTCCAGTATGCCTTTATTCTGAATTTGAATTCATTCCTTAATTATTATTTTTTCTTTTCAGTGCGTATTACTCTCTGTTTTCATTAGCTTTAGATAAACACCGTAACAATAATAATCGATAGATTGACATTGATCTCCGTGGGATCGATAATATTTTATGTTACTCTGACGTACTCCGTATACTTGTGGATAACACGCATTACATTTAAGGCTTGGATCCTCCAGCACCTCCCACGCATCGCTGGCTAGTCGTGGTGGGATAAGTACATTGAGGAAATGCCCTGTGCCTGTGCTTTTATCCCGCTGATAGGGAAACAGGCGGTCGAGCCTTTCAGAGTCTATCTTGATTGTTTAGTTGTTGAGGACGTCCACTTCAACTGCTACGTGGATCACAGTCAGACGCGACCATTTGACGACATATCGCTATACTCTGGATGGTTGCCCTGCTCATCGACGGTCACTGCACCTCTTCTGCCTGAGTGTGTCATGCGATAGTTTGGGTACACATAGACCATACCCAGACACCCTTATATATCTGTACCTCCAGCCTTGATTCATATACAGATATAAGAGATGTTTGTTGATTATCAGAGTCATCTGGTACTGGATGAGGCTCGGGCTACCATAAAGTCGAATGATCGGAGCTACGTCGACGAATACATCAGATGGTTCTTCAGGGTCTCACATTCGTACATGGTGCCGACTGCTCCAGAAGATCTGCCGAGACTCGCTCATCAGGAGATTCTATAGGAGCAGTAGTCTCAGATGAATCATACTGAGAATGTCTTGTCTCGTTGTCGTTGCATAATGGAGATGGCGCAGGCAGGCATTACCGAGGGTATCTTTCCAGAGGGGTCTTCTGTCAGATAAGTACTGGATGACATTATTGCGGAGGCACATGCCGACAGAGGAGAGGTTGTCAAGTACACCCAGTAGTTTGTATTTATTTTGTTTCAGTATTGTAGTTTGTACGTATTTCCTGACATTGTTATTATATTTTGGCCTTAAGGCTTCTATGACATCCTATTACTATATTGTTATGTTATTTTAGTGTGTGTGTTATTTTATAATTCATCTGCGAACAAATACGCAATGCGTTCCTAAAAAAAATCTATTCTAAAATACTTTGGAGATGTATCTCCGAAAAGTTTCCGTAAATGCATCTCTAGACAAATTTAAATGAACATAAAACTATGGAAAATATGTTCTGACCGTTTAAGATTTAAATGGTTTCAGATATATATTCGGAATATTATTAAGTCATAGAGCGTATCCAAAAATATATCTCTAAAATTTGAGAACATCTGTAAAAAAAACTACGTAATGAGAAGAAAAAAAACTCATAGAATGGGATAAAAAATTCTCATTAATTATCATATTTTCTCATTCATTTGGTCCCGTATTAAAGATGAATGACATAATTTGTTGAACAACATTAGTGGGTTATTTAAAGTTAAACCATTTCAAAATTTCACATATAAAAAATCTGTTAAAAAATTTATGGTGCAAATTTTTGTTGTCAATAAACTCTTAACCACGACATAATCTCATAGTACACTTGCATCAATATTAATCATTATTCATGTACTATCCACCCATCAACATCTTCAACATCTTTTTAATCCTAATTATATCAACATACCTTATACTTAAAATTTGTCATGAACTAGCATTACTTTACTTGAAAATCTCCTATTGTTCGAACTTGCAACAATTATCATTTAACAAATAACTAAATTCTGTATTTGTATTAAAAACCATCACATCCATAATTTACATATAAATGAATGAGAATGAGAATGAAAAGATGAAGTATAATATAACATCATTGCATCATAATAGTGAATTCATGAAAGCTAAGCACACCATCCCCATTCAAATCAAAAGATTTAATCATAGCTTTACATTCATCAATAGATTTAGAATCACCCATCTTCTTAAGCATCCTCTTCAAACTCTTAGGTGTTATAAATCCACACTTATCACTATCATTATACATCTCAAATGCTTCTTTCAAATCCCTCAACTTCTGTTCCTCTCCACCTTCCTCCATCAAACTAATTAAATCCTCCAAACTCAAATAACCATCACCATCTGAATCCACTGCTTCAATAGCCATTTCAGCTTCTTTCAACAAGAGATCCTCTCCCATTAGCATCAGTTTCTGTCGTAGCTCTGCCGGTGAAACCTTTCCATCACCATCTTCGTCAAAATATCTAAGAACATGCTCGAATCCAGCGTCTTTAATCATCTCAAACAGAATCCTTAAAATATGATCCTTTATGAGATTGTATGTTTGTATGTAACAGTGTTAGTTAAAGATAACAATGTTGGAGTTCGTTATATATAGATTTGGTTAATGTCGGTTTAGTAGCGTGTTGCGGTTGTGTTGAAGAATGGAGAAGTTACAAGATATAGATAAATAAATAAGAAGTTGCTGCGAATGTTCCAAATGATATGTATATATTTTAAGGTGTGACGATAGAATATTAGGTCGACCAAATAATAATAATAGGAAGGTGATGATAAATAAATAACTGTAAACTGTTTGTACATGGTGCCGACAACATTACATTACGGCGTAATAAGAATTCTTAACGCGTTGTTCCATGATTTTCCGTACCATATTTTCTCGTACTCCCTCCGCTTTTTTTAGGATTTAATATATGTGTTCACGAGTAAAAAATATTTGTTTTATAAAAATATATTATATATCATATAAATAATTTAAAATTGTTAATACGACTTAACAGAGAGGATCGTAATTAATTAAAAATTAATTTTCACTTTCAAGACATCACCTATTTTTTATTTGATTTTATAAGTCATTTCTTTACTTTTCACACATGTTTTTAATCATTATTAGATTAAAAAAGTGAAATTATAAAAAAATTTATAAAATTATATTTTATTAATTGTTTGAAAAAATTAAATGTAATAAATTAAAAAAATAATAATAAATATTTAAGAATAAAATAGAAAAAATATCATTAATAATTCTTTATTACTATAAAACGACTTATATTTTAATATAAATTTTTTTCAAAATTGAATTATAAAAGAAAAAGACACATAAACTCAAGATAAAACTATAATAACGCAAAGAAGTACAAATCAGTTTTTTTTTAAATAAATAATTATAGTGATTATTTCACCTAAGACTAAAAACAAGTTGAGTTGAATCGAGTCGATTTCGCCTCAGTTCAAACCAACTTGTTAAAAATTGATTCAACTCAAATTTTAGTTTGAGTTTGTCACAAAAATTTTTTTAAACTCAAACTCAACTCGTTATAAATTCGCGAACAACACGGTTTAATACGTTATAAGTTCGCAAACAACTCGGTTCAACTCATTAAGTTCATTTTACTTGATTCGCGGACTTAAAAACCATTTTTTAAATATTTTTTTTTATATTTGATATTTTAAATTAATATTATTTTAAAAATAAAATATTGAAATAAAATAAAAGTTATCATATTGAAATTTAACTTTATCTCAAAAATCTATTAATTCAAAAACTACACAACTTTCATGAGATACATTTAAAAATATAATTCAAAAACTATTCGACTGTAGTTTAAATTTGTCTAAAAATCGACAACTTTATCTAAATATTTATGGACCTTACAAATTTAATGAAATAATACACCAAAAACAACTAGAAGTTGATGCATTCCTATCACAGAATGATGACACTACTTGCGATCTTCATAACATATGTTATTTTAGCAAATATCATTATACCTCTAACACATATGACTCTAAATCTAATTGTCAATTTTACTGTAATAACTAGTACGAAAGGAATAACTTACAAAATGTAAGATGATATTTTTCAATCCAATTAAATTCACATACATCAACACTAACACAAAATGATCACGGTACGCGATGATACGCCACCATGGTTTCCATCAACAATATATCACAAAACAAAGTACATCACAAAAGATTACATGATTACAATAATGAAGAAAAAAAACTTCTCTATAAATGAAGAAGAAAAATAAAGAATGTACTAATAAAGTAAAGTGATCTCTATATGCACATTCTCTGCCTATTAACAAAAAGAGTTAATTTTAATAAATTATCAATGTTATTTTTAAAAGCTTATTTTATATTTAATAATCAAGAGATAGCATATCATCTTAAATTTCTTTCTAATTTCATGCAAAACTCGAAGTCAATAATCACCACATATTAAAGCTTCCATAGGAGATGGATGTAAAGAAGCTCTAAATGAATCAATAACTCTTCCTCTTATGTAAAAGTATGACTTCGAAGACATAATAGATATTGAAATTAAAAGAAAATATAGGTTAAGATTTGGACTAAATCTTTAAACCTAATCTTAAAGATAATATAATTCTTCTCATATATAAGCGAATTGACTTGTGAACCTAACGAGCCGAACTATGTATAGTTCAAGTTTAATTTATTTAGTTAATGAATTTAATTTTTTACTTAAATTCAGTTCATTTGAGTCATGAACCCGTTCAACAAATTAATTGTAGAATCAAGTTACAAACTATTTTCAAGTTGGTTCAGTTCATTGTCAGCCTTAATTTCACTCACTCATTGTTGTATGTAAGTTATATTTTCTCCTTCTCATAAAAATGTTTTATTTGAGCAATGTGCAGTTCTTAAAAAATGATTAGATATATTGATTTTAATGATAAGACTAATATTATTTATTAAATTATCCTTACTAATTATAGTTAATAGTAGTTGAATAAAATGAAAGTTAATAAATAAGAGTATATAGCGAAAAAATAGTAAAAGTAATATATTGGTATTGTAAAAGAACATCTATTTAAAAATAAAAAATACAAATGAGACATTTTTTATGGAAAGGAGGGAGTAATAAATGGATAGAGAGAATAATAAGTTTGTCAAATTATGCATATTAGTTATTAGTATTTTCTTTTGAGACATAGTAAAAAAAAAGTGAATGGTATACTTGGGCAGTTATCAAAGAAAAAATACACTTTCCCCGTAAAGAGAAAGTTTAAAAAAAAACCAATCAAGCCATGGAAATAGAGGACTAGTATCTCTTATCAACTCTCTAACGGCGAACGGTTTCCTAAATTGGTCCAACCTATGTCTAAGGCCAAAGGCACATGTTAAAACTCTTATTGTAGAAGTAAATTATAAATATAAAGTGAAGATATCATTACCATGCCAACCGGAATATAGAGGTGATTTCGAACAGAAGCAACACAAACCAAATTAAAGGCAAAGTAACAAAAAAATTGGAACATACACCAAAAATATACAACTGTTCTAATCCTATTCTTCATCACATTTTTGCAATTACTCATACCCATCATCTCAAAGGTCAAACTAGGATTCAGCGTGCAGACTTAGGCATTGTCATTCTCAATACTTTATGTACTTATTGAAACATTATGAGCCTTATATTCAACACAATTTAGTAAGGTTGAGGTTCTCGAAAGTCAACACTAAAATCTTTCTGACATCTTCAAGAATTCTTTTTATGAAGCCTCTTTAGTTTAACATTTTTTTGCAGTTAAAGATGCTACTTTCCTTTCTTCCTTCACAAGTTAGCTCTCATTATAGGGCTTCTTCAAATTTGCATTCTCATCAAAAAGGTGAATAACCTTATTTTTTAAGGTTTTCAGTTGAACTTATGACACCTTCTGTTGTTCAAAGTATATGTGGTTTGTATGTTCATTAAATAAGAAATTGCTTGAAGTATGTCTAGCCGATGCATTGTCACAATATAGAAGAGATAGTAGAGTGGATGATATTTGAGGATGTTTGTCAGCTATTAGAGTTCACAAACTATTGAAGTCATTACCTAATACTCTGCTTCAGTGGAGCTACAAGATATGGTGGGTTGTTTTTTGATTTACATGAAATTAAGGAGTTGCCTAGGTAAATGCAGAATCCAATGATAGATTTTCTGGTATCTGGGCATGTGGCCAAATTAGAGTCAGAAAAAGCTTTTAGCTGTAATGTAAAATAGGACGAAAAGAAGAGGCCTTGAGATGGAGAATGTTTGAGATATCTCAAGACTCGGATAACAGGTGAATGATAAAGTTTGGTGAGATTATTTATGCGTTGGTGGAGTTGTTGAACTACAAATGTAATATCTGGTTAGATATCGAGTATGTAGATGAGTTGACCAACTAGTATTCTATAAGGTGTAGGATCTTGTAGTGGTATGCCTTCATTGAGTTTAAGCCTAGTATCTCTGGATATTGGTGTGGTGGCAGATTTTCATCCTAGTCCTGCTCGAGATATGTTTCCACCAACTTAGAACATAGAGTGTTGTCTTTGAATTTATGTTTCAACGCTGTGATGTTGCGACCAAACGATGTTTGTATCTCATTATGCTAACTTTAGATCATTTGGTTCACATAGTTCTAATCTCTACACAAATCACCGTTACTATTTCTCTACAAATTCTTTAGTGTAGCATGGTCAGACTCAACTCGGTAGTTGTTGTATTTTCAGGGTGTCTAACTTGATCGGTCAAAGCACAAACAATATTCTCCTTTACTTGGTCCAGAATTGTATTTTTATCAAATTTGAATATTTCTCACATACCTTCTTGAAATGTATAACACTGACATAAATTTTTTTTCTGTAGAAGAATTTACTATCACATCTGATGCATCCATTATTCTTTATACTATCAAGCTAGCTTTGACCATTTTTTCATCTTCTCACTTGATTTGTTTGGTCCCTACTGCGAGTTTAACTCAACTTCATACATTTTTTGTAATGTGATACCTCCAAAGTAATGATTATGAAGTTGAAAAGACTTTTGCAACCGAATTCATCAATGTGGTATCGTGGTCGGTGGCAATGACTTTCGATATGTCTTCTTTTTCCTTCAACATTGTCTGACACAATTCTAAAGCTCAAGTAAAACTTTCCTCTTTTTCGCTCTCCAGAGATGAAAACCTGACAAAATAAGTCTTATCGGTAGAGGTAACACCAACAATTTCCAATAATGGAAGTCTGTACTTGTTGGTCTTATGTGTTGAATCAATGATGAGAACACTAGTAAACATGTTGAACAACTTTATGAAATCAGGATGAGTTCAAAATATATCTCGAACGGTTACTTCATCCTCGTATATTCGATACCTAAATACATAATTGTTATCATCCAAAAGTTTTAAAAGTTGTTGGATTTTAGTCCTATCCCCTGTTAATGCTTTGTTGTTATGTGTATGAATATTGCATGCTTGCTTGATATTTGAGATATTTTTCAGTCGTTTACGTTTCAAAGTTGCAAGTGTGTTTTTGTGTTGCGCCATATTCAATGACATGTCTAAAATGATTTCCTTCTCATCTGGCATAAGGCGGCATGTAATTAAATGTCCGACTAACTTGACGTGTCATGGTTATGTAAACCAAATATTAAATTAAATCTCCATTTATTATTTGATTAAAGATAAACACACAATTTAAAAGGACACTCACATTTTCTCGAGCATGTGTCATCTCGTTTGAATTTTCGAAAAGTAGTTATATACTTCCCACTTTTTCGAATCTCATTGTCATAAATGCAACTCTTCTATCTGAATCATTATTGGACCTTCTGATTACAACACCAAACTCCAATTTAGATGCCTTAGTGTAAATCCATTGAAGCATTTGATCACGACACTTAAACTCTTTTCTATTTGTAAATTGGTTACCAACCTCTACCTCCCTCACATCAACACTTTTGGCAGCCGTAGACACAATAGGTTTAGAGAAAACATCATGGTGCACCATATTTAATGTAAACATTAACAAAAAATATTCAAAAACAATTTGAAATGAACACTGAACGATTCCGAAAATGCATTTTCATAGGCATTCATACCGAACCGAAAATGCATTTTCAAACTCAACGTAACTTTTACAACTCAAAAATAAGATTACTATGAACAATAAAAAATGAAATAAAAGATCTTTACCTTAAATTTCAGCTTTTTCTCCTTCTTTTGATGTGATAAAACATATAACTGAAGTTTTTAAATGAAAATCTTAATTTAGAATGGAAAGATATTTTGCAGTGGAAATCTTAATTAAGAATGAAAAGATATTTTGCAAGGGTTTTGAGAAAAAGCGGTTATAGAGTTTGATCATGCAGGATTTTATTTTATTAATACTTGTTTGATTGTTCAAAAAATGCACATCCGAAATTAGGTAACATACAAAGGTGGTAGATTTTCAAATTTCCGCTTCACAAATTTGAAAATGCACTTCCAAAAAAATCACTAAATTGTTTAAACAGGAATAGGAATAAATTGATAGAAGTTCAAAAAAAATATATCACCAGAATAAATTTAAAAATAAAAATGGAATGAAACTCAGTTGTGCGTGTTTCAATTAAACGGTACGTCCAAAGTACATTTCCAAAATCAAAGAGACATAGGGTGGCATTTACAATTCCCATTCATAAACCCCTAACTATCAACAAGACTACAGGTTGACTCAAGAAAAAATTATATTTTACTGGGAAAAACACATTTGAACATACTTATGCAATTGGGGGCCCTAAAAATAAAAACAAAGTTAAGCTTATTGATTGATGTTTAGACCAGTATGATCTGAAAGTTATATTAATTTAATATTAACATAAACATTCATTTTTATCACTTCTACTAAAACTTAAATTTGGACACGAACAATTCTACATCAAACGTGCATGGCCATATCTGTTTGACGTGCTTTTCTCATTTAAACTAAATCCAGATTACACATGGCTCTGTCCATTCATATGGTAAATTTGATATAATATGAAAACTCGACAACATTAGAGCATAGAGCAGCACTTGTGTATACATAAAACTGGTGACAGTTTTGAATATAAATCAGGTCCATACAATTGATTCGAAGTAAGCAGACAAGGAAACTCAAAAGATACCCATGAGTTACTACTGCATCAAGGTCCAGCTGCCTCTACCATTTCTTGCTCCACGGTGCTGGGGGTAACTGGGTTGTAATGGTAGTGAAGTTCACCAACATCATCACCAGACAATTTCTTCCAACCAGTTGGTCCCACGTAGTAAACTGAAATCATATAAATAAATATACAAGTTAGTGGCCGTTAATTTAGTTGCATGCCTTACAAATTTAAAGCAATAAAATATGCATATGTAGCAGCTGCAAAAAGGCTGACCTAGTTAGGGGTAACTATAATTATAACATTTCATGTAAAAATTTGTTTAGAACAAAATTTCATCTTAACAAGTTTAGAAACCATGAACTATCTGCAAGTGGACACATAAAAATAGATATCATGTTTTGGGATGGTATGAGAGTTGAAACTTGCTGCAATACTTTTTATCTCTAATTAAAAATGGGGGTACAGCGGCTAAAATACTCACGTAAACTCTCAGCAGTATGCTAGCAAGTAACATCTAAGGGAGTACATGAAAAAATCTAAAGATATCTTGTCAATGTTCTGCTGCTAAAAATACATTGGAGTATGTTTGCAATTCCTTATCTATGTGCGAGACAGCAACTAAATGTCATAAGCAGATAGATATAGCTTGTGAATAAGGAAGATAAAATACCGCTAGCAACTCCACCACTAGCTCCATCACGAAATGTTGCATGATAAATTGCTCTTCGAGCCAGTTCAGAAGCTTCCTCAACCGACATATCATATTTGTACCTAGTATGACAGAAGCTGTTTGTTAACAAGATTTGGCAGAAGAAGAATAGATGATAATTAAATAGGAAGTAGTTTAGCTAACCCGCTGTCCAATACACCATAAGCATATGGCGAACCAGATCCAACTGAGAATCTAGTGCCTTTAAGTCTTCCACCTTCACTATCAACATAATATAGACCAGGGCCCTAAAAAGACATTGATCATTGCAAGTCAAAATAGGCATGTTTGAGCAAAACCCATTTACTGGTTTAACATGTGAATTACCGTTTCGTCCCATCCAGCAATCATGGTACCGACAGATAATCCCATTCCACGGTAAGAGTATAAAATATTTGCAAGTAACTTAGAGGCTCCTGTTACTGAAATTCTTCTTTTATTTGCCAACTCATGCAAGCGACACTGCAGATAATATGAACCACATCAAAAAAGCCATCTGTAAGTGTTCACACACACACATACATATTGAGGGGGGGGATAACAATAAAAAAGTTACTTTCGTCCATATGAACAGATTCATTCAATTCATCCATTATCATCTACATGGGGATATTCAAAATTCAAGGACCAAAAAACCATAACGAGTCGGGCATACATGAAGGCCTAGTAAGTCAGATAATTTGCCGAAAAGGAAGTCTAAATCAAAATGGAAGACAAGGACCAATAGATCACATAAGGGGAAAAAAGAGGAGAAGCGACCCATAAAAATAATAACAAATACAAATCAAATGAAAAGCTGTCACTTAAGTGTTGATCACAACAAAAAATACTCTGCAATAGTTTTGGCAAGAACTGTCTCAATTAAGGATCAGCTCGGCCAAAACAGACTTGCAATAATGGGTCAATCTGAATCGAATATCAGTTAAACATGAGTGAATGGATACCAATGTGAAGCCTAATAAATTCAAATTATACCCATCCAAAACCGATGGCAATGAAATAACATCCAAGTCTGAGTATGTCAAGTCTAAAGGTAGTTTATAGAAAAGTAATGATAGTATCCACACTATTGCGTGCATAAGAGTGGGTTACAGTGGCCTCCTTTGGGGTTTGTCAAACATACAAAAACATTGATGTCAATGCATTATTAGTTGGAGTTAACCTTGAAACATTAAAACATGCTGGTCATATGCATTCATTATAAATTAGAATAGAATATGAAATGATAAAGGACAGCCACCAGCATGGAGAGTATTTATTTAGAGCTGTAAGTTGCTTAAGGAGAAAATGCTATGCCAAGGTTGAAGGAATACAAACGTTGAGGACAACTGCAAAGAACATAAATGGAATCAAATAAAAAATGTTTCATCTTGCCTAGTAGCACCCTTCAAAAAAACATCTTCCCATTTCTTAAGTAGAAAAAATTCCAAAAATTGTTTACTTTGTGAAAATGTTCTGTTTTTATTTTCTAAAAAATGTGTTCATTTTAACTTTGCTAATAAGATGTGAGACTCTTGAAATGAACAATTGTGATAGAGAGAAGATGAAATGCTAATTAGAAATACTAATTCATTTTTGAAATAATGAAAACAATCTTTAGGCATTTTCATTATTTCCAAAAAACGTAAACAGTTGTTTACTTTAAGAGTCTAGTATCTCTTGATTAACAAGTAAAATTAACACAAATTTTAAGAAACCAAAATTTGTGCAGGTTTGGGACTGTACAACTGAAGGAATTTATAAGAATCAATTGGTACTACCTACCAACAAGATGCATCTTTTTTTAATGTCCATACCATAAGAACTCCATAGTTATGAGTGTTGACTTGGAACAACTACAGGATGGGTGACCTTTTGGGAAGTTCCTAGAAAGTGTGAGTGAGGGAAAAAGACGTTGAAAGAACTCGTGTTGGCTTGTGGGACAGTCGGCAATACTTAAAAGCAATTTGGGATGTTACAAATATTACATTTTCACAACGTAAACAGAGACTAAGAGTTTGGTTATCTCTAAATTACATAACTATGCTCTGAAACAAAATCATCTTAAAGAAAAGGTTGTCACAAGCCATACCGAATTGATTTTGTTACTATTTACATCCCCCAACCATTTACATGGCCTGCCCAAAAAGATAGCAAAATCAGATGTTTAGTTTCTACCCTCCCAGTGTTCCAACCCCATCCCCTTTCATCCACTCCTTAATTGCTTCCTAAACAAAGTCTAAGCCGCAGTCTAGGGACACAATTTCCAGTCAACAAGTATACACATGCTCCAAAATGGAAACAAAATTCTGCTACTAGCAACAACACGGTGATTGCTTACAAACAATAATCAAGAAATGGTACTTTGTTTGATACAAACAGGCACTTATTAAGATACTAAGCTGAAAAGAAACAGAACACACAAAAGTAAGCATGCAATATATAAGGTAGCCAATATTACCTTGATACCAAGATTCCTATGCCAAAATTGGCAATCAGCAGCACCTCCAGCCATTGTCCCAAGCATGTATGGATTGATTTCAATAATTTTCTTCACAGACTGTGATGCTATAACCAAAAAAAACTCATTGTTTCATTAGAACCAATAACATAAAGAGCAGAAAACATTAGATAAGAGTTGATAAACACTCACATATATATCCTCCCATACTGGCACGAGAATCAGCCGCTACAATGACACCTTCCTTAAATATAAAAGCAAGAGTCGTAGTACCCTTCGCAGGCTTCACCATCTGAATAGCTTCTTTAAGGAAACCATCGAACTAGCAAAACCCCAAAACACAAAAAAAAAAGTCAGATAAAACCTTAAAGTTTTAACCTTTTTTCTACAACCTACTCATTTTCTGCTTCAACCCTAATTTTATTTTGTTCTAATTTTTTCCATGAACGCTTTCAGAATCGTAAAATTGGACAAACAAAAATGTACTGACATCGTTGGAATTGGGAAGCTCGAAGGATGGAGGTGCGGAGATTTCTCCGGCGACGCCATTCCCGTGTGAAATCAGTGAAGGAAACGATTGGAGACCAGTTGTATCGAGCTTCATGATTGCAGGTTAGGAGTGTGACCTAATTGAGAAAAGAACGCGGGGTTGTTATTTTCTTAAGAAATGAAAATAGGAAGAAATTAAAGGAAGAGATATGCAAAAGTGAGAATGAAGATGGCGCACCGATTATCGTAGAAGAAGGAATTGCAGTGTGAGATCTTGAATGTTGAGTTTTGAAACAATATGAGAGAAAGGAACTGATTTCAGTATAAGTTGGCTTGGGGGAAAAGGCAGGCCTTCTAATGGACCGGACCGGCCTATGATATAAGCCCATTTTTGTTTTTTTATAAGGAAGTTTCTTTTCCGATACTTATACTTTATCACAAGAGAATTTCTATTCGTGAGCCTCCTTTTTTTTTATATTTACGTTGGATGCTTCCGGAGACATCTACGGAAAAAGTTTTGTGAATACATCTCCGAAATCTTATTAGAACAATTTTTTTTTAAATCAAGTTTTGTTGGGCGCAGATGAAAATTAATTATTGCAGATAAATATAAATGACATACAACCGTAAATAAAATAATATGATATATATATAAGAAGTCATATGTCATAATCATTATTAAAAAATAGTACATCAATGTCATCAAAATATAGTACATCAAAAAAAAACATCACAGTCACTACTGTGTGTGCCTGACAACATTTGCATCTCCTCTTCTGCTTATGCCTTTGTCGCCTCGTTTACCTCTCTCGCCTCCTCGATTGTCGGTCTGCATCATCGGTCATCGATCACATCCGTTCTAGCGCGATGCATGTGGTGCATAAGTGCCCCTGTTGCTGCCGCAATCATGTCATCTAATACACGCATGTGGTCAGACCCCTTAGAGAAGAAACCGGCGACAATGCATGTCATCCCCATCTCCACTATCTGACGACAGCGAGGCAGGACATCTTGAGTATGGTCCAACTGAGACTACTGCTCCTCTAAAATCTCCTGATGAGCTAGTCTAGACGGTGATCCTTCGGTAGTGGGCACCATATAGGGGTGTAAGACGGTGAAGAACCACATGATGTAGCCATCAATACAACTCCAATTTGTCAGTGCTCTGGTCGCCCGAGCCTCGTCAGGTACCATGTGCCTTTGGTAGTCGGCATAGATCTCCTATATCTGCATACGGGTCAAGCTGAGAGGAGCGGAGACAGTTGGGTGTTTGGGAATGGTCTGAGTGTAATCGAACTGTCGCATGTCGCGCTTGGATAAATATGGAACAATGATGGTCGAACTGCATGACAACCATCCTGAGAATAGGGAGATGTCGTCAGACGAGTGCGTCACACGGTGATCAGCATAGATGTCGTATCGGATGTTCACAGCAGTCAGGCGATCGAGATAGACTCTGTAAGGGTCGACCGCCTGGTTTCCCCTGAGCGGGAGAAAGGCACGGGCACGCGACATCAGCTCTGTGTAATCAAGCACACTCCCCCACCTAACGATCATGGGAAAGTGCTGGAATATCCAAGCCTGAAATGAAAATAAAAACATCAGGATCAAGTTGAAGGAAGGAAAACACTGAGAAGGGGGGTTGAATAAGGGTTTTCAAAAAACAAATAAGGCAATAAAAATAACAGGTATTTTTATACTGGTTCGTTTGAACTCAAACTATTCCAGTCCACCCGGCCAAGGTGATTTCGCCTCTTTCAAAAGAGGACTTAATCCAATAATCAAAAATTGATTACAATCTTTTCACTAGGACAAACTTGTCTTAGTCTTCTCGAGAATACTGACCACACCTTGGTCTCTCAAGGATCTCTTACAAAGTAATACAATAAAGTGTGTTTAAGTGCTTCTTAGAAAAACTTTTTCACAAAAGTGATTTAACACAAATGAAGAACAATGAAACTTTCTATTTGCTAATATGAAGTTGACTTGGAAGTGATAGCAAAAAAGGATTTTCTTTTCAGCAAAGTAGTATGTTCGTTGTAGAATAATGTTCTTATTTGAATTGTTGTTGAAGACTTGCTTAAATACTTCACACCCATTTCTCAAATAGCGTGCAGATGCTTTTTTTGTCTTCTTTGACTATTTCTTTCCAGGAGAGGAATGTTCAGAGATATCCTTTTTGTTCTGAAATCATGTCCCATACACAAAAGAGGAATAGTGTCGTTGGATGTAGACAATGAATTTGGCAATGAATCTTTCTTGATCAACATCTTTTTAAATGAACGAATATGGAAATATCTTCCAGAGTTCTGCAGCTTAGTGCTAGCATGATTGTTTTAACAAGTTGTTCATCCAGAGGAACGCTTTAGATCAGAGCAGATCTTCGCTCTTACATGTTATCCATGTTATCCGAATGTATCACTTTGTTACTAACGTTTCAGAGCCTTACATGTTTTGATTCTCAGAGCCTCTGCAGTTGCAGCGTTGAGTTTAGGACGCTCAGAGTTTTCTGAATCTTCACTTTATACTCTACGCTCAGAGTCTTCTGCGTGTTGTAGCTTAACGTTTAGAGGAATATTTATTATGTTATCTGAAACAAAAACACTTGAACAAAATTAGAGTATATAATTTCTCCATACAAAATTTCATTATTGTTATCATCAAAACATTGAGATATATTAAGAATCAATATGTGTTCTAACACAAGCATTATCACAAATATAGAATGAAAAGAAATGAAAAAAAGTCGAAGGATATAAGATTGTTACCTCAAGTAGTGTCACCCTCCCTGCCACGGTCCTGGTCTTCTACATGCATCCCTCTCCCAGCCTCGAATACGTGTAAGCCAGGGTAGCCGCGCCCTCAGTTGCACTCATAGATCCATGTGGAATTCAAAAAGTACCTTAGGCAAGCGACATTCGTATATGTTAAGAAAGTGTCCAAAAAAAGCTGAGTGCCAACTAAAAATAGAAAATAACATCTCAACGCCTCACCAAATCTACGCGTGAGAAATGAGAACCTCGCACAAGCCTCTCTAGTCCTACCCACCTCCTAAAACGCATCCAGTGGATCATCCCCAAGCTCCTCGACCAACATCTCTCTCACATCCTCATTCGTCATCCTACCGTGACGAAGAATGGTACCCCTGATCGGTATATGTAGCAGACAGAAGATGTCTTCTAGTGTGATTGTGAGCTCGTCGTACGGTAGATGGAAGAAGGACATCTCAGGGTGTCATCTCTCCGCAAAGCCCATCAGAATCTCATTATGGATCATGCTGTAAATGATCTCACAAAGGTCCTTCAAACCAGAGGCGGCAAGGACACCCTAGAACCAAGCCTCTTGTGGCTGCTCCAAAGATAATATCTTCTGCCTGTGGTTATAGGACTTCTGCGGTTGACGAGTCTAAAAATTTTCATAAATAAGAAATAATCTTAATATGAAACAATGATACAAATTATAAATTTCCAATGAAAAAAAAATAATCTGAGTGATATTACCTCTCCATCCCAGACATGTTTGACAGTATGGTCAGTGTACCCTATCAGTAGAGACATATCTGAGGGGGGGCCCTGAGACACCCTTAAGCCCGTCATCTTCGTCGTCACCAGCATCCTCCAGTGGTGGGTTATCACCCTCTGGAGGTGGCACCGGATCACCAGCAGGAGGGGGACCAGGAGTATCCTGGCGAGGCCTACGGGAGGACGGGGTCTGTGATAAACTCTCAGCTGAATCTCGACGCTTCTGGGATGAAGAAGTGGATGATGAGGATGAAGGAAAATTGCGATCTAAACGCAGCGGAAAACAAAAATTTCCTTTAGTGATCCTTACGAATGAGCATGGTCAGTGATAGAATCGTTACCTCTTTGTGGTGATTCAGATCTTTGATGCAGCGATCACAAGCGTTGATGAAGTGCAACGCCTCTACTCAGTCCACACGAACAACTTCCGGTCACAGTGCTAGCTGCTTACGAACGGAATTATTTGAGTGAGAAAAGAGAATCAAAAACGAAATTGCATCAAGTGAAAGCTTCATCACAAGGGTTCCTTTTATAGACTCTCTTGTGGGCTGCGGGCTAAAAACCCAATTCACATGATCCATAATAAATATTATATATTATTATAATAACTATTATAATAAATATATTTATTTTATTATTATTTTATAACCATTATAAAATAACAATAATTATTATTATATTATCCGAATTTCTATTTTTCACTTAAGTGCACCGTACCTTACGGTGTTCCTTTGATTTCTCTATCTCTCATCAAACTGTCCTTATGTGTGTGACCCTGTAGGATTTCGTAACGTTGGTAATTATATTAAATTATATATTTAACATAATAAACAGTAAGCGGTATCTAGCAACACATCACTGCTACCCAAGTCACGAAAATGTCATGTGATCTGACAAAACCTTTTTCGTGATAATATATGTTTGTACAATTACCCTTTTGCCCCTATGTCTATATTGAACACAAGGCATACACTGTGTCATCCTTGTCCAGTTCAATATTGGGCCCTTAGACATTTCTCCTGTTATGCAGGATTGGCAAATTCCATCTAGGACACTCATGTCCCTCAGCATGCTTCGTGGAGTGCCCATCAACTGTCTTTATGATCATCCAGTTACGGATAATGTTTGATCAGCAATAAAGCACCCGACTCTACATCTAGGGTCCATAGTGGTTTCAGGTCGAAGGGTGGTAATACACCATTATCACCATGAGAATAACTTATGACACTTTGCATAACATACTATGTAGTATTCTCATAGCGGGTCAATCCGGTATAAATATTACTCCTAATATTTATACCTATGTCAAGACTTGATAACTCTTTATCCATGATCCATGAGATGTGATCATCAGTCTATCTTCATAATAGTCTCAATGCTTTTAATGTTATCCCACTTTGCAATAAAGCTTGACTACGGATATTTTAAGAATAATGTCTTTATGTTTAATGGGATCTCATGATTAAGTCACACTTAACATTTCATTAAACAAACTAACTATTCTAGGGACTTTATTATTCTGAAAGACAAACATAATAAAGAAATGCCTTTTATTATTAAACGAATAATCCGATACAAGTACCAAAAAGTATTGGCCTCTAGGGCTTACACCAACAGAGGATGGGATACGAGGTTGAGGGAATGTCTTGAGCATGTGATAAAGAAATATGTGCCTTAATTGTATCGGCCTCGGTAACGGTGGCCTGGCTCCGCTCGCGTCTCACAGATGCATGCTGTGAAACTCGTCCAAGTCGCAATATATCTTCTTTGTCTGTCATAATGTCTGAAAGGTATATAACCAAGAAAAAACAATTAGATACAAATAAATTAAAAAAAAAAAACATTTTTTTACTTCCGGATGTGAACATACGAAAAACTTCTGTATATGTATCTACGGAAGAACCCAGAATTTAGAAAGTTTAATTTGTTCTGGAGCTGCATCTACGGAATTACCCTAATGCTAATTTGTTTCGTAGATGTAGCTCCGGAACTTCTTGCAACTACAACAATTACAGCAATGGCGTCCCCTACCCATGAAAATCGGTTTTTTGAAGCCCTGGTCATCCGTTTCAACCAACAAACAATACCTACATTGTCTCTAAACTATGTTTCTAAAACTATCTAAGGATTTCTACCCCTAAAACTATATTCTAACTCGTTTACGGGAAATATTCAAAAATACCTCGAAAACTCGAAAATTACAGATTATATCGAGCTTTAAATGAGTTGAAGTGTCTTGATCGTTGAAATGAATGCTCCTTGTCGATCTTGATTGAAAAAAGTTAAGTTTGGTGGAAAACGCTTTGAGGATTGAGAGAGTTTATAGAGTGAAGAAGATGAAAAATGAAGAATGAGGGAGGAGAAGGGACTCTGGCGCGAATGTATTCCAATTTGTTATGGAGCTATATAAACGGAAACATTATGTAGATGTAGCTTCGAAAAAAACCAACGTTGAGTAAAAAAAACGTGCGTCCAGAGATACATCTCCGGAAGCATAGGGTATTTTTGGAAGCGCACATGGCGCCTAAGAACCCCAAGGGGTGGGGTAAGAATGCTCTTATCACAATCTCTTGGTGAAAATTTAAAAATGTTTTTAGAATTTGGAGATGTATCTTCGGACGTATCTATTTCTTACAAAATTGAACGTAAATGAGTGTTCCCCCTTATTATACTTAATTTTAGAGATGAATTTTCGGATACACCATATTTTTTACGAAAAATTTTGTTTTTGGATATGCATATCCGTAAAGTGTCATGTTGTGTTTTTTAATATTTAGTATGGGGTGTACCTAGATAGACATGCCTAGCAGTCATACGTCAACGATGCAACAAATATGTAAATATCAACAATGTCATTGCTGAGAAAAACAAGTGGAAAATAGAAAAACAATTAAAATAAAATTATAAAAAACTAAAATACAACTAAAAATCAAATAAAATCAAATTAAGAGTCTATAAATTTTTTCAAATTTTTTCGTAAATATGAAAACGGAAAATAAATCAGAGTCGATTTTCCAAAAAATCGAATTTTTTACGCTGGGTCGCGTAAAAGTCAAAAATGCAGGAACGCATGGGCCAAAACGCGAGGATATAATTTTTATGACTCTAATATTGATTAAAATCGACATAAGTCCCCATAATAGCGCTAATTTCAATGAAAAACGAGTAGTAAACAAAGTTTAGGGTTTTTAGAGATGCATCTTCGAATTCACTCCTGAAACTTTCGAATAGCATATTCGAATTAAATTTTGGCAAAAATAGGGTGACTGCTTGATTTACAAAGGATAAGATGATTCAAGGTGCGTCCGGAGATGCATCTTCGAAAATTTCTGAGGGCAATTTCGAGTTTTCAGAAGTGTGAGCCACACCGCAAGGGTGGAAAAGAAATTGTCTTTTATAAAGAATTGAGGATTACGTTTTCCACCTTTAGGTGCTCCCTCACCACCATTAAAAGTCACAAGTGCCCCTAGCGTTCAAAAATATATCTCTAGATGCACCTTTTTTTACACACTCCTCAACACAAATTGATTAGGCACCCTATTTTACTAAAATTTAATTCGAAGATGCATCTTCGTATATTATAAAGGTGGGTCCGAAGATAAATCTCCGTAAACACCATTAATTCAAAATTGTGTGGGTGGTCCATAGATGCATCTCCGAACGCTTTTTTTTTTCTTCATATAATCGTGCTAGACCCTTCCCTTTCCTCCTACATTTTCTAAAAAGTCACTCAACCTAAAAAAATACCTAACAAGTGCTCTTTCTTATTCATTCAAACTTCTCACTCAATCAAACTTCTCATACCATTCTACCTTATTTATTGCAAAGTTACTCACTTCGTTCAAACTTCTTATCCACAACTTTGATTTGGTAAGATTTTCAAAATTCTTTTTTTAATGATGTTTTAGGTAACATAAGTTGTTTAAGCTACATGAGTAGTAGTACAATCAAAATATTTTATCTGAACCATATTTCAGGGATGGATCATCTCACACTTTCCTCACATCACCGAGTGTTGCAGTGAGAATCGTGATACCAAGCTATTGATTAACTTGAATCTTTAATTCTTTAGTTCACAACCGGACTTTAATTTATCCAAAGGAAATGTCTAAAGAAAGAAAGAACCTTTTGCGCGATGTAACAACAACGCTAAGAGATTCGGGGATCGGGGGTTGGTTATGCCTAGGGTAGGTATCTCACATCCTAAACATCTATAGTACTCTACAGAAACCTTTTGTTTGTTTGCATGCTATGTTTGTTAAATGTTTGCTATGGATTAGGATTGGGTAAAGGGTGTAGGTAAAGACCTAGAGATAGTTTCTAAGCTTGCTCACAAAGACATCGCGTCCTCTGCCTACGTATCCTAACTAGGATAGAATCAGAGCAACCGTAGTTCACCTCACTAGGGTTGAAGAACACTTGATTATGATCAAGGTTCAAAGGGGAACAAACATAACAATGTTTGTATAGAGTTTAACAAAACTCTCTAGATCTATGTTGAAACACTCAAGAGGGGAGTAAGTAATCATTATTATGATTCTTACATAGAGTTTACAAACTCTACCCTAAGTTCTAATTGAAAGAGCACTCCTAATAAAGGTGGGTTTTTTAGACTTAAAGCAAAGTCTAATGGCTTATACTAATGGTTCAAGATGACTTCACCAAGTCAAGGGAGAGGGTAATGAACTATCCATGACACAAGGGTCAATGGAGAGACTTTTCCTTTGGAAGGAGAAGGAGAGGCAACTTGGATGAGAATTAAAAAGTTACATCACTTGGGGAAGAAATACTTAACAAAGCAACAAACATTCAAACATGATGAATACAAAGGGTATGGTTACAACCAAGCAAGCATGCATATCACAATAAGCAAGGATTAGAATAATACAATTGGTTACAACCAAGAATGACATATCTTTACGAAGATAAACAACTTAAAGGATACATATTAACAAATATGGAAACGACCATCATGAAAATAAGTCACAACTTAAGATGATCATATTATAAGTTCAAATGTAACAACATTTAGGCATTGATGACAATCAAATATGTAAAGAATGTAAGACATGTTACAATAACTTAAGTTCAATATTTAGGAATATAACAACAAATTCATGGTGACAACCAAAGGAAGGCAAACCTAACATGTTAACTAACACATAGGAATCACATACAAATAAATCTTACAAGATAAATCAAGCATGGTTCAAGAGAAATTCATCAAGACGCAAGGTAACGACCTAAAAACGAACCAACTAACGAGTGGGAAAAAGGCATTGTAAAAACGAGAAGTTTGAAATTTTATTCCACTAAATGAAATTAGACATTAAAATGAACAATTTGCAAAAAGAACGGATTAAAAATAACAAAGCATGCAAAAGTTGAAATTTTCACCCAAATAACCATGTTTTACCCCCCCCCCCCCCCCCCCTAATTTCCATTATACCCATCTTTTCATCATATTTACCAATCTAACCAACTTTGGGTTTTCTTTTTTAAAAATTACAAGGGGGCGCCATAGGTCTTGGCTCCTCCCTTATAAATTATAGGGGGCGCCATCCAAGATGGAGGCACCCTATAATTTATAAAGGGGGCGCCATCCCCTTTGGAGCTCCCTTTATTTCGTTATATTTTTTAATTCTACTATAAATAATATAATTATAATATAATACTATTTTGTACAAATGTTTTGTGTATAAATAGTTAGACTTGTTTCATTCAAACAACACATTGTTTCATCCAAATTTAGGAGAGTGAGTCATGTATCTTAGAAGATATGAGCATGTAATTTTTTCAAGAACGAAACCTCCGATAAGGATGTTGTTTTAGAACATCCAGACTTTAGAGCAACTACGAAGAAATTTGAATCGGTGGTTAGAAGGAGACATTCCAAATGGTGAAAGCATTAGGAGTATTGAAAGACTTGTCTCGTACTTCTCTGTTGAAGACGGAAATATACGGCGGGAGTGGGTGCGAATTAGAGATGACAACGCAGTTAGGTAAATGATGTTTGGAACTGATGATATTACTTTGATTGTTGTAATAGCTTAGTTTATGTTGCAACAATCGTTAATTTTTTATGTTGCTCTAGCAGTATTTCATTTTGTTTATGTGTAATCAGAAGTTGTTATAAATATTAAATTCCAAGATTACACATTTTTTTAATGACGAAATTAAATCTATCTAGAACTGGTTCCAACATTTGGAAAATTAGTCCTCGTATGCCCGGGAAGACGACATATTCCGCATAGTCTTTCTATTTTCTCGGTTGTATCCATTTCAGTTGTAATTCGCGTGCTCTTGGGGCGGCTCTTTTTGTTTCGTCTCATATTTTCGTTGTGGTAAATTGTGTCTCCATGATAGGTTGGCAAATATTCCTCACTAGCTACCACTGGAAAACTGTTACTGTAGATACCAAATAAGTTCACGACCTTGTAAACTTCTGATAGTTGCAAGAATGGATCGTGACGAGCACTAGAACATGCGGCAATGACATGTGAACAAGGCATGCGGAAGGTTTGAAACTTTCCGCAGTCGCACCCGTTTTTATGAAGTTCCACCATGTAGTGTCCCATTAGCCGACCCTCGTTGTGATCCATTGTCTCATCAACAATGAAGCTGTAATCGTGACGATCAAATGGTCTAACTCGATGTGAGGCCACCTTAGAAGTTTCATCCTTCATATATTTCATACTGGATTCGCTGAATATTTGCCCTGATTCCAAAACAGCGCTCCATTTTTTGCCTCTTGCCGCAAATAGTGACCCCAATCTGTAATAGGTTGCTCTTACCAACGCAGTGATGGGTAAGTTTCTAGTTCCCTTAAATACGCCATTTAGGGATTCTACTAGATTTGTGGTCATGTGACCCCATCGGGCTCCTCCATCAAAAGCCCTTGTCCATTTCTCGACTGGAATGTTATCCACCCACCTTAATGCTTCCGCGCTTGACAATCTTATATCTTCGCGGTAATACATGAATGATGGTTGGTTTAAGGCATACCCAGCGTTCACAACTTTTTTGCGGAGATTTCTGTCTTTCATTTCCCGCATAAAATTCTGAGCAATGTGTCATATGCAGTAGACATGGACAGACGGAGGATTATGCCAACCATTAGCAGGATTGTTGTAAGCGCTCACAATAGAGGCATGTCTGTCTGAAATCAGACATAAGTTAGGTTGAGGAGCGACATATGTTCTGAGATTTCTGAGGAAGAAACTCCAAGCTTCACCTGTTTCACCCTCGACCAGGGCAAAGGCAATCAGAAATATATTATTATTTTCGTCTTGTGCAACTGCCATCAACAATGTTCCTTTGTATTTTCCATACAACCATGTTCCATCGACTTGAATAACCGGTTTGCAGAACGCAAAACCTTTGATACATGGTTGAAATGCCCAAAAGAGACGAGATAATATCCTACTACCATCAACACATGTCGACTTCATGGGCCGAAATGATGCAATTTCTTGAAGACGACACGGTCGCCCCAACTCCACCATAAAGACGACCAAGAAACGTACGTAATCGACCGAAATATTATTTATTAAATATTTTTTAACTTATTATATAATAAAAACTATTTTCAAAATTCGTATTTAAGGGAGGAGCCAAAGGGGATGGTGCCCCCTTTATAAATTATAGAGTGCCTCCATCCTGGATGACGCCCCCCTATAATTTATAAGGGAGGAGCCAAGGCCTATGGCACCCCCTTGTAATTTAAAAAAAAAAACAAAGTTGGTTAGATTGGTAAATATGCTGAAAAGATGGGTATAATGGAAATTAGGGGGGGGGGGGGCGGAATATGGTTATTTGGGTGAAAATTTCTGCAAAAGTTATGAATTTTTGAATTTTATGAAAATAAAATAAACAAGCAATAAAAATAAAATGACCATGGGAGAGGTTGAACCCAGGCCCCCTTGGTTTACAAACTCAGGACTTACCAATTGGCCGCCAAGCGCGCGTGTACAAGGAAAGGAAAGGAAGAAACATAAAATAAACATGGTAATTGAAAATAAAATAACCAAAAGAGTTGATATCCAAGGATTGAACTCAGGTCAGGCAGGTAAAGGGGTATAAGGTGCGCAAGCTTCTACCACTGGGGTGGCTATACATCTAAGTATTTAGCCACCCCCATAAATAGATAAACCTATCCATGATTGAATTCTGGGCAACAAACAAACCAACAAAACCAAATGCGTGAAGGATCCAAACTTGATAAAAACAACTCCAAATTTAACAAAATTTGAGCCTAACATGATTGTTTTTTAACAAGGATGAAGATGGTAACAACCAAATTGTGAAATGATGCCTCAAATAAAAAACACGATTGTAAACGTACATTGGTCATTTGAGATGCATTAAGGAAAACCAAACCAGTTCTAAGTACATACACACCCAAAAGACATTGCACACAAGTCATACACATGATAACAGATGGATTACATACTTAGGGCTCAGTCATAGATCAACACAATTGAAAATGGTTCATGGATTGCAAATATAGCATGAAAATGAAGGCAAGTTGTTAAGGATACAGATGGAAATGCTCAAATCATACATATACATGGCCTACCAATTCTGAACATGTTAATGATGCTCTTAATGTTCACAAACCAAATAAGCGTGCTCATGTAGAAGAAAGTAATGTGATGAAGAAATGGCAACAGTGTTGGCTTAGTGAGTGAACTTGTAAAATAGTGAACTTGTACTCTTAAACAACAAAATCAAATGATTTCAAAACAAGACCAAGTTGTTAAAATCTTAAACAGACAAAAGTTACAAACATGTACATATGTGGCTGATTTTAAATGGTATTGGGAAAAGTCAAGGCTCATAAAAACAGTAGGCAAGCAGCAGGCCAGGGCCAAAGTGGCCCTGCTGTCCAGATTTCAACCAAACATGGATGCATACAAAACTTGATCAGAGCAGAACAAGAAAGATCATGAAACCTCAACCAAACTATTTAAAATGCAATGAGAAACAAGAAGATAACAATCAGAATGCTAAGCTCAAACACCAAACAGAATTGTCATGCCATAAGCCAAGTGAAATTGAAAAATGAAATTTGAAAGTCATGTCATGAAATAAACACAAACAGGCTGAACAAACCTCACACACAAACTCAAAACATATTATTAAGTGTTTCCACACTTCAAGATTTGCCACAAACCCAACAGAAAAGAAAGTGACATGTTAGCTGCTCAAACACACATGAAAACGCATAATAGAAGACATGTCATGATTGGAAAAGGTTTAGACAAAACAAACACCACACACAAGTTTCAAACATGTCTATGAATGATTCTAACACTTAAGGATGAACATGGAAAGCATACAACAAAAATTGTTTATCAAGTTGCAATTGTAACACAATGGTGTCGCTACCGTGAAAATAAGGTGCCGGCAAAACAGAAGAGTCGCCACCTTTCGTTATTTATCCCTTAGACCGGGAAAGGAAACGATCGGAAAAACCAGACGAAAAGGTATAAGACAAGGTCATCGCAACCATGTCTGGGTTCGGGAGTCGATTACGCAAGGGGAAGGTATTAGCACCCCTCACGTCTATCGTACTCGATGGGATCCATGCTTGTTATGTTTATCTGAAGGTTTGGTTTAACTATCTACCTATCAAGGCTGGTCTGAAAAGAAAATAAAAATGACTCGGCAAAGCGTCACACTTTATGCCTACGTATTCTCATCAGAAAATGAGAAATTAGAGTCAACGTAATTCGGCTAACTACAGGTTACAGGGAAGGTGGCTCGCCAATACGTCAGTATTGTGCCTACGTACTCTCAACAGATATGAGAGATCAGAGCTTACGTAGTTCGGGATGATACGGATTACGGAGGTTCAGATTCATCTGTTTTCGAGTAGGGTTAACAAACAATTCCAGCAGTTTGGTGTACACAGCTCGACCCTTGGAGACATAGGCGTTACCGTTTGCGGTAGAACTGGGAGTTAACGACACTCTTTTCTTCAGAAAAGCCTCCTTTGAATTATGGGCCCATGGGGCAAAAAGGTTTGAAGTTTGTTTTCTGTCTTTTACGGAAGAACTGTTTTTTATGGATGTTTGCAACCAATATCGTACTAGAGATTATGACCTGAGAGTGAATGCGTCGCATGTCACCCAAAGGGTGCCATACTAAACATTCAAGCTGTTGAAAAGAAACTCTCCAACAACCCTTTCGCAAGTAGCTTAAGGCTCGTAACGTACGACATCAGTCAACCTTTATTACTGTATTTTAATTTGTTTTGAGATGAGAAGAGAACGAACTCTATGGGGAGACTATCAAGTCCTAATGTTGTCATGCCAAGGATTCATCCTATGGTTGAGGTTTGAAACAGGGAACTCCTAGAAGTTATCATGCATAGGTTTCAACCTGAAGTTCTAATCATCACTTCCTTATCAAAGGAAGTGAGATTCTTAGGGGATCATGGCAATGGGATACAGAAACAGATAAAGCATCAGCTAAACAGTAAACAGATATACAGATAAACAGTAAAGATGCATATGCAATGCAGCAATACAAGCAGAGGGAGACTCACTCAACCTCTTAGCAATCAAGCAAAGAAAAACAGACAAAACAGACAAGAAGAGGGAGCTCACTCAACCTCTATTATGCAAATACGTCAATTAGAAAAAGAAAAACAACACACAAGCAAGGGGATGATCACCTCAACCCTTAAGGCAAACAAGCAGAGGGAGACCCACTCAACCTCTTAATGCAGTCATGCACCTGGCTTGAAATAGTCTAAACATGCCCTATCCTAATGCAACACACCACTCAATCAATGAATGAGGAGAAGGACTTATGCCAAATAATGGATTCATCCACAAGTAATCATACAAGGCTTCTATCCTAAGGAAATAAATTAATGATGGGATGCATGGTGTATACCAAAGGTATCCACCATGATGTTCAACCAATCATGGATAATCAGGAAATGAGATGATACATGGTGTATACCAAAGGTATCCTCCATGATGTTCAACCATTCATGGGAGATTGAAATGAAGGGAAGCATGGTGTATGCCAAAGGCATCCACCATGACACTCTACCATTCATGGGAGATTGAAATGAAGGGAAGCATGGTGTATGCCAAAGGCATCCACCATGACACTCAACCATTCATGGGAGATTGATCTTCCTAACACTCTTAAGGGGGAACCCTACGATTTAGTTAAGGATCACCTAAACTAAAAGGGATTAAAGCTCTATAAAGTCCTACTCTAAGCTCTAACTAAGTATCAACCTAGTCTTAATCCTATCAAGGAGTAATTCAAAGCCTAGAGTTGTCTAAAGATCCATCTTTAGTGCTAAACTACAAGCTAAGCTAAGATTAAGGTCAACTAACAACATTAATTGATAAAATAAGGGAATAATAGAAAATCACTTCTAAAAATTCTAAGGAAAATATTACACCTTCCTACATGTATCAACATTCTATGGTACAAAAATCAGGGGCTAAACCTAAATCAAAAGACTCAAATTAAGTCTAAAACCTCAAGGATACAATAAAAGGATCCATCCATGAACACTCCTAAACAACTACCCTAAAATCCTATTTAGAATTATCTAAAAATCATAACAAAAATCACACAACATCATCAACATGTCTACAACCAACATATAAAATTTCAAGTCTTAACTCTATACCAAACTCCAGAAAAAAAAATTAGCAAGAAACTATGCAGTTTTTGGCATTTTTATTATCCAATTAAAGGAGAAAAACGAAATTAAATTGAAAATTAAACAAAAATAAAATCTAATTGCACACAAAAATCCCATACATGATGAGGATCATCCACTAAATTTTTCATAATTTTCTAAGCATTTTTATTATTTTTTTCTCGAATTAAAAAGAATGAAGCAATTAAAGAAGAAATAAAAAACAATTAAAGGAAATAAAGAAATGCAGAAAAATCTACAGCCATGAGATCAGTAGACTAAGTCAAGCCATCCAAGGGACAGGAGAGTGACAACATATTAATGAAGTCCAAGTAATCTCATGAGATTAGTCAAAGAAATTTCATGGTAGAGACTAATCATGATCGCAAATGATGATGGTAATCGCATCGGACGATGGAAAAGTCATCTTCTCCACTTCATCTTCCCCAATTTGCCGGCGAGATTCCGGCCACCGTCCCCCTACCGCCGGCGGCCGCGCGGCTCCCCATAACAACGTGGCGTCTCCATTTTTCCACCGTTGCAAGGAATCCAAATCTACCACTTATTTTAACTTTCCTCCATTAAAACTCAAGAAGCCATGGACATCAAGAATCATCATGAAATTTCAACTCTCACAAAACTCAAAATTTAAACCACTAATATCTTCCTCTCACTTCCTACATCAATAATATCCTATTTTTTTTCATTTTCATCCATTATCCAAAGAGATATTCGAACTACAACTTGGGATGCCATGGTAAAAATTGTCATAAAACTTCACCAAACCAATTCTAAATCCATCTAGAG
This sequence comes from Lathyrus sativus, assembly GCA_963859935.3. Taxonomy (NCBI): domain Eukaryota; kingdom Viridiplantae; phylum Streptophyta; class Magnoliopsida; order Fabales; family Fabaceae; genus Lathyrus; species Lathyrus sativus. The sequence continues at coordinate 397,846,347 of OZ012739.1, read as the reverse complement.
TTCAATACTAACTTAACCGCATGTTCAAACTAACTTAATTATGCTTAAACTAAGAAAAAAAATTGAGAAACAAGAACCTTATCGGAAGCTTAGAATTTGGTGTTCTTGAGGGCGAATTCTTCCTCCAAAAGGTGCAGATTTCTTCAATGGATAATGATGAACAAGTTTAGATGCTTGGTTGATCTTGAAATCGCTCCAAACTCCAAACTCGAAAATCCACTTTCAAGCTTCTTACACAAATTGCTCTAACTGCTTCTCAACCGAAAATGGCACTAGAAACTTCTGAAAATGATCCATAATCAATTTATATTTTGTTTGAAACCTTTGGAGGCTCATTCATGGCCCAATTTGTGATTTCCAACTTTCAAGTTTTTCTCAAAAATTCCCTTATGGCATGCATGAATTGGCTCTGTTCTTGCTCTCAATCCACTTCATTTTTCTTACTTGAGATTTATGGAGTGTAAATGAATTAATTTGCTCCTTTGATTTCAACCAAAGATGTGAGTTGGAAGTGTTACTTTATCATGAAGTAATCCACCAAATGACCATGTTATGAGTATCAACTCAAAAATGTAATAATGCCAAATGGTTTAGAATATCATTTCCAATCAAAATGAGTATTAGCTTGGCTTGAAAACATTCAAATCACAATTGTTTTGAATTTTTTTCATTTTAATTCATTAAAATGGCCTTTTTTTGTAAAATTTCTTCAACCAATGATTGCTCTAATCTATATCGATGGTTGCTTGGGTCAAGGTTGGACTAAAAATATCATTTTGAGTAACTTTCAAGTTGAACAAAACTCCATTTGAAGCTTGCAAGATAGTGAAATGGACTCATAATTCAAAATGACCTGTAATGTCCAAATACCCAAAATACCCTTGATTTGTCAAAGCCATAACATGAGTTCTACAAATCCACTCATGGACTTCTAGTACTTTATGGAAAGCTAAGAGAATAAGGAACAACATTCATGTTTACCAAAAGTTCATAGGAACCATCCTTCTAGGGCAAAAGTGTCATGCAAGTTGGGTAACTTTCAAGCTCCAAATTCACATGCCTCAGATGACTTGTAACTTGTTTGGCTCATAACTTGAGTTCTATAAACCCTATCAAGGACTTCTAGTACTAAAATTAAATCTAAGATCATGCCCTACAACAATCATGTTAGGGTCAAGATGAGATGAAGATCATATCTTAAGTTAAATAGCCTGGAAGTCAGGGGTCAAGCTAGGGGATTTTACACTGTCAAGTCTTAGAAACCCTAGACTGAAACTTCTCAAACTCTTCAATCATGATAAGTTAAACTTGGAATCATACTTAGAACATCTCAATGTATCCATCCATGGTCACATGGCTCTTGAATTAAGTCTCAACCTTCTTCAAATCCTCAGTTGACTTAGGGTTGACCCAGTCAAACCCTAGCTGCACCAATCATGGCTGAGGCTTCTTAGTCTTGCATAAGAACTTGTCTGAGCTCCCACATGAACTTCAACATTTCTCATGAGCTCTTTCAAGACTTCAAGTCCAACTTTATGGCTTCAAAATCATCTTATGGCTTTCCACAGCTCTCAAGTTAGGAGACACACTCTTGGTTTCAACCACTCTCTCTGAGGCTCTTTTAACTTCTCTGACAAGGATATCAACCCTTGAACACTTGAATAACCTTCTTAGCTAGCTTCACAGTCTTGTGTAGCTCTTAATTGGTAATCATACCTCTTGATCTCCTGCATACATGTCAATGAAGTGCAAATAATAATGCTAATGTGAATGAAATGAAACATAAGCTAGGTAAAGAAAAGTTGGGCAAATTTTGGGGTGCAACAGCTGCCCCTATTCAAACGGCTTAGACCTGAATGGGTGAGAAGCGAACGGCTCTCAAACAATCCAGGTAAAAGACAGTTGAATACCAACAAACCTGGAAATTTTCCAACTGCACAAGTACACGATACTCTGATGGGGACAAATCTTCGGAAACTGAAATAATAGTTGCACGACAACTAGCTAGAGAAATACTGATCTGAATCTCCGTCAGGATGATTCTCTGATTCAACGTAGATCTTCGTCCTCAAATCATCAAGGGATCACCGGTTACACGGTAACTGATGATTTTCTAACCGTACAGGTAAACGGTATTCTGATTGGTAGGAACATATTCGAAACTGAGCATGACAGTTGCACGGCAACTCTGCTGGGGGACTGGTCACACGATAATTGGTGAAGGATAGCTGGATTCCTTATCGTCGCCTATGGACTCATCATGTCGCTAGGAACGTCAATAGTATCTTTGTCGGACTTCATCAGTAAGTTAATAAGGGATCACTGGTTACTCGGTAACTGGTGAATGATGGTTGATTATGTCGTCGGGCATTCTGCGCCACTACAGAAGAATTCCTTATCGTCACCTATGGACTCATCGTGTCACTAGGCACGTCGACAACATCTTTGTCGGACTTCATCAGTAAGTCAATAAGGGATCACCGGTTACTCGATAACTGGTGAATGATGGCTGATTATGCCGTCGGGCATTCTGCGCCACTGCAGAAGAATTCCTTATCGTCACCTATGGACTCATCGCGTCGCTAGGCACATCGACAACATCTTTGTCGGACTTCATCAGTAAGTCAATAAGGGATCACTGGTTACTCGGTAATTGATCAATGATGGCTGATTATGCCGTCGAGCATTCTGCGCCACTACAGAAGAATTCCTTATCGTCACCTATGGACTCATCGTGTCGCTAGGCACGTTGACAACATCTTTGTCGGACTTCATCAAAAAGTCAATAAGGGATCACCGGTTACTCGGTAACTGATGAATGATGGTTGATTATGTCGTCGGGCATTCTGCGCCACTGCGGCAGAAGGATTCCTCGGGACTCATCAGGTCATTAGGAATTTTTTTAACAATCATGTTAATTATGCCGTCGGGCATTCATAGAAAATCTCGGGCGTCAGCCGGACTTCGTTAGCAAGTCTGAAATAGAATCCTCGGTCAATCATGGACCCAATAGGGATATCTATTCCTTCTCCATCGGGCACTCCGCGTCAGCTGGGAGAACTGTTTCGACATCGCAGTCGGACTTCATCAGTAAGTCAGGAAATATAATCCTTAATCGATCACGGACCCATAAGGATATATATTCTTTTGCCGTCAGGCACTCTGCGTCAGCCGAGAGAACTGCTTCGACATCGTAGTTGAACTTCATCAGTAAGTCAGGAGATTTGGCCTTACTGCCAGACTTCAATCACCAAGTCTTCAAGGGAAATTTCAACTTCTCTGTTTAAGACCTGCTGGGGATGACACATCTCTGCTGGAGATTCTGGAGAACTATCAAGTAACTCTGCTTTGGGAATTTCGGAATTATCCTGTATGAATAAACTCTGCTGAGGAAATCAAGAATCATCCTGAATAAACAACTTCGTCGGGGACTTCAAGAATCCTCCTGAACCAATAACTCTGCTGGAGATTCCAGGAATCATCCTGAGCAAACACTCTGCCGGGGACTCTAAGCATCAACTTGAGCAACTAAATTTGGCGACTTCACTGGGGATTTTAAGAGTCATCTTAAGCAAACCAGTTCGCTGGGGAATTCAAGAATCATCTTGGATAAATAACTCCGCCGGGGACTTCAAGAATCATCTTGAGTAAACAACTTCGCTGGAGGAACACCTGCAAAACAAGAACGGTAATGACCTAGCTCATGTTTCATATGCATATGTTTAACAATGGCGCAATGCTCCACGCGATGGAAATGCTACACATTTTTAGGGTAAATGCTATGCAATCATGCAAAATGTTATGACCCCATCAGCAAAATAAATGCTGAAGGGGGAATCCTCCTGTCAGGGAGAAAGAACCACTCTGGTGGAGGAAGGAATCATCCTGCCGAGGGGAAGAAGTCACACCAATCTCAATCAGACTAAACCTGGGGATACGAACTCCAGACGACTGCTGCAGGGGAATGAAGTTCTACGAGACTCTGAACTCGCTCAACGAGGTGTACGAACCACAATCTGCTAAGGGAAACGATGTGAATCGCGGAAATAAACTGCACGGCCTTCGCAGCTAAAAACTTTCCTGGAGATCACGACTCCGATGGGGAAATACAACATCAGCTATTCAGTACTCTCTACTGGGGAAAACCAATCATGGCCTGAACACTCTCCAAGAACTCGGCTCTCTTGGGGAACTGCAAACTTGGCGGAGGATAGGCAACCAGACGTTGGAATAAATCCTACCTGCCGAGGAGAGTACAACTCTGTGGGGAATTTCAATTCCGCTGGAGCCTTCAGTCTAGATTATCAGAAGCCGAACACTTGCGAATAGTCTTCTACGAGAGAACTGCACACTGACCTAATGCTGGGAATGGGTATACGCTTCGGCGCATGACTCAACTGGGGAGATGACGATCCTTCATGGGATACACCTGATTAGGGGAATCTATCTCTGCTTGGGGAGACATATCAATGCTTACAATCCCATATTTTGACTCTGTGGGGAAACACCGCTGAACTTGCTGGGGAAGAAAGAATCCTCCTACTTGGAAAACATGCCATGAAACGAACTCGAGATGGCTTGCCCCAGAATCTTCCGACAACTTCTGACAAACTCTGACAATCTATGCCAACACGGGGAGGAACAACCCTTTTGCTTTCAGTTTTTTTTGTCCCAGCCTGTGGGATCTCTGTGGGGATGTTCCTTGAAAGGAAATCTGCAATCTCTGCACCCGGATCTGCCTCAGCATCTTGAACCTCACAAAGGTGCTTCAAGTTAATAACCTTCGGGCTAAGGATGACTTCGACGCTCTCGGGGTGACCTGCCCCAGTCTTGTCATGACTTTGCCCCTCATGGGCTGATCTGTGGGGAGTAGTACCCTTGGCTGCGAGAGATTCATCAAATCTCGACCTGATTGCCCCGGATTAACGATTTCTGGATGGCTGACTCCCATACTGTGATCATTTGACATAGCTTGCCCCGGTTCACCGGAATACTCAGGCGTTCTGCATTCTGTCCTAATCAAATCCTTCCATCGTGGAAACTTTCCTGCTGTCAAGCGCTTACTCGCTAGTAAAACAAACTGTTCTGCATAAAAGACATATCAAATGCAATGGATATGGCAGTTTTCAAAAATCCATTCCTGTTCACTGGGAAAAAATTTACGACATAAAAATATATGAAATCATTCATCAACATGTCAATACTAAGATAGCGTTGCATTGGGAATCCTATCTAGGAGTCAGTTCCGATGCGATCTTTACCGAAGTATGCTTTCGCAATAAACCTATTTCAATTAGGTATTTTAAAGGTTGTAACATGGTCTGGTTCACGGTTTAAGAAAGAAAGGATAAAGGCTCAAAATTCATTTTAACCCACCCATTCTCCTTGATGTTCTCCGATCCTACGTTCAGCTAATTCGACCTTAGCGTTCACCTTTCAAAGGTTATATGACAGGAGTGACGGTTCAGGAAACCACAAGTTTTCGGAGTGACATTTACTCTCTTTTCGTCTTTTGGTGTCCGGAGCCACACGATTTCGTTCTCGTTTGGGGATTTTTCTTTTGCAATCTTTTTCGCTTTTCGTTTTTTCGTTTTCCCCTAACTTTTTCTTGGACTAACTCTTTAGAGTTTCTTCAGTTTTAAAGTCCAGCGGGGTACCCTAGTTTTTTCCTAAGTCGCTTACTTTCAAGATTCGACTTAGCGGGCTTTTCTTTTTTCTCTTCTTTTTTTTTTGGAACAAATCATATGGCATCGGCTCGTATGACTTGTTAAAGAGATTGTGACTGTTTCACTCCTGATCGGCTAGGTTTAACCATCATGGTTTATTTTTTTTTAGGTACGACCTATATCGGTGTCATTGATCCTCGAACGGACACTCCTTGTTGTAATTTGAACGCTTGGTCAAATCAACTGACACCTACCCTGCCCCGGGTTAAGATTGAGGGTTTTTTATCTTCAGAAAGAAACTCCTACAACTAGGCTCAAAGGGGTTAACAAGGGATTCTCTTCCTTATATCTCCGGTGTTTGGGAATTGAAATAATGCCTATACATCATCAACAGGTTTTTTGTTCAAAAGCATAGCATCGGAAGCTTACGCATCATTGGATTTCGTCATCCTCCCCGGATTCCACTTAAACAAGCGTTTGAAATAAAAGAAAGCAATAGAGTGAACACAAATGGATTAGTTCAAAACATGCATATTTATTTCATCATCCATATCAATTGAAAAATAATCATGCTTTACAAGCGCAATTTGCAATTCTACAGGAAAGAAACTACAAATGTAAAGAAATGACATGATAAAATGCGGATTGCCAACTTTCGGGGAACTGGGCTTTCACACTTATTTGCTGCTGAGGGGAGCTACCCTTGAAGTCTTCAGACTCAATCAGAAGAACGACTGCTGTGAGGTCGACTCTGATTCGGGCTCCGATAGTTTTGCTGCCACGGAGCGAGAGGTTGCCGATTCTGTATGGCAAAAGCAATACGGAGACGAGGTTTGACCTAGTGAAGATCCTCTTTGTTCAGGGGTTTTCATCCTGGAGCTCGACCCAGGAACATGAAAAAGTTGCGGGCAAGGCGATTCAGACCTCAAAGACCGCGGGATATACTCCTGATCCTTCTCATCTTCAGATGAGATCATGGGAACATCCATCTCTCTTGCACGATAAGAGATGAATTTGCCTGATGCTTTCATGCCGCCCGACACGAATTCAATTGTTCTTGACTCAATCATGTCTTAAACCTTATGCTTAAAAGCTCTACAGTTCAATATATCGTGCCCTGGTGCTCCAGAGTGGAACTCACAACGGGCGTTCACGTCGTAGTCGGGTGGCAGTTGTCCAGTCATTGGAGCCAACATTCGAAGTTTAACCAACTATAGTTGGAGCAGGAGTTACAATAACTGGTCATAATCCATCAGGATTAGATCGAGGATTCTGTCAGATAGTCTCCTCTTTTTACCCTGTCTTCTAGGGTTGTCTTGCGGAACCGGACGTGGCTGCTGACGGGAAACGTTTCGAGCTTCATGATGCGCAGAGGATCTGTTAGGCTTATCATGCCTTGGTGCGGGTTCGTCAGATACCCGTGGAGCAAGTATGTCGGCTGCAGCCTCAGGCTTTTGCTCACATTCTCTTAGGAGTATGTTCTTTAGCACTTCCGCCATCAGGCCCACCTGATTCTTCAGCTGGTTATTCTCCTCTTTGAGCACCTGCATGTCTCTCATGAGCTGCCCCATCTGGCCTTGGACCTCCCTCAACTCTTCTTGAACCTGTTCCATTGCTCGGATCAACTTGAGACAAACCTGAAACAACCTGTATCAACAGAGGGTTAGGAAAACAGCTCGAGGTACCTGTTATGCAAATGATTCATGCAAATGCAAACGTGTGTCTGTGCCTTAGGGAGATTCCCCCCTGATCCTAGTTTCCGAGACAAATAAAGTCTAACATCCATTCATGGAAAGAAATCCTCATAGATTTATCCGAAAAACCCGCGCGGGTAGTGTACAACTGTGATCACATACAAATGAAGCGACAATCGTGACTCCAACCAACGGGCCTGGTGGTGATCAGCATATCAATGCATAAAATGTATAAAGAAATACAAAGAAATCAAGTGCGACTACAGACATGGAAATCCTCTAGTAACTTCTTTGTAGCGGGATGATCAGGCTGAGTAAGCAGGCCCTGGATCAGCAAATCCCTCTGCCTGATGGAATCTGGGAGGTTCTCGGCAACGTCCCTATAACCACCTTCTTCAGAACGGTTTTCCACTATACTCCTCTTAGCATCAGCCCAGAGTTGACAATCCATCAGGTTTGCCTTGGTCTCAACCAACCTATACTGGACATCTCGTTGCAGTGAGGCTTCAGCCTCTATCTTCTTGTCTTTGACTTCAATCTGAGCTTCTAACTGGGCTATCTATTGCTTTAGTTTTTCTTCCCGCTCCTTGTGGCTAGTCAAAGTGTTGTTCCACAACTTCTCGTACCGGGTCAACTTTCGGTATGCCTTATCCAGCTCCTGCTTTTTGGTGGTCAAAACCCCGTGCACTGCCTTCAGGTCCAACCCAAGATGCTCCCTAGAATCAGTCTCTTTGGTCATATTAGCGCCCAAGTGGTTGATCAACTCTGTCTACTTCTTGTAGGTGCGTACGACTTCGTTCTTTTCTCTCTGAAGTTGAGCAATCCCTTTCTCCAACTCTTCGTTGGCTTTTCGTAGCTCTTCTTTCTCGTGGAGTACCTGGTTGAACTTCTGAATATCAACTGTGGTAGGATCTTTGTACATGGGAGGATACAATGGTTCCACTGCAGGAAACGACATTAGAAACTTGGCGGCTCTTTCTCGGACCCAAGCCACATATGGATCAAAGGCCTTGTTGTTGCTTTTTCCTAGCAAGACTTTCCCCTTTCAGTGAATTTTGCTCCAAGCATTCTGTACCTTAACCAAAGTGTCACCTTCAAGCAACCCTGTGAGATACAGAGATTCCTGTAGCTCTTCCTCTTCAAGAGGACCTCTTAGTGCATACCCAAATTGTCGTACTAGCGGAGAGGGATTGTAGTTGATACATCTATTCCTCCCGACCAAGGGGATGTTAGGGAAGCCACCGCAGCTATACACGATATCTTTGCCCGATAGATCTCTATCAAACCAGATAATATTGTCAGCAGACAAACCCATCAAACGTGCAGGCTAGGGTGAAGACTCAGCAAAATCAATGAACGGACCCTTCTTAGGAAGATGGCTAGCAAACCACTTATACAGTAAAGGGGCACAACATGCCACGTTCTTCCCTTTTCTGTTTTCATTCTTGCTATGGATTGAGTGGTAGACGTCTCCGAGGAGAGTGGGCCCTGGATTCCCAAGCAAATATGTGGCGGGCACCCATGCTTATGAAGTCTGGATGACTTGGGAATAACACGATCCCATAAATGCAAAGGGCTGAGAAGGCATTGAATACATCCCAGCGACCTTTCTTGGCAAACTTTCGGGCTTTTCCATCAGGAAAGGCAAAGAGAAACCATCAACTCCAATCTTTCTGAACACCATCCCCTTCAATTCTGAATCATCTACATGAAGAGCGGTAGTCAACTTACCCAAGTCAGGTTCACCATCAATACGGTAATAAGGCATCTGATTCAACAAAGGTACCCCAAACAAGTCCGAATACTCCTCCAAGGTCGGAGCTGGGACATAGCCTGGGAAAACGAAGCATCTGAGCCGCGGGTCGTAAAACTGCAGAAGCGCGTAGAGGCCATTCAACTCGTACGTAGAAAGCTTACACACAATACCCAGAAGTCTCCCATAACTCTTTTTGAAATTCTCCATCACTGTCTTATCTGCTAAAGAAATCAGAGCTCGCAACTCTCGGAGGTCAGGTGTTGGTAGCTTGTAAGCCACAGTCTTCTTCAGAGATTCCATATTAGCCATGAGGATCAAGATCACTAGAACCAGGGGAGAAATATGCACCTGCAACACAGACACACGGTAATGATATGCAAATGAGGATTCAAAAATGCAAGATGCAATCATGCAGCAGGAGATCAAGAGCGTTGTTGAGGAGACCAAGGCTCTGTATCAACAAAACCACAACACTGCTCTGACAACAAAACCCTGAAGAGGACCAATAATTCTGCTATGTCAAGAACAAACATATCTCTAATGATAAGAACCCTCTGAACCCAACAATACTGATTCACTGTCAAGAAAACCAGGTAGTCTGAAGGTTAAGGTTTCCTGCAATAGCCCGACCCTGCTCACAGGTATGGACCTAATCACGGATAAAGTACGCCATCCTATGCGTTTCCCAGCGTCACAGACTTTCAAGAAACGATGATACGATACCTAGAAGGTGTGGCATCATCATCTCTTGAAGCGGCCTCACTTAACTGAGTCACAAATGATCGGTCCCCAGGGTCGACAATCCTCCAAACCAATAACCCCTCAAGCCCAAAGGGCTGGAAAAGAAGTCAACCGGGAGAATCTCATCTGAGCGTGGATTTCATGAGAAACTAGTGCCTGCAAAGTAAGCACGCGCCCACTAATTTCCACAACTAATGCTGGGTACACTCAAGCCTGAGTCTGGCTTATCACTCATCAGAGCCCCTCCCACAACAACACAGATAATCATATCATACGGGAAATAAAATGCAGAAGGTAAAAATACGATAAATAAACACAACCCAACAAGGTAAACACGCAAGTGCTAGGATTGACTCGCACAGGGGACGTTGGTTTCCCCAGCAGAGTCGCCAACTTTCACTACCGCGAAAATAAGGTGCCGATAAAACAGAAGAGTCGCCACCTTTCGTTATTTATCCCTCAGACCGGGAAAGGAAACGATCGGAAAAACCTGACGATAAGGTATAAGACAAGGTCATCGTAACCATGTCTGGGTTCGGGAGTCGTTTACACAAGAGGAAGGTATTAGCACCCCTCACGTCCATCGTACTCGATGGGATCCACGCTTGTTGTGTTTATCTGACGGGTTGGTTTAACTATCTACCTATCAAGGCCGATCTGAAAAGAAAATAAAATGACTCAGCAAAGCGTCGCACTTTATGCCTATGTATTCTCATCAGAAAATGCGAAATCAGAGTCAACGTAGTTTAGCTAACTACGGGTTACGGGGAAGGTGGCTCGCCAATACGTCAGTATTGTGCCTACGTACTCTCAACAGATATGAGATATCAGAGCTTACGTAGTTCGGGATGATACGGATTACTGAGGTTTAGATTCATCTGTTTTCGAGTAGGGTTAACAAACAGTTCCAGCAGTTTGGTGTACGCAGCTCGACCCTTGGAGACTTAGGCATTACCGTTTGCGGTAGAACTGGGAGTTAACGACACTCTTTTCTTCAGAAAAGCCTCCTTTGAATTATGGGCCCACGGGGCAAAAAGGTTTGAAGTTTGTTTTCTGTCTTTTACGGAAGAACTGTTTTTTATGGATGTTTGCAACCAATATCGTACTAGAGACTATGACCTGAGAGTGAATGCGTCACATGTCACCCAAAGGGTGCCATACTAAACATCCAAGTTGTTGAAAAGAAACTCTCTAACAACCCTTTCTTAAGTAGCTTAAGGCTCGTAACGTACGACATCAGTTAACCTTTATTACTGTATTTTAATTTGTTTTGAGATGAGAAGAGAACGAACTCTATGAGGAGACTATCAAGTCCTAATGTTGTCATGCCAAGGATTCATCCTATGGTTGAGGTTTGAAACAGGGAACTCCTAGAAGTTATCATGCATAGGTTTCGACCTAAAGTTCTAATCATCACTTCCTTTGAGATTCCTAAGGGATCATGGCAATGGGATACAGAAACAGATAAAGCATCAGCTAAACAGTAAACAGATATATAGATAAACAGTAAAGATGCATATGCAATGCAGTAATACAAGCAGAGGGAGACTCACTCAATCTCTTGGCAATCAAGCAAAGAAAAACAGACAAAATAGACAAGCAGAGGGAGCTCACTCAACCTCTATTATGCAAATACGTCAATTAAAAAAAGAAAAACAACACACAAGCAAGGGGAGAATCACCTCAACCCTTAAGGCAAACAAGCAGAGGGAGACCCACTCAACCTCTTAATGCAGTCATGCACCTGGCTTGAAATAGTCTAAACATGCCCTATCCTAATGCAACACACCACTCAATCAATGAATGAGGAGAAAGACTTATGCCAAATAATGGATTCATCCACAAGTAATCATACAAGGCTTCTATCATAAGGAAATAAATTGATGATGGGATGCATGGTGTATACCAAAGGTATCCACCATGATGTTCAACTAATCATGGATAATCAGGAAATGAGATGATACATGGTGTATACCAAAGGTATCCACCATGATGTTCAACCATTCATGGGAGATTGAAATGAAGGGAAGCATGGTGTATGCCAAAGGCATCCACCATGACACTCTACCATTCATGGGAAATTGAAATGAAGGGAAGCATGGTGTATGCCAAAGGCATCCACCATGACACTCAACCATTCATGGGAGATTGATCTTCCTAACACTCTTAAGGGGGAACCCTACGGTTTAGTTAAGGATCACCTAAACTAAAAGGGATTAAAGCTCTATCAAGGCCTACTCTAAGCTCTAACTAAGTATCAACCTAGTCTTAATCCTATCAAGGAGTAATTCAAAGCCTAGAGTTGTCTAAAGATCCATCTTTAGTGCTAAACTACAAGCTAAGCTAAGATTAAGGTCACCTAACAACATTAACTGGTAAAATAGGGGAATAATAGAAAATAACTTCTAAAAATTCTAAGGAAAATATTACACCATCCTACATGTATCAGCATTCTATGGCACAAAAATCAGGGGCTAAACCTAAATCAAAAGACTCAAATTAAGTCTAAAACCTTAAGAGTACACTAAAAGGATCCATCCATGAACACTCCTAAAAAACTACCCTAAAATTCTATTTAGAATCATCTAAAAATCATAACAAAAATCACACAACATCATCAACATGTCTACAACCAACATATAAAATTTCAAGTCTTTATTCTATACCAAACTCCAGAAAAAAAGTTAGCAAGAAACTATGCAGTTTTTGGCATTTTTATTATCCAATTAAAGGAGAAAAACGAAATTAAATTGAAAATTAAACGAAAATAAAATCTAATTGCACACAAAAATCCCAGACATGATGAGGATCATCCACAAATTTTTTCATAATTTTCTAAGCATTTTTACTATTTTTTCTCGAATTAAAAAGAATGAAGCAATTAAAGAAGAAATAAAAAACAATTAAAGGAAATAAAGAAATGCAGAAAAATCTACAACCATGAGATCAGTAGACTAAGTCAAGCCATCCAAGGGATAGGAGAGTGACAACACATTAATGAAGTCCAAGTAATCTCATGAGATTAGTCAAAGAAAGTCCACGGTAGAGACTAATCATGACCGCAAATGATGATGGTAATTGCATCGGACGATGGAAAAGTCATCTTCTCCACTTCATCTTCCCCAATTTGCCGGCGAGATTCCGACCACCGTCCCCCTACCGCCGGCGGCTGCGCGGCTCCCCCCAACAACGTGGCGTCTCCATTTTTCCATCGTTTCTCATGCTTCTTTAACCGATTTCACGTGTTTTTTCGCAAGGAATCTAAATCTACCACTTATTTTAACTTTCCTCCATTAAAACTCAAGAAGCCATGGACATCAAGAATCATCATGAAATTTCAACTCTCACAAAACTCAAAATTTAAACCACTAATATCTTCCTCTCACTTCCTACATCAATAATATCCTATTCTTTTTCATTTTCATCCATTATCCAAAGAGATATTCGAACTACAACTTGGGATGCCATGGTAAAAATTGTCATAAAACTTCACCAAACCAATTCTAAATCCATCTAGAGTTCAATACTAACTTAACCGCATGTTCAAACTAACTTAATTATGCTTAAACTAAGAAAAAAAATTGAGAAACAAGAACCTTATCGGAAGCTTAGAATTTGGTGTTCTTGAGGGCGAATTCTTCCTCCAAAAGGTGCAGATTTCTTCAATGGATAATGATGAACAAGTTTAGATGCTTGGTTGATCTTGAAATCGCTCCAAACTCCAAACTCGAAAATCCACTTTCAAGCTTCTTCCACAAATTGCTCTAACTGCTTCTCAATCGAAAATGGCACTAGAAACTTCTGAAAATGATCCATAATTAATTTATATTTTGTTTGAAACCTTTGGAGGTCCATTCATGGCCCAATTTATGATTTCCAACTTTCAAGTTTTTCTAAAAAATTCTCTTATGGCATGCATGAATTGGCTCAGTTCTTGCTCTCAATCTACTTCATTTTTCTTACTTGAGAGTTATGGAGTGTAAATGAATTAATTTGCTCCTTTGATTTCAACCAAAGATGTGTGTTGGACGTGTTACTTTATCATGAAGTAATCCACCAAATGACCATGTTATGAGTATTAACTCAAAAATGTAATAATGCCAAATGGTTTAGAATATCATTTCCAATCAAAATGAATATTAACTTGGCTTGAAAACATTCAAATCACAATTGTTTTGAATTTTTTCATTTTAATTCATTAAAATGGCCTTTTTTTGTAAAATTTCTTCAACCAATGCTTGCTCTAATCCATATTAATGGTTGCTTGGGTCATGGTTGGACTAAAAATATCATTTTGAGCAACTTTAAAGTTGAACAAAAATCCATTTGAAGCTTGCAAGATAGTGAAATGGACTCATAATTCAAAATGACCCTTAATGTCCAAATACCCAAAATACCCTTGACTTGTCTAAGCCATAACTTGAGTTCTACAAATACACTCATGGAATTCTAGTACTTTCTGGAAAGCTAAGAGAATAAGGAACAACATTGATGTTGACCCAAAGTTCATAGGAATCATCCTTCTATGAAAAAAGTGTCATGCAAGTTGGGTAACTTTCAAGCTCCAAATTCACATGCCTCAGATGACTTGTAACTTGTCTGGCTCATAACTTGAGTTATATAAACCCTATCATGGACTTCTAGTACTCAAATTAAAGCTAAGATCATTCCCTAAAACAATAATGTTAGGGTTAAGATGAGATGAAGATCATATTTTGAGTTAAATGGCCTAGAAGTTAGGGGTCAAGCTAGGGGATTTTACACTGTCAAGTCTTAGAAACCCTAGACTGAAACTTCTCAAAATCTTCAATCATGATGAGTTAACCTTGGAATCATCCTTAGAACATATTAATGTATCCATCCATGGTCACATGGCTCTTGAATTAAGTCTCAACCTTCTTCAAATCCTCAGTTGACTTAGGGTTGACCCAGTCAAACCCTAGCTGCACCAATCATGGCTGAGGCTTCTTAGTCTTGCATAAGAACTTGTCTGAGCTCCCACATGAACTTCAACATTTCTCATGAGTTCTCTCAAGACTTCAAGTCCAACTTTATGGATTAAGAATCATCTGATGGCTTTCCACAGCTCTCAAGTTAGGAGACACACACTCTTGGTTTCAACCACTCTCTCTTAGGCTCTTTTAACTTCTCTAACAAGGATATCAACCCTTGAACACTTGAATAACCTTATTAGCTAGCTTCATAGTATTGTGTAGCTCTTAATTGGTAATCATACCTCTTGATCTCCTGCATACATGTCAATGAAGTGAAAATGATAATGCTAATGTGAATGAAATGAAACATAAGCTAGGTAAAGAAAAGTTGGGCAAATTTTGGGGTGCAACAAATGGTAAGCATGTTGTCAAGCAGAAAGTTTACCAAATTGGCATGGCATTCACAAAGAGGTTTGGTTCATACACATACAAACATACTATCTAAAGGCCTAATGCTCAAGAGATAACTTAAAACAACTCAAACAGAAATGTGTAAGTGTGTGTTGCAGCTGTGATTTTGTGAGAAAACAAGTTGTTTGACAGCAGAGTGAGGGATACAAGCTGGTGAGTGGTTTCATGTTATGAAAAATAGCACATACATATCACAAACATAAAAATGAATGAGTTCAAACTCAAAAATCAGTCACATTGCAAACAAAACAAGATTTGGTATAGTTCATAGCAACTTTGGCTTGAAAATGCAATTTGAAAGTGAAGTGAGAAAACAAGCGGACACAGGTCATACAATCATCACACACACATCATAATCATGAAAACGAAAGAGACCATGCTTAGAAATTCAGGCACATTTCATACATAGCAGAAATTAGACATGTTGATGCTTATGAAAATGAAACTGTTTGGAAACAACTTGGTGGTACAACAGGGTATTTGTCAAGTAATGAGTTTCATGCTAAACCAAAGACATACACACATCACCAATATGAAAAAGAATAATTTCATGCCTTAAAATCAATTCAAATCAACACCAAACAGAACATGGCATATTGGATGGAATTAAAACATGAAAATGTAAGACTATCAAAATTCAAAAGCAGTTGGATCTGTCATGGCAGTTGGGACAATTAGGCATCACATACAAATTTAAAACATGTAGAATAATGATTCTAGGTTGATGGACCAGACAAAAACCAGTTGAAACATAAAATGGCCAGTGATTGGTAGCATGAAGTTTTGAAAATGCAGATTTGGAAGTGAAAAGATGTCTCTGAAAAGTAGAATCATTTTGAACATACAAATGCCACACACAACCTCAAAACATGTTAAATGATGTTTTCACACATAAGGATCACACACAAACTACGTAAAATAAAAACTGGTGTGCTGTTTCAAACACTTGACAACAAAAACACACAAAACCTCACAGCTGGCCTTAATAACCAAATCTCATGTTTTTCATCATTTCAACAAGTTTCCAATGGTAGTAAGACAAACAAGATTATACAAGTACAAACCAATCAGTTTAAACATTTGAGATGAAACTTTGTAGGCACAATATCATTTCAACACCAAAAACTTATAACAATGGTATATCAAAATGTAGCAAATATCACAGCTGTGAACAAAAGCTAAATTAGATTCAAACATGACCTAGGGGCAGGGGGATCTCATGAAACAACTAACAAGTTGTTCAAACATCACAAATAAACCAGGGCTGACAGATCTAGGGCAAGCACATCAACATCTCATGTTTGGATCCCTAAAGCTAATCTTGTAGACAAAATCCTCAAAACAAGTTGTAAACCACATACAAAGTTAATTATTGGTAACATATCATCAACACATCACTCATGAATAATTTACCTTAACAAAAGTAATATCATAGCAATCAACATAAGCTCTTGACAAAGAGTAAAAAGTGGGACAACATGACTATATTTTCACAACAAGCACTTCAAAATTGCAAAACATGACAATGTATGTATAATAAAGAGGTTGAGCATTACATACCTCTTGTAGACTTTCTTGAACAAGCTAAAAAGCAAAGAAATCCAGAGATCTTCTTCTTTGGCAAAGATTTGGAGCTTTCTTCCTCTTGAAGCAATAAACTATCTTTCAAGACAGTTTGAATTATGAACTTCCCAACTGGTTTTTGAGACTTTGGACAGTTGAAATATGATATATATGAGGTGTTGGGAGTTTTGAGGTGGTAGGAAAGGCCTTAAGCAGAGACTTGGCTTCCAAAGTGCATAAAAGTCAACATATAAAGGTATGAAGGTTGAATTTTAGATTGATGAGTTTTTTGATGAAAGTGATGGTGGGAACAGTTTCAAATGGCCATTTTAAGGGTGTATAGATGGTCTTTGAAGTGTTTTGATGTTTGGAAAAGGAAATAGCATGAAAAGTGGAAAGTGATTATTTTGTGATTTTTGAGAACTCAAGCAATTTCAAGCAAGGATAAGAATGAGAGAGCTATGAGTTTCTTGTGTGTTCTTAATAGTTCTGGTGTGATTTGTAACATAAATAAAGGTCTCTATTTATAGGGAAAATGAAGGTAAGGGCAGCCTTGGCTTTTCCATATTTTGGAGGGAGATTGTGAAGTTTTGAATGAAATCTTGTCAAGATCTTGTGGCAGCTCTACACATCAGTTCCTTGGGAAAATGCTGAGCAAAAATCAAGTGAGATGGGAGGGATGATATGAATGAAATGAAGCTAGGAGGGGTAGGGGACTGCAGCTGCCCAACTCTTTGAAAAAGTTTCTCTTTCATGGTCTTTTAATGATTATTATATTGGCCACTTGCTCCAAGTTGCAAAAGCCTACCAATTCTTCACTTCTTCTGGGTTTTGCATCATCTAGGCTTCATAATATCAGAATATAACATGATACAATGGCTGAGGGTAGCCCAAGTTGATGAATTTTGAATTTTGGAAAGAATTGAAGTGGTGACTTCAAGTGTGACAGCCCCAACTTCCATGATCCATAACTCTCTGCTCACAAATGCTATTGAGGAGTTCTACCACATTTTAGAAAGCCCTCAAGTAGATATACACCTTTTAATGTTTTTGAGATTTTCAAATTCTAGATGGAATTAGGTTGAAAAATCTCTCCAAGTTGCTGAAAAAACACACTTAAAAGGCCAAATAACTTAGAACTTTTCTAAGTTGTTTCCCTTCTTGAAATGAATTTGGTCATAACTCCAAATCTATGCATTTTTTGATCATGGACCACTTTGGGACTTTTGTAGGACTTGTCAAGATATTTCCAATGAGCTTTGAACCACTTCGTTTGGATGTGTGGTTGAGGAGTTATGGTCTTGCCCCTTTCGAAACCCTAATTCCCGATTTTTGCAATTACTTCCTAACCCTTGATCCAATGGTCATGAAATTTTATGGGAAGGTGTAATATGAAATAATGAACATTTTTGATTCACATCTTGAAGTCAAATTACTTATGGTTGAAGAGTTAACTTTTCGGTCAACTGTACGATCAACCGGTGACTACCGAGTCGGCTGTTGAGGTTCTGGGTATTCTGAGGCCTTGAAACTTCTTGAATAGACTTTACTAATCCATAGGAACTTCATGGGCCATGATCCCACAATTGAAACACTTTTTAAATCAAAAGTCAAACTATAGTTGACTTTTCCTGATCAAAAACCCTAATCGAGTATCTTGAACTGCACTGTTCTCAATTCCTGGGTGACAACCTCAAATTGGACTCATACTTGACCCAATGTAGTATCCTTAATCTTGTTTATATTTGAATCAATCCAAAACATTTATTGATCAAACCACCGAAGCCTCGATTTTGACGGTTCGGAACCCTGATTCATCTGCATCTTGACAAAGATAAACTTGAAGTGGGTTAAGGTTAGTTAATCAAATGAATATGATCCTAAATGATGATGAGATCTAAGAGGTCAAAATTTGGGGTGCAACAGATGCCCCTATTTAAATATCTTCACTAGATGGCAATGAGAGATGGCAATCCTCATAGAATCATAGTGAAAGGTATTTAAATATAGCAAACCAGAAATTTTTTCCCTTAGATCCGATGGTATGCAAAAGGAGAAATACTAAAATGTAATGAGTTCTAAATGATGTTATATGATGCTTGAATGCAAGATAAATGCAGACACACGAGCAAATATAAAAAAACGGCAATACGACGAGTAACCACTCACGAGGGACCCACCACACTGGGGAAAGATTCAAAGCAAAGTAAGCAAGATAGTTCAAACATGACTAAAGATGTTTTTCAAAGAAATCTTTCACACAGGGGACACAAATTCCAACAGGGAAGACACATCTTCGCTGGGAAAATAAGACACAAACCTCACTGGGGATAATCAGATGAGGAAGCCCACCGGGGAAGAAGGCAATTCTTCACTGGGGAAACGAAAGAAAAGAAACGCAAACCATACTAGGGAAGAAACCCACTGGGGAGAACTTTGCTGGGAACAAATCCACTGGGGAAGCACAACTTCACCGGGGGGAAAAGACGGAACGGAGACACGAACCTCACTGGGGATAACCAGATGAGAAATTTCCTATAACGAAGAGTTCAAACGGGATCTTTAGGAAAAGGTTAGAAACAGGATCGGACGCGCCGAGGAGGCTAGTATCCACTAGTTCTCCGAGACTTGACTGGGAAAGCAAAAGCTTCAATGGGGGAACCGGTGACGACCAGAACAACAAACAACTTCAAGTGGTGTTAGTTTCCACCAGACTTACTGGGGAGGATGGTGACGACCAAATCAACAACAGTTTCCAAAAAGTGCTAAATACCACTAGACTACCTGGGGATATGGTGACGACCAAATCAAAGTTCCAATTACAATTGGGAAATTCCAAACAATATTGATAAAACACAGGACTTCAACTAGGGGAATTGGTAACAACAGGCTAATAACGATTAGTTTTCAAACAATGCTAGTAACTACTGGATTTAGAGGGGACTGGTGATGACCAAATCGGGGAATACCAATAACAACTAATTCTGGATAATGCTAGTAACCACTAGATTTAACTGGGAGGATTGGTAATGACCGAGTCTAAGGAGACCAATAACTATTGGATTTTCAAAGAGTTTGATAACAACCAGACTAAAGTGATGATAACAATTCGATTTAAGCGATGCCAATAACTATTGGACTTAGGCCAATTGGTGACGACCAAACCAGAAGTATACCAATAACAATTGGTACTGGATACTGCTAGTAAACACTAGATTTTCCAAATGATGCTAGTGACCACTAGACTTAGAAGATTGGTAATAACCGAATCTAAAGGTAACGATAACAATTGGATTTGAAGGTAATACTAGTAACCACTAGATTTAGAAAGATTGGTAATAACCGAATCAAAAGGTACCAATAATAATTAGATTTGAAGGCGGTGCCAATAATTATTGGACTTTTAAGGAATTTTGGTGACGATCAACTCAAGTGACAATGACCATTGGTTTTAAAAGGCAATACTAGTAACCACTATATTTTAGCAAAGATTGGTAATAACCGAATCAAAAGTACTCCAATAACGATTGGTTTCTTTATAACAGAATTAGTGACAACTGGGTTTGGAAAATTGTTGGTAACGACCAAACCAAGACACCAAACATAATTGGTTCTAAACAATGCTAGTAACTACTAGACTTTCAAATATTATTGGTGACGACCAACTCAGAGATAAACATTGGTAACCACCGCCCATCTGCGTAAATCGGATATTGCTAGTCACCACCAGCTTCCCAGAGAAGATAGTAATCCCAGGACGTCAACTTCAAAGCGAAATTGCAGCAACAGATCAAAGATAAAGGTAACGACCGAAGGATCTCAAAGGCGACAACCACACAAACAAAGACCAAAACCGAATGCAAACAAATGTGTATGCTGTATGCAGAATGCAAACCGACTCGCAAAAAAGAAAAGCAAAAACAAGGCAAACACAGAGGGAACTCGTCACGCTGAGTCTCAACTGCTTTAAGTTAGGCGACACTTTCTTTTGGCGTAGATAACAATCTTCCCAGATAAAATCTCTGTAATCCTGTAGAGGAGAAGTCTTGGCTTAAGAACAAGAATTGTTGTCGGACACATCTAGTTTGGTCAAAGGTGACAGCAGACTTTCACGACTTTGAGAACTGCGTAATGTTATCAGATTACCTCTAGAGTTCTTCAATCATTTTGTCAAATTGTTTTTTCTTTTTAAATAAAATTTAAGTTTCTCAAAACACTTTGCTTTCGAAAAAATCCTTATTAACAAATAAGTGAAATTGCATAACAAAAACAGAAGATCATAATAGTGATTGGCCAAAATCTGATTTCATTGATAGACAAGAACTTTACAAAGGGCAAAGCCTTGAGAAATTTATACATTTGGAAAAAATGGCAAACAGAAAGGGTTACAGAATCCCATAATAATTCGGTCCTCCTAACTATCAGTTCACTTGCTTCGCTGCCTCTGACAAGAATGACAGACGTTGACATTCTTCTAACACCTGGCACAAGACTTTGCCCCAGCGTTTGTCAGTTTTCAATCCTTGGACTTCCGTCTTGCTGAAACACTTGCATCACCCTTCTAGGTTTTCTGCATTCATGCATAGTAATTTCTCACCGCATTTTAATTGATAGGGTACTGGAGTTGTTCGCCATCCATGGTCTCAAGAATTAGAGATCCTCCAAAGAAGACAATTTTTACAACGAAGGGGCCATCGTAGTTGGGCATCCATTTTCCGCGCATATCCTTTTGTGTTGGTAGGATTTTTCTGAGCACAAGCTCTCTTTCCCTATACTCTTTGGGACAAACCTTCTTGTTGAACGCTCTTATCATTCTTTGTTGATAGATCTGACTATGACACATGGCCGTCATTCTTTTCTCATCAATGAGGTTCAATGAGTCGAACCTTTCTTTTATCCATTCATCTTCCTCAAGCTTCGCTTCCATTAAGATCTTTAAAGAAGGTATTTTGACTTCGATGGGTAGCACAATGTCCATCCCTATACTAAGGAAAAAGGAGTTGCCCCTGTTGAAGTTTGCACTGATGTTCGGTATCCATGTAGAGCAAATGGTAACATCTCGTGCCAATCCTTGTATGTTATGACCATCTTCTGTACTATTTTCTTGATATTTTTGTTTGCAACTTCAACTGCGCCATTCATCTTGGGTCTGTAAGGAGACGAATTGTGATGCTTGATCTTGAAGTCGTCACAGAGTTCCTTCATCGTTTTGTTGTTTAGATTCGACCCATTGTCAGTAATGATCTGGTTAGGAATACCGTATCGACAGATGATTTCCTTTTTGATGAAACGAGCAACCACTTGTTTTGTCACGTTCGCATACGACGCTGCTTCCACCCATTTGGTGAAGTAATCAATTGCAACAAGGATGAAGCGATGGCCGTTGGAAGCTTTTGGCTCTATTTCCCCAATCATGTTTATGCCCCACATTGCAAAGGGCCATGGTGACGTCATCACATTGAGAGGATGTGGAGGGACATGCACTTTGTCAACATAGACTTGACATTTATGGCATTTTCGAGCGAAAAGGATGCAATCCGTCTCCAAAGTTAACCAAAAGTAGCCTGCTCTTAAGATTTTTTTAGCCATGGCGTGGCCGTTGGCATGGGTACTGAATGTTCCCTCGTGCACTTCATTCATTATGAGATTTGCCTCTTTTTCATCGACACATCGAAGTAAAACCATGCCGTGGTTTATTTTGTACAAGGTACCATTGCTGATGAAGAATTTAGCCGACAATCTTCGTATGACTCTTTTGTCAATTCTGGATGCGTCAGCTGGGTATTCTTGATTTTGAAGAAAGTTCTTGATGTCGTGGAACCATGGTTTCTCATCAGTTTCTTCGTCTATTGTCATAACATACACAGGTACTGTCCTTCTTTCAATGCGAATCAGAGGCGCCTCGTTAACAAACTGGACCTTCCACATTGATGCCATCATGGCTAATGCATCAGCGATGTGATTTTCCGCTCTGGGTACATGCTTGAAGGTAATTTCATCAAAATATTCAGCCATCTCTAGGATATGAGTTTTGTAAGGGATCAACTTTTCATCCCTGGTTTCCCATTCTTCTTTGAGCTGGTAGATCACCAAACCAGAATCACCGATTAATTCCAAGATTTTGATGCGAAGATCGATAGCAGCTTCCAATCCTAAGATGCAAGCTTCATACTCGGCTATGTTGTTCGTACACGAGAAACAAAGTCGGGTTGTGACGGTAGTGTATCCTCCGGTTGGGTTTTTCAAAACAGCTCCAACACCATGTCCGTTTTTGTTTGACGCTTCATCGAACATCATTTTCCACCGAGATCCAGGCTCGGGACCTTCCTCAGGACCAGGCTCTGGTTTCGTGCGCTGAATGTACATCATATCTTCATCAGGAAACTCAAACTTGAGTGGTTGATAATCTTCCATGGGATGCTCTGCGAGGTGTTCTGACAAGACACTTCCCTTGATACACTTTTGAGCAACATACTGAATATCGTACTCTGATAAGAGCATATGCCATCTGGCCAATCTTCCTGTTTGAGCTGGCTTTTTAAAGATGTATTTGATGGGGTCCATCTTAGAAATCAACATTGTGGTGTGGCAAATCATATACTGTCTCAGACGCTTGGCAGCCCATGCTAAGGCACAACAGGCTTTCTCTAGGGGAGAGTAACGACTCTCGCAATCAGTGAACTTCTTGCTCAGATAGTAGATTGCATGTTCTTTCTTTCTCGACTCATCAGTCTGGCCCAAGACACAACCCATTGAATCTTCTAGTACTATCATATACATGAACAAAGGTCTTCCAGGTACAGGAGGAATCAACACCGGAGGTTCTTGTAAATATTGCTTGATTTTCTCAAATGCGGACTGGCAGTTTTCGTTCCATACCACCGTCTGATCTTTTCGTAACAACTTGAAGATTGGCGTGCAAGTAGGAGTTAGATTGGAGATGAACCTGGAGATGTAATTCAAACGCCCGAGGAAACCTCTGACTTGTTTCTCTGTCTTAGGAGCAGACATCTCTTGGATTGCTTTAACTTTGTCGGGGTCTACTTCAATTCCTCGTTGACTAACGATGAAGCCTAGTAATTTTCCTGAGTGAACCCTGAAGGTGCATTTTGCTAGATTTAACCTTAGCTGATACTTTCGGAGTCTCTCAAATAGCTTCAAAAGATGATCCAAGTGGTCTTCTTCGCTTTGAGATTTTGCGATCATGTCATCCACATATACTTCGATTTATGTGTGCATCATATCATAGAAGAGTGTGACCATAGCCCTCTGATACGTTTCCCCTGCGTTCTTCAAACCGAAAGGCATGACCTTATAACAATAGGTGCCCCAGGGTGTGATGAAGGTCGTCTTCTCCATGTCGGCTGGATCCATTTTTATCTGATTATAACCAGAAAATCCGTCCATGAATGAGAATACTGCGAAACTAGCTGTATTATCCACCAAAGTGTCAATATGTGGTAGAGGGAAATCGTCCTTCGGACTTGCTTTGTTTAAATACCTGTAATCGACGCACATTCTGACTTTGCCATCCTTCTTTGGGACTGGCACGATGTTTGCCACCCATTTCGAATATTTGGATACCGCTAAAAAGCCTGCATCAATTTGTTTCTTGACTTCGTCTCGGATTTTAAGAGCCATGTTTGGTCTTGATCTGTGAAGTTTTTGCTTGACCGGAGGAAATTCTGGCTTCAGGGGGAGCTTGTACATGACAATGTCGGTATCCAACCCTGGCATATCTTGATAAGACCAAGCAAATATGTCGACATAATCTCTGAGGAGTGCTATCAGCATGCTTTTGATCTCTGGCCCCAGTGATGCCCTAATCTTGACTTCTCTTTTTTCTTCTTCGGATCCCAAGTTGATGACCTCAGTCTGCTCTTTGTACGGCTGAAGATACACATCTTCATACTCAGTCATCCTCTTTAACTCTTCTGGGACTTCTAATTCTTCATCATTCTCTTCTTCAGCTTGAAAGACAGATGAACCATTAGTAGAAGGAACCGAAGGATCATAAGATTCTATGGGTAATGGAGGTATTCTGCATGTTTTATTTTGGGAATAATTAGACACACACACACACACACACACAAACATGCAGATGAAGGGTTGTTTTTACTTTTTTCTCAAAAAAAAATTACCATTTTTCCTTTTAACAAAAAGAGTGAAAATGATGCGCAGAAAAATAAACAAGAGTTTTAACAAAAACACTTTTTCATTAATGGATTTTCAAATCACAAAGTGGCCCAATACAAAATAATTCGCAGGCCTTGGGCAAGACCAAGAATTTTAAAGAAAACACAAAGCTAACAAGCAAAATGAATTACTCTAAAGATAAAAAGACAGGAATTTCCACAGCCTCCCAGTTGCGTAAGGCTGCTCCTCCTCGAGTTATCAGATGATCTAGATTGCAATCCTCATCCTCAGCAATGATAGTGTTGATTTGTATTCCGCCACTGGTAAATATTTCTTTCAAAGACTTCTTCCTCATGGTGCTTTCTTCTGGCTCGCCTTCTAGAGTTGGTTTGTAACCCAACCTTTGTCGATCTTTCTTTGCCCGAGCGTTGACTTCAATGATCTCCCCCCATCTCAATGGGATTCCAGTTTTTAATGCTGCCTTGATACTCTGAACAGATGTGAAGGATGGACCGCGAGTTATGTCAGATTCGTCGACTAGAACAACGTGGGCTATTTCTAGCGCTTGAAAGGCTGTCTCAAGGGAATCTTCGTCAGCTTCGATATATCAAAATGATGATAAATTGCTCACCATTAAATCCTCTTCTCCATGAACAATGACCAACTGATCATCAACCACAAACTTCATCTTTTGATGGAGAGTAGAGGTAGCAGCACCAACTGCGTGGATCCATGGTCTTCCCAATAGACTGGATTGATGTCCATCACCTGAAAGGTGACCTCAAAGATCTGCGGTCCTATCATGATTGGAAGATCCACCTCCCCTATTACAGCTCTTCTAGACCCATCAAATGCCTTCACTACGAGAGATGTCGGTCTCATATTAGCACCTTGGTAAGCCAGCTTGGCTAGTGTCCTCTTCGGCATTACATTGAGCGCGGATCCTGTGTCAACAAGAACCCTGGACATTGTATCTTCTTTGCATTTGATCGACACATGCAGAGCACAATTGTGCTTGCGTTTCTCAGCCGTTAGATCATTGTCGTCAAAGCTTAGAGTGTTAAAGGCCGTGATGTTTGCCACAATGTAGTCGAATTGCCCCACTCTAATACCCTTGGTAACATGGGCTTGTATCAAGATTTTGAGCAAAGCCTGGCGATGCGTCAGGGAGCTTAAGAGTAATGCCATGACCGAGATCTTAGATGGCGTTTGATTCAGTTGGTCTACTACCCGGTAATCACTTCGTCGGATGATTCTCAGAAACTCTTCTTCATCATTTTTTAGGCTTTCTTTTCCTTTGACCAAAGGTTCTTTAGTGACTACTGCCTCTGGAATGGGTTTCTGAGGAACAGCAGCTTTTGGAACGGAAATTGTTGGCGGAGGAACCACATTACTTGCCCGCGGTTGATATATGCGACCGCTCCGAGTTATTCGACTTCCACTGGCAATGTTAGCTACATTTGCTGGCTTCCTTTCTTTGAAGATTCCTTCGCACCAAGAATGATCCTGCTTTGGTGTTATGGCCCTTGGGTGAGGTTTAGATCCTCCCCTTGGTTCAAACCTGGCTTGCCCTCTCCCAAATTTCGGGGGTGCATCGTCGCGGAACACTGGGCGGACGTTTTTGTAGTTATTGTTATTATTTTTGAACACAACTCTTTTGTTGGGCTCTTTAGGCATATTAAACACGGGTTCAATGACTGCCACATCTTCCCCTTTCTTCCTGCGAGCAATCTCTATCATCCCTTGTTCGATCATCGCTCGAATATCTTTTTTCACAATGTCACAACCTTCTGGGTTCAGCATGCATTATTCGCAGTCTTCATGAGATGTCTTAAGCGCCCATGCTTGAGCAAGACGTTTGTGTAGGTCCGCCAATGGTACCTTGATCTCATCAATAGTAGTAACTGTCTTATCTTCAGACCCTCCCCCTTCTTCAGTAATAGCATTTACTCCATCATGATTTGGTAGAGGATTATTCTTTAAGTTCAGGTGATTGTCTTCAAAGAACAAAATTCTTTTTTCAATTAACTCTCGGACGAGGTGCTGGAGCGCAAAGCAACCTTCAAGATCATGGCCCGGAGCATTCTCATGGAATAGACAGCGGGCATTGGCGTTGTAGTAGAATGGAAGTGGATTAGGTGGAGCACCCAATTTCCTTGTCTAGACCAAACCTCTTTCTATCAACATGGGGAATAGATCAGTGTAGCTCATCGGAATAGGCTGTATTTTTGC
Source organism: Lathyrus sativus (assembly GCA_963859935.3). Lineage (NCBI taxonomy): Eukaryota > Viridiplantae > Streptophyta > Magnoliopsida > Fabales > Fabaceae > Lathyrus > Lathyrus sativus. The sequence goes on along the minus strand of OZ012739.1, from coordinate 397,819,154 downwards.
TCGATTCGCCTGGTAATTCGCTCTTGGAGCCCTATTTTGAGGCTGCTGACCTTGCGGCTGATGATACTGTTGTTGATTGTTAGAATGATATTGTTGTTGATTGCCGGAATGATATTGTTGCCGATTACTGGATGCCCCATGCTGAGGACCCTGCTGCGATGACTGTTGAAAAATTGGAGGTTCAACTGGAGTCACAGCTGCTATATATGATGGTGGATGGTATTGCTGGCGATGGTTCCTGGAACTTTGCGCCTTCTTTCCGTATGTTACCACACTTACGTCCCCTTCCTTCTTTTTGTGAAAACTGTTGGTCGGCTTCTTCGCAACATTGGTGCTTGAATTAGTATTTGGAGTAGCCACTTTCCCACTTTTTAAATCGGCTTCACCCTTAACTCCCACTGCTACAATGTCAGAGAAGTTGGTCGTGACACTGCTGATTAGTCGCTCATAGAATTCTGGTCTGACAGTATCTATGAACTAGTCTGCCAATTCCTTTTCAGTAAGGGGTGGCTCCACCTGGGCAGCAGTCCCGCGCCATCTTTGTGCGTATTCTTTAAAGGTTTCAGTGCTCTTTTGTGTCATGCTGAGGAGCTGACGTCGGTCTGGAGCCAAGTCCATGTTGTATTTATATTGTTAAATGAAGGCATCTGAAAGATCTTGGAAACCATGGATCTTTGCTTGATCCAGGCTGAGATACCATTTAGATGATGCTCCTTTAAAACTGTCCTGAAAACAGTGCACCAACAGTTTGTCGTTTTCAATATGTGGAGCCATCCGCCTGCAGTACATGATCAGGTGTACCTTGGGACAAGTAGTCCCCTCATATTTGTCAAACACTGGCATCTTGAATTTTTGGGGAAATACCAAACCGAACACCGAACACATGTCCTTGGCATCAGACCCGGAAACATTACTTCCTTCTATGGCTCTCATCCTTTTAGCCATGATGTCCATCCCTACCCTCAATTTTTCGTGCTTTCCATCCTTGGCTTCAGAACCGTCGGGCACGTCAAAGATAGGTTGTTGATTATGGAAGACAGGTCGCACCGTAGTTGGTTCACCCTCCTGAGTGAAAATGGGATTCCTGATTGTTGAATCAAACAGTGGATTAAGACTTGAAGATTGTATATTGCTGAATGGTGGCACAAAATCCCGAGACATGCCGTAGGTAAATTCTGCAGTGGTAACTGGAGCTACTGTGATGTTGGTCGTTGCCGTGGCGACTTCAGAGATTACCGTAGACTGTGTGTCCATCTTTGCCTTGATTATATTGAGAACTTCCATAATCTGGCTGACGTCACCCTTGATTCCTTCAATGTCGTTGTCCATTTGGTCGAACCTCTGTTCATTATCAGCCATCTTCTTCTGAGCTCTGGATCGAGTGTTGTATTTGTGAGAATTCTGCGTGACTCCTTTCTCTCTTTTCTAAACAAGAACAAAGGATGAGCTGCGGAACTCGGATGCAAGACCAATGCAGGATGAGATGCAAATGCAATGTAAATGCAAATGCACAAACCATTCAAGGAAAAGTAAAGATTTTTTTACAAACAAAAAAAAGTTGGAACAACATGTAGCGACATGCTTAAAAAAGCGTTTTTCATTGATAATTTGAAGTCTATTACAATAGATGGCTCTTGCTAAAAGCAAGACCTTTCTTATAAGAAGTGAAAGTAAATGCAACATAGGATTACAATCCTTTTTAGGGAAAACAGGAAATGGTGAAACAATGATCATTCTAACAAGATGATCCTTCTCCTTCTTGGTCTTCAACGTGAGCTCGGTCCTGGCGGATGATCTCCCACAGGTCTTCATTCTCTCGTTGTGCTTTGATCAAAGCGTATTTCAGCTTTTCCCTAGTCGTGGGGACCTCTGGTTCCATCGTTATCTCATAATCGTGAGTATAGAACATGGTCAAAGCTATTTCTTTCGACCAAAGCAAGTACGCTATGGTAGTTAAACAACTTATGTTCTCCATTGGAGTTATACCCAAGAGGTGAGGATCTCTCTGAGTGTAGTGAGCACGGGCTTCCAATTCAGGGTTGCGACCAGTTTCGCAGAAGCAAGGTCTCAGCAGTTCTGGCTCGGGCTCCGGCCCGGTTGAATACCCATACTGATGCTGAGCAAGAACAGGATTGTAGGTGATGACCCCCTTCGTTCCAATGAGAGGTACATTGGGGAATTCTCTATAACTGGGAATCATAACTAGATTACCAAGGCTGATGTCATACCAGGTGATATCATAATTCCTGAGGGTGATGAGCTTAGAAACCCATGCGCTTTTGCTGGGAAGTCTCCAAAGGACGTGAGTCCTAGGTAGATGAGAGGTAAACCATCTGTCAAGCAGTGCGAGGCAGCATGAAAACTGCCCGAGATCGTATAAGATGAAGCGGTGGATGACCATATATGTATCTGCCAGTATCTCGTTTACTGGATTTTTGATGATGAAGAGACGGACCGCCTCCTCACTGATGAGGTCATAACGGCTTGGGAAGAGATACAACCCATATATTAGGAATGCCAAAATTGCTTCAAAGATGCCTAAATTTCTATTTTCATAATGATATTCGGCCATCTCCATTAGTCGTCTCGCTTTCATTCCGTAATATCCTCCCTTTGCTCTCATAGGTGGTAAATCCTCTGGCTTGAGATGTAGGGCTTTAGCCAAATCCCTTATCTTTGGTTTCCCATAAGGAAGTGTGAAAGTCCATGGAATCTTCAGATAGTCAGTGTACTCCTCTATGGTCGGAAGCAGCTGAAAGTCTGGGAAGACGAAGCAGTGGTAGGTTGGAGAATAAAACTCAACCAGAGCCTGCAGCATGGGCTCGTTGACTTGAGCACTTATCAGTGGTAGGAGATCTCCATATTTGTCAATGAAAGCAGCGGGGTTCCTGATAAGTCTTGCCAACATCCTAAGACGGCCCAACCTTAAATCCGGGAAAGGAAGCATGTCTCTTCTCACCATGTTGTCGTCTGCAAAAAGAAAAGTTTGAATTTCCTTGAATGGTTAGAAAAAATTCAAATGCGCATGGTGTCATGGAAATTAGATATTTACGAACATCAAAAGTCGTTATTCATTGATCAACAAAATGGGATTACAAAATATTGTTTCCTCTTACAAGAGTTTTAAACATAAATAACAGCTAATGAATCCTAACAAGGTTCCCCTAGCAGCCTCATGTTGAGCTTCTCGATTTATTTTTCCATCTGAGCCTTCTCAAGAATGAGCTTGTCCACAATTAACTTCCACGGAGTAGACTGAGGACTGGAAGAAAAAAGTTCTTCTTGTGCTTTCCTCTTCTTACAAGAGAGTACTTCTTCGTCTTTCAACTGGAGTTGTTTCTGAAGCTCTGCATTCTCTTCGATGACCACTTGATACTTGTGTTTCCAAGCGTCTTCGGTTTGTCGTGCTTTAACCAAAGTGATTTTCAAATTTTCTTCTTCAGACATGAAGACCAAAGTGCGTTCTTCCTTCAAAACCATAGGCTCTTGTTTAGGATAAGGCATCCTTAGTGCGATGGCTCTCTTTCGAACCCATTGGAGGTATGGTTCCAAAGAGACACAATTGAGTCTTCCGAGATCCTTTTTCCCTTTCTTGTGTAGATGCTTCCAAGCCTCTAGAATCTTTTCTTTTATCTCTTGACTATCTTTTTCTTCTTTGAAGAAAATGCTTTCCACCTGAACACCATTGGGCTTGTCCTTCAAAGGGTATCCAAATTGTCGACGGGCGAGGACTGGATTGTAACTGATTCCTCCATTAGCACTGAGAAGAGGTACATTGCCAAAGTCCCCACAATTGTCAATGATCGTTGTCCCATCATAGTCACGACTATACCAATCAATATTAGAGTGAGTGAGAGCCATGATCTTCTGTGACCACCATCCATCTTTGGATCCCAAAAAGCGTTAGCTTTGGGCAAGTGTGAAGTGAACCATTTGTATAACAAAGGAGCGCAACAAGTAATCATCCATCCATTATGAAAGTTCCTCAGATGAACAGAATGATATGCATCTGCTAGCAAGGTAGGCACAAGATTCTTTTTCAAGAAGATTTTAATGGCATTGAGGTCTACAAAATTCTCGAAGCTAGGGAACAGAAAGATGCCATAAATGAGCAAGGCAAAGATAGCCTCGAATTCATCCATGCTTAAATGATCCGCATAATATTGAGCTTTCTCAACCAAGAATTTTGCTTTTGAACCAAACACTCCTCCTTTTGTAATCAGGTTCTTTTGAATATCAACCAATCCCAAATGTGTAGCCATGGCAATGTCTTGCTCCTTAGGGTCCTCCTTCATGATTGGAAAAGGAGATTCTTCAAGAATGGGTAATCCAACCAGATAAGAGTATTCCTCTAGTGTGGGCACTAGCTGATAATCAGGAAAGGTGAAACAATGGTAGAGCGAATCATAAAACTGGAGAAGCATAGAAAGGAGTCCACTATCCATCTTTATCTTCAATAGTAACAATAGCTTCCCGTACCTGCTTTGAAATCCCTCTGGATCTGTCACCAAGGTGCTCAACCTTCTTAGGTCATCTAGGTTAAAACCCTTGTAAGTGTACTTCAAAGTTTCTTTCTTTCACTATTCATAACGACCTCTGATGTTTACAAACAAAAAAGTCTGAGTTCCATGAAACCATATGATATGATGTTATGAATGCAAAATGCAAAAACACAGGCAAATGCAAAGATCACACATATGCACACGACATAAGCTTAGGTTTAAAGGGTGAGCGTGGATCCAAGGTCTACCAATCCCTAAGAATTTGTACTATGGATTAATTTGTACCTGCCGAACGGGTTCTAACAGAGTTCCCAGAGTCATCAACCCATCTTTCGGATATTATCAACTTCCTAAATCACTTGGTAACCGATAATATTCTCGAGAGAGTCTCGTCCAAGTGTAGTATTGCGTATCAACTATTTCGAAAAATACTTCCTTATAGCCATCACACTACGTCCTAATAAGGCCAAAGAGGGGTAGAATGTATTCTAAAAGTCCACAGTGTCATGGGCTCCTTCGTCGAAAGTAGCATTGTTTTCACGAATACTCGATCAACAATACTAAACTTTCAAGAGGGCCTACACTGAGTGATGGTTTCTCAAGTTAGCTTTGTCGGGAATCAACTCCCTATAAGCCTTTTTGAATATACCACCATCCTATCATAATTGCACTCAAGTCCGGGTATAGGACCGTCTCACCACTCAAAGCACCCAATACCCAACACACAAACAAATATATTGACAAATATACATGTTAAGCAAATATTCACAAATATAGCATGCAATTAATCAAAATAGGCTAAACCCTCAAGCTAACTATTGCTTCCCCAGTGAAGTCGCCATTTCTATTGCAGTGAGAATCGTGATATCAAGCTATTGATTAACTTGAATCTTTAATTCTTTAGTTCACAACCGAACTTTAATTTATCCAAAGGAAAGGTCTAAAGAAAGAAATAACCTTTTGCGTGATGTAACAACAACGCTAAGAGATTCGGGGATCGGGGGTTGGTTATGCCTAGGGTAGGTATCTCACATCCTAAACATCTATAGTACTCTACAGGAACCTTTTGTTTGTTCGCAGGCTAAGTTTGTTAAATGTTTGCTATGGATTGGGATTGGGTAAAGGGTGTAGGTAAAGACCTCGAGATAGTTTCTAAGCTTGCTCGCAAAGACATCACGTCTTCTGCCTACGTATCCTAACTAGGATAGAATCAGAGCAATCGTAGTTCACCTCACTAGGGTTGAAGAACACTTGATTATGATCAAGGTTCAAAGGGGAACAAACATAACGATGTTTGTATAGAGTTTAACAAAACTCTCTAGATCTATGTTGAAACACTCAAGAGGGGTGTAATTAATCATTACTATGATTCTTACATAGAGTTTACAAACTCTATCCTAAGTTCTAATTGAAATAGCACTCCTAATAAAGGTGGGTTTTTTAGACTTAAAGCAAAGTCTAATGGCTTATACTAATGTTTCAAGATGACTTCACCAAGTCAAGGGAGAGGGTAATGAACTATCCATGACACAAGGGTCAATGGAGAGACTTTTCCTTTGGAAGGAGAGGGAGAGGCAACTTGGATGAGAACTAAAAAGTTCCATCACTTGGGGAAGAAATACTTAACAAAGCAACAAACATTCAAACATGATGAATACAAAGGGTATGGTCACAACCAAGCAAGCATGCATATCACAATAAGCAAGGATTAGAATAATACAATTGGTTACAACCAAGAATGACATATCTTTACGAAGATAAACAACTTAAAGGATACATATTAACAAATATGGAAACAACCACCATGCAAATAAGTCACAACTTAAGATGATCATATTATAAGTTCAAATGTAACAACATTTAGGCATTGATGACAATCAAATACGTAAAGAATGTAAGACATGTTACAACAACTTAAGTTCAATATTTAGGAAGAGGACAACAAATTCATGGTGACAACCAAAGGAAGGCAAACCTAACATGTTAAATAACACATAGGAATCACATACAAATAAATCTTACAAGATAAATCAAGCATGGTTCAAGAGAAATTCATCAAGACGCAAGGTAATGACCTAAAAATGAACCAACTAACGAGTGGGCAAAAAGGCATTGTAAAAACGAGAAATTTGAAATTTTATTCCATTAAATGAAATTAGACATTAAAATGAACAATTTGCAAAAAGAACGGATTAAAAATAACAAAGAATGCAAAAGTTATGAATTTTTGAATTTTATGATTATAAAATAAACAAGCAATAAAAATAAAATGGCCATGGGAGGGGTTGAACCTAGGCCCCATTGGTTTACAAACTCAGGACTTACCAACTAGCCACCAAGCGCGCGTGTACAAGGAAAGAAAAGGAAGAAACATAAAATAAACATGGTAATTGAAAATAAAATAACCAAAAGAGTTGATCTCCAAGGATTAAACTCAGGTCAGACAGGTAAAGGGGTATAAGGCGCGCAAGCTTCTACCACTGGGGTAGCTATACATCCAAGTATTTAGCCACCCCCATAAATAGATAAACCTATCCATGATTAAACTCTGGGCAACAAACAAACCAACAAAACCAAATGCGTGAAGGATCCAAACTTGATCAAAACAACTCCAAATTTAACAAAATTTGAGCCTAACATGATTGTTTTTAACAAGGATGAAGATGGTAACAACCAAATTGTGAAATGATGCCTCAAATAAAAAACACGATTGTAAACGCACATTGGTCATTTAAGATGCATTAAGGAAAACCAAACCAGTTCTAAGTATATACACACCCAAAAGACATTGCACACAAGCCATACACATGATAACAAATGGATTACATACTTAGGGCTCAGTCATAGATCAACACAATTGAAAATGGTTCATGGATTGCAAATATAGCATGAAAATGAAGGCAAGCTGTCAAGGGTGCAGATGGAAATGCTCAAATCATACATATACATGGCCTACCAATTCTGAACATGTTAATGATGCTCTTAATGTTCACAAACCAAATAAGCGTGCTCAGGTAGAAGAAAGTAATGTGATGCAGAAATGGCAACAATGCTGACTTAGTGAGTGAACTTGTAAAATAGTGAACTTGTACTCTTAAACAACAAAATCAAATGATTTCAAAACAAGACCAAGTTGTTAAAATCTTAAACAGACAAAAGTTATAAACATGTACATATGTGGCTGATTTCAAATGGTATTGGGAAAAGTCAAGGCTGATAAAAACAGTAGGCAAGAAGCAGGCCAGGGCCAAAGTGGCCCTGCTGTCCAGATTTCAACCAAACATGGATGCATACGAAACTTGATCAGAGCAGAACAAGAAAGATCATGAAACCTCAACCAAACTATTTAAAATGCAATGAAAAACAAGAAGATAACAATCAGAATGCTAAGCTCAAACACCAAACAGAATTGTCATGCCATAAGCCAAGTGAAATTGAAAAATGCAATTTGAAAGTCATGTCATGAAATAAACACAAACAGGCTGAACAAACCTCACACACAAACTCAAAACATATTATTAAGTATTTCCACACTTCAAGATTTGCCACAAACCCAACAGAAAAGAAAGTGACATGCTAGTTGCTCAAACACACATGAAAATGCATAATAGAAGACATGTCATGATTGGAAAAGGTTTAGACAAAACAAACACCACACACAAGTTTCAAACATGTCTATGAATGATTCTAACACTTAAGGATGAACATGGAAAGCATACAACAAAAATTGGTTATCAAGTTGCAATTGTAACACAATGGTAAGCAGGCTGTCAAGCAGAAAGTTTACCAAATTGGCATGGCATTCACAAAGAGGTTTGGTTCATACACATACAAACATACTATCTAAAGGCCTAATGCTCAAGAGATAACTTAAAACAACTCAAACAGAGTATGCCTAAGAGGGGGGGTGAATTAGGACTTTTGAAATTTTTCCGGTTTTTATATGGTTCTTGAAAATATACTGGATGGTGTTCTTGGTTATGGAAAGCAGTAAATCAACAGAAAGAAAAAGGAAACAGAATTTATAGTGGTTCCCCTCACAATCCGAGAGTACTCCACTCCCCTTTCAACATGAAAGAGAGTTTTCACTATTGTTTAAAACAGTACAACCTATCACACCATCAACCGGTGAGGCCTACTATCAAACAATAAAACTAACAAATGTACAAGAACAATCCTCTTGTAAACACTCACCCTTGTGTCCAACAATCCTGGATCACAAGTCAATATACACAAGTTTGTAAAGATTTTGATTTGAGAGTAATGGTATCAATGTTGATCTTCTCCAATGAATCAAAATTCACTCTTTGTAATTTTTCAATACAAGTGTTCAATGAATATGAAATTTTCAATGCAAGTATGAACACTTTTTGAAAAATGAATTTGATTCTAAGATAATTTTAAAATGAGTATTGGAGGTTGAAAAGTTTTTTGAGTTATGTTCTATTGGTTGTTTTTCAAAAATGAAAAACTCAGAATTTATATGAGTAAAATAACTTTTCAGAAAAGGTATAATTTTAAAAGATTCAAACCATGAAAAGGTATGTTTTTTAAAATAATTTTTGAATTTGAAACAAAGCAATTTTTCACTGCACGTTCAGTGTTAATCGGTTAACACTGGTACGTTAGCCCAGAAAATTCAAAATTCAAATTGGTTAACCGGTTAACCTATATGGTTAATCAGTTAACACTGCTAATTTTCAGAAAAATGCTTTTTTAAAATAATGTTATACCATTTTTAAAGGTTTCAAAAACATGCTTATGTATTATGCACAAATGATTGATGTTTTTGAACACTTGTATATCAAAGTATAAAGGTGGATTTGATATACCAGTAATGCAGCCAAGTCAGGAAGAATCATAGTTCCATATGTAGCTTGACTTGAAAGATAGCTTGACTTGATCTTGATGACTTTGAACGGCTTGTCTTTTTGCAATCAAGAGATGACTTTGAGTAGTATTGACATCATCAAAACTTGAGACTGAAGCATGCTTCTACACATACAACCTCAAAACATGTTAAATGATGTTTTCACATATAAGGATCACACACAAACTACTTAAAATAAAAACTGGTGTGCTGTTTCAAACACTTGACAGCAAAAACACACAAAACCTCACAGCTGGCCTTAATAACCAAATCTCATGTTTTTCATCATTTCAACAAGTTTCTAATGGTAGCAAGACAAACAATATTATACAAGTACAAACCAATCAGTTTAAACATTTGAGATGAAACTTTGTAGGCACAATATCATTTCAACACCAAAAACTTATAACAATGGTATAGCAAAATGTAGCAAATATCACAGTTGTGAACAAAAGCTAAACTAGATTCAAACATGACCTAAGGGCAGGGGGGGTCTCATGAAACAACTAACAATTTGTTCAAACATCACAAATAAACAAGGGCTGACAGATCTAGGGCAAACACATCAACATCTCATGTTTGGATCCCTACAGCTAATCTTGTAGACAAAATCCTCAAAACAAGTTGTAAACCACATACAAAGTTCATTATTGGAAACATATCATCAACACATCACTCATGAATAATGTACCTTAACAAAAGCAATATCATAGCAATCAACATAAGCTCTTGACAAAGAGTAAAAAGTGTGACAACATGAATATATTTTCACAACAAGCACTTCAAAATTGAAAAACATGACAATGTATGTATAATAAAAAGGTTTAGCATTACATACCTCTTGTAGACTTTCTTGAACAAGCTAAAAAGCAAAGAAATCCAGAGATCTTCTTCTTTGGCAAAGATTTGGAGCTTTCTTCCTCTTGAAGCAATAAACTATCTTTCAAGACAGTTTGAGTCATGAACTTCCCAGCTGGTTTTTGAGACTTTGGACAGTTGAAATATGATATATATGAGGTGTTGGGAGTGTTGAGGTGGTAGGAAAGGCCTTAAGTAGAGACTTGGCTTCCAAAGTGCATAAAAGTCAACATATAAAGGTATGAAGGTTGACTTTTAGATTGATGAGTTTTTTTATGAAAGTAATGGTGGGAACAGTTTCAAATGGCCATTTTAAGGGTGTATAGATAGTCTTTGAAGTGTTTTGATGTTTGGAAAAGGAAATAGCATGAAAAGTGGAAAGTGATGATTTTGTGATTTTTGAGAACTCAAGCAATTTCAAGCAAGGATAAGAATGAGAGAGCTATGAGTTTCTTGTGTGTTCTTAATAGTTCTGGTGTGATTTATAACATAAATAAAGGTCTCTATTTATATGGAAAATGAAGGTGAGAGCAGCCTTGGCTTTTCCATATTTTAGAGGGAGATTGTGAAGTTTTGAATGAAATCTTGCCAAGATCTTGTGGCAGCTCTACGCATCAGTTCCTTGGGCAAATGCTGAGCAAAAATCAAGTGAGATGGGAGGGATGATATAACTGGAATGAAGCTAGGAGGGGTAGGGGACTGCAGGTGCCCAACTCTTTGAAAAAGTTTCTCTTTCATGGTCTTTTAATGATTATTATATTGGCCACTTGCTCGAAGTTGCAAAAGCCTACCAATTCTTCACTTCTTCTGCTTTTTGCATCATATAGGCTTCATAATATCAGAATATAACATGATACAATGGCTGAGGGTAGCCCAAGTTGATGAATTTTGAATTTTGGAAAGAATTGAAGTGGTGACTTCAAGTGTGACAGCCCCAACTTCCATGATCCATAACTTTCTGCTCACAAATGATATTGAGGAGTTCTACCATATTTTAGAAAGCCCTCAAGTAGATCTACAACTTTCATGTTTTTGAGATTTTCAAATTCTAGATGGAACTAGGTTGAAAAACCCCTCCAAGTTGCTGAAAAAACACACTTAAAAGGCCAAATAACTTAGAACTTTTCTAAGTTATTTCCCTTCTTGAAATGAATTTGGTCATAACTCCAAATCTATGCATTTTTTGATCATGGACCACTTTGGGACTTTTGTAGAACTTGTCAAAATATTTCCAATGAGCTTTGAACCACTTCATTTGGATGTGTGGTTGAGGAGTTATGGTCTTGTCCCTTTCGAAACCCTAATTCTTGATTTTTGCAATTACTTTCTAACCCTTGATCCAATGGTCATGAAATTTTATGGGTAGGTGTAATATGAAATAATGAACATTTTTGATTCACATCTTGAAGTCAAATTCCTTATGGTTGAAGAGTTGACTTTTTGGTCAACCGTACGATCAATCGGTGACTACCGAGTCGGCTGTTGAGGTTTCGGGTATTCTGAGGCCTTAAAACTTCTTGAATAGACTTTAATAAGTCATAGGAACTTCATGGACCATTAGCCCACCATTGAAACACTTTTTAAATCAAAAGTCAAACTACATTTGACTTTTCCTGATCAAAAACCCTAATCGGGTATCTTGAACTGCACTGTTCTCAATTCCTGGGTGACAACCTCAAATTGGATTCATACTTGACCCAATGTAGTATCCTTAATCTTATTTATAGTTGAATCAATCCAAAACATTGATTGATCAAACCACCGAAGCCTCGATTTTGACGGTTCGGAACCCTGATTCATCTGCATCTTGACAAAGATAAACTTGAAGTGGGTTAAGGTTAGTTAATCAAATGAATATGATCCTAAAATGATGATGAGGATCTAAGGGGTCAAAATTTGGGGTGCAACACCGGGTGGGAAGTTGTGTCTACCTACATTGAGGATTAGCCACATGTTGCAGCCTTTGCACCGTATAGAGGGTATAATATGATCGAGTCATTTAGGGTGTATCTTGATTGTCATGTACCATATGACATTGTCTTCTGCTCATACGGAAGTCACCATAAGACATGTCAGCTTAACCTCATTTCTTCATACTTTGAATCGCTTGTATGTGGGTCAAGTCAGATGTATCCTTATCTGCTCGAGTGAGTGATACGCCAATTTGAGTAATTACAAATTATTTTGAGACCCCCTCCATAGTCAGCTCCTTCAAGATTCTGTCGTAGAGATCTTGATGCAATACTTGAGGATTTCGATAGTCACTTGGTACCAGAGAAGTATTGTAAAGTGTTAGCTCTTGTACATTAAGCTTATGTTGATGGCTATATGAAATGGTTCAATAGAGAGTGTCGCTTTCGCGAAAATAAGGTGTCGGCACAACAGAAGAGTCGCTACCTTTCGTTATTTATCCCTCAGAGCGAGAAAGGAAACGATCGGAAAAACCTAACGAAAAAAAAGGGTAAGACAAGGTCGTCGCAACCATTGTCTGGGTTCGGGAGTCGGTTACGCAAGGGGAAGGTATTAGCACCCCTCACGTCCGTCGTACTCGACGGGATCCACGCTTGTTGTGTTTACTGGACGGGTTGGTTTTATCTATCTACCTATCAAGGCTGGCTTAAAAAAGAAAAGAAACTGACTCGGCAAAGCGTCGCACTTTATGCCTACGTATTCTCATCAGAGAATGAGAAATCAGAGTCAACGTAGTTCGACCTACGACGGGTTATGGGGAAGGTAGCTCGCCAATACGTCAGTATTGTGCCTACGTACTCTCAACAGGCATGAGAGATCAGAGCTTACGTAGTTCGGGACACTATGCATTATTTCCTGTCTTTTACGAAAGAAGTGTTTTTTTATTGTGTTTGCAATTTCAATCGCACTAGAGACTATGACCTGAGAGTGAATGCGTCGCATGTCACCCAAAGGGTACCATACTAAACATCCAGACTGTGGAAAAGAAACTCTCCCACAATCCTTTCTCAGATAGCTTAAGGCTCGTAACGTACGAAAGAAATCATTCATGATTACTGTATCTTAAACTGTTTTGAGATGAGAAGAGAACAGGCTCAACTAGGAGGGAGACTATCAAGTCCTACTGTTGTCATGCCAAGGATTTATCCTATGGTTGAGGTTTGAACAGGGGACTCCTAGAAGTTGTCATGCATAGGTTTCAACCTAAAGTTCTATCATAAATTCCTTATCAAAGGAAATGAGAGTCCTAAGGGATCATGTCAATGATACACCAAAACAGACAAAACATCAGCTTAACAGTAAAATGCATGCAATGCAAGTGAGGGAGGAAATGTGTGTGGGGCTTCAGCCTCCACAAGCTCATCTCAACCTCAAGCCAGAATGAATAACAGTAATCATACTGAAAGTAAACAACATGCTATCAAGCAAGATACAGTAAACTGCAATCATACAGAAGAAATAAAGGCATGCTATCAAGCAAAACAAACCACATGGGCAAGGGAGCAGGGCTCTACCGAATACCCGCAAGCAAAGCCACACAGTAACAATACAAGCAGAGGGAGCAACTCAACCTCTAGTGCAATCATGCTCCTAGATTCTACTTAGTATAGATATGGACTTATTCTAATGCATCAAGCAAGTCAAACAAAACACATCAATACAGCAAAGACAAAGATAAGAAAGCAGATCAACTCCTCTCTCAACTCCAAGCTTCAGCCCTCATAACAGCAACTCAGTCTTCAGACTTCCATTAATCTTGATAAATATCCATTTGCTTTTCTAGGTTTCAAACCTTCAACATAAGTTTCAACTTATCTTCTTCTTCAAGCTTCAGCTCCTTAATCAGCTCCACCTTCAGGCTTCACTGTTAACCACAAGTATCAACTTGATCCCTTCAGGGTCTCCAAGTATCAAAGTAAGTATCAACCTCCTTTGTTCTTCAAGCTTCAGATGGAATGGCAATGCTCAAGGATTCATCCTCTTCCATACTCTTCAATGAAGTCTTCATCTTCACACTCAAGCTCAACATCTCTCAAGATATTCAAACCAGAGGAAATCACTTAACTGGATAAGCTAGGGTGTTAAACTGCTTAATGACCACCAAAGGTGGCCTATAAGGGTTCAACATCAAAAGAATGGTTCCCTCAAGAGTTCTACTTCCTAGGTACCATCACTTATCCCTCCAAAGGAGAGAGGTGTATACCATGGAAGGACTTTGAATCATAGGGAGGAATGGAGGTGAAAGATACCATCCATGTTTAAGAAAGAACTTAACTAGGTCTAAACTCTTCCTAATCCCTAACCCTAAAACAACAACAAAACAAATAAGATTCTCAAGCTCTCAAGCTCCTAAATCAATCTCCAAGTCTTCTACTATGCTCCACAATGCTCCTCAAAGCAAGACCAAGCTCTCCAAGCCCACAAAGCAAAGCAAACAAAAATACAAGCCCACAAGGGCAACACAAACAATCATCAACTACAAAAATCATCTAAAAATAGTATACTACTATATTAAAATCTAATATAATTTCTAGGGGATCCTACATGACTACCCTTAATACCCTATATGTCCCAATGTCTATCTTGACCTAGAAACCCAAAATTCTAATGTTATTGTGGACCTATGTTAAGGATTGACCTAATTCTACACAACCTAAAGTCATCTAATCAAAACCAACCTAAAATTAATCACAAAATTATGGAATAAATGCAGAGGGGAGCTAAAGTCCTAATCTAACTATCCTAAAAAGAATTGCCTAAAAATTCAAAGGGAACTAGCTTAACAAAATTCTACAAATCTATGCATCAACATAAAAGAATTAAAAAGCTATTAAAAGATAAAATACACAAAAAATATTAAAAATGCATGAAATGCAAATATTTTGATTTTATAATTTTCTAGACATGAACATGAAATGGGAGAAAAAATCCCCATGCAAAAATCATTAATTTTCTATTTATTATGATTTTTCAAAGATTGAAATAAAATGGAGAAAAAGAAATTAAAATATGAGAACCTTGGTGTGAATAGCAATGCCAGACAGCTCATTT
This sequence comes from Lathyrus sativus, assembly GCA_963859935.3. Lineage (NCBI taxonomy): Eukaryota > Viridiplantae > Streptophyta > Magnoliopsida > Fabales > Fabaceae > Lathyrus > Lathyrus sativus. The sequence continues at coordinate 397,803,902 of OZ012739.1, read as the reverse complement.
ATGCAATGGGCTCAAAATGGGGGTGCAAACAACAATACGTGCTAGGCCCAAAATTCAATCAGAAATTAAATCAAAAATATAAAAAATGAAAAAGAAACGGTGTAGAAAGTAACCAAATGCAGTTCAAAACAACCATGGGCCACGAATGGGGGTATGAATATCAATCCAGGCCAATCCCCCATTTAATGAAACGATGCGTTTCATGGTCTTCAGATTTTCCCTCTTCAAGCGAGATTGAATCCCAGCCGTTGGATTCCCCACTCAGTCAATGAGTCTAACATGATCTGATGGCCACGCCTCATCTTCTACCTCCAGCTAGGATTCTAACTGAAGCATCCATGGAAACTCAGAGCTTCAAGCTCCATCTTCACCAAACTCGAACCTCATCAATTCTCCATGAAAAACCAAAATTCCAAACCCTAATGTGTCCAGAATTTCATGCTGAATCTAACCATGGTCTTAAAGTCAATTGAAACATCCTAAATCTCCAAACCCGATCCAAGATCAAAGATAGGCTCAGATATCAACTTCAACAATTCTTGCAATTAATTACCTCAACATGATCACCAACTCACACTGATTGATTCTTGATATCTAATTCATGCTATAGCTCACCATAACTCGAGTTCTTGGTCCAAACAAAAATGGTGACACTATCTGAAACCTCACCAATTGCTCCCAAACTGTTCAGAATCCACCTCCTATTGGTCTCTAACCGTTCTAACCTAACAATTCTTGCTAATCATGCCTAAATTGTAACACCCCCTTTCTATACCCCCAAATAAATTAAATAAATCAATTAGGCACTTAGAAAATTTATTTCATCAGAGTTTAATTAAAACATGGTATAAAAGAGGCGCATCACATTATCATGAAATTAAACACATACGATACCTGCTCAAAATAGATATGCAACAATGGGTAACCCACATCTCAATATTTAGAATAAAGCGGAAACATCCAAATATTGAATCGATCTCATTCATAAAAGTATATACAACCATCAGTTAATTCATGCTTTACAACATATCCACAGCAGATACATACACATATGTATCACAAAAGAATCAAAACAAATGTAACTCCAAAAGAGTCAAAGGCTTCCTAACTACCCAGATGTTACATATCAGAGCCATTGACCAAAAAGAATGAAGACATCGCTTCACAAAAAGAACCTCCAGCTTCCTACTCTGCAATGCCTCATAGAGCATTATAAAACAGCAGAAGGGTGAGAAACAACATCATAACAGTTAATGCATAAAATTGTATATATACATATACTCATATTGGTACAAGTTATACTCAAATTATGTTCTCACCACATTAAGCATATACAATTAATCATGCCTCTACACATGCTCATAAACATTCACTATATGTTCCTTCAAACAATCATATATAACATACATAGTTATATTCATTCAACCAATGCATCATACACAGATGACTCATGCAACTCATAGAGACCGACACACGACTCTATGCAGATGCAAATGCGGTACCGACTCATTCAACAGATTCTCTAAGGAATCGAGTATTCAGCAGATCCTCCACGGGATCAAGTACTCAGCAGATTCTCCACAGAATCAAATATTCATCAGATTCTCCACGGAATCGAATATTCAGCAGATCCTCCACGGGATCAAGTACTCAGCAGATTCTCCACGGAATCAAATACTCTAGCCAATCCTCCACGGGATTACATGTTATGACCGATTCTCCGAGGAATCACACAATGCAATCGATTCTCCAAGGAATCTAATATAACCATCGTATCATACGAGGTTCTGCAAATCCTCCGAGGGATCATTCAACACAAAAATGCATACTATGTTCACAAACATACTCATTGCATTTATCACATACATCGCATATATCTATCATGCATTCACATTATGCACCATTCCACACATGGTTTACACACATATCAGCCCATCAATGCGTTTCTATTCAATTCGAGCAAATACACAAGATTATCAAATATTCAAGATTCACCATTTACTCTACAATCTAGGATTCACGCCTTTCGGCCACCCACAACACGACATGTCGAAACAGTTCACACATCAATCATTTATATAGGCATTAATCATAATTGAATCAACCAAACAATCATGCTATGAACAAACAGCAAAACAAAATAACACTGCCAGGTTCGCCAACCTTCGCCTGGCGAAGCCACGCAGCGAATGCTCGCTGACCTTCGCCTGGCGAACTTCCCAGCGAAGTCCACTGGGAGTAATTCTGGAATTACTCGCTGAGGCTCGCTACACACTCGCCTGGCGAACCTTCGCCAACTAACCTCGCCTGGCGAACTTGCCAGCGAATATAGGGTATTAGCTTCTGACTTGCTTCGCTACAGCTCGCTAGGCTTCGCCTGGCGAAGCTTCGCTGCCATTCGCCTGGCGAACCTGCGAAGACAGAACTTCCATGGCTGTCTCAAGAGCCCAAACTCCACAAAATCAACCGATTAAATCCAAACCAGTCTCCATGGCACAACTCAACCATCACCCGACTAAACTACATCGTCTAATCCGAGTTCTAACCGATTAAAACCTCATTCTACTCACAAAACCAACTTCTAACCTAAGTGGAAAAAGAGTAGAAACTCTACAAAATCCACACACATACACATACAATCATATACATTTAAAGAGATGATGGAGTTTCACACCCTTACCGATCGATTGCAAGCTTTGGTGATGATCCCTTGATGATTCTAGGTTTTCCTCTCCACTTTCTCTTCTCTTCCTCTTCTCCTCTTTCTTTCTCTTGTTTTTCCTCTTATGTTACTATCTTTCTTCCTTTTCCTCTCTTATTCTATTTCTATCTCTATTTCTTTCCTCTCAAATTCTTTCCAACACTTACCAATCAATTCTCACACTAAATTGCTAAATGTCTAAAATGCCCTTTTTACTCTAATTCCCCGAGAACTCTCCGAATCGGTAAAAATAGATAAAATAAGCAAACACCACATAATAATATATAATTTCTCAATTTAAAACAAACATCAATTAAATAAATTAAAAGACTCAACAATTAATGGGAATTCAGAATCGGGGCGTTACAACTCTCCCCCACTTTAGAAATTTTCGTCCTCGAAAATATCACCTGATTCAAACAACTTTGGATGCGATTCTCGCATCTTGCTCTCCAATTCCCAAGTCATGTTGCCTTCCGCGGCACCTCCCCAGGATACTTTCACAAGCGCAATATCCTTGCCTCTTAGCTTCTTAACTTCGCGGTCCAAAATACTAACCGGTAAAACTTCAACTGTAAGGTTATCTCTTACTTCAACTTCATCCATTGGGATAACATGTGACGGATCCGGAACATACTTCCGAAGTTGCGAGACATGGAATACATCATGCAAATTCGAAAGATTCGGAGGCAACGCCACATGATAAGCCACAACACCAACTCGTGCGACAATCTGATACGGACCAATAAAACGAGAAGTCAACTTTCTCGACTTTAAAGCACGACCCACACCCGCAACCGGTGTAACTCTCAAAAACACATGGTCGCCCTCTTGAAACTCGAGATCCTTTCTCCTTCTATCATGATAACTTTTCTGTCTACTCTGAGAAGCTCTCATCTTTTCCCGAATAGATTTCACCTTTTCCGTCGTTTGCTGTACCATTTCAGGACCAACTACCGACCTTTCACCCGTCTCATGCCAACACAGAGGTGTTCGACATCTCCGACCATATAAAGCCTCAAATGGCGCCATACCAATACTCGAATGGAAACTGTTATTATAGGTGAACTCAATCAACTCTAAATAACTGTCCCACGCACCACCTTGTTCAAGCACACAAGCACGCAACAAATCTTCTAACGATTGAATCGTCCTCTCGGTTTGACCATCTGTTTGCGGATGATATGCCAAACTCAATCTCAACTTAGAACCCAAGGCACCTTGCAAACTCTCCCAAAATCTTGAAGTAAATCTAGGATCTCTATCCGACACAATACTCTTAGGAACTCCATGAAGCTTCACAATAGTGCCAACATAAATCTCGGCCAACCTTTCCAAAGAATAAGTAATATCAATCGGAATAAAGTGAGCCGATTTAGTAAGCCTATCAACAATCACCCAAATAACATTATGTCCTCTTTGCGTATTCGGCAATCCCGTAACAAAATCCATCGATATACTATCCCATTTCCATTCCGGAATATCCAACGGTTGCATCAATCCACTAGGCTTCTGATGCTCCACCTTAGACTTCTGGCAAGTCAAACACGAGTACACAAAACGAGCGACATCGCTTTTCAATCCAGACCACCAAAAGATCTTCTTCAAATCCTGATACATCTTATTCGCTCCCGGATGAATACTCAAGTTACTCCGATGTCCCTCTTCCAATATCATCTTTTTCAAATCCGCATCATCGGGAATACAAATACGACCTCGAAACCTCAAAACTCCTAATTCATCAACTTTGAAATCTTCATTTCCATTCGTCATCAAATCCACAAATTTCAAATCCAACTTTTGCTTTTCACATACCGTAGCAAGGAAATCATTCGTGACATGCAACATACCAAGCTTCACACTACTCGGCGTTAACTCACAAACTAAACTCAAATCTCTAAAGTTCTCCAAAAGTTCCCACTCTCTAACCATCAAAGTAGACACGTGCAACGACTTCCGACTTAAAGCATCGGCTACCACATTCGCCTTACCCGGATGATAATTTAAACCAAAAATCATAGTATTTCAAAAGTTCTAGCCATCTTCTTTGCCTCATATTCAATTCTTTCTGATCAAACAAATACTTCAAACTCTTGTGATCGCTAAAAACCTCAAATCTTGCACCATAAAGATAGTGCCTCCAAATTTTCAAAACGAACACTACGACCGCTAACTCCAAATCATGAGTAGGATAATTCTTTTCATGTACTCTCAACTGTCTAGAAGCATATGCCACGACCTTCCCATCTTGCATCAATACACCACCCAATCCTGACAAAGAAGCATCGCAATAAACCACAAAAGGTTCCGTAGGATTCGGCAAAATCAAAACTGGCGCTGTCGTTAACCTTCTCTTTAATTCCATGAAACTCTCTTCACAATTAACATCCCAAATAAAAGTCTTTCCTTTACAAGTCAACTGCGTTAACGGAAGTGCTAACTTTGAAAATCCTTCGATAAACCTCCGGTAGTAACCGGCCAAGCCCAAAAAGCTTTGAATTTCCGTAACTGATCTTGGAGTCTCCCATTGCATTACCGCATCGATCTTGGATGGATCCACACTAATACCATTGCCGGAAATAATATGTCCAAGAAAACTCACCTCCGACAACCAAAACTCACACTTAGACAACTTTGCGTACAACTTCTTTTCCTTCAAAATCCGCAACACAATCCTTAAATGTTCTTCGTGCTCCACACGAGACTTAGAATAAATCAGAATGTCATCGATAAACACTACCACAAAACGATCCAACTGCTCGTGGAAGATACGGTTCATATATTCCATGAAAACACCCGGCGCATTAGAAACTCCGAATGGCATCACCGTATACTCATAGTGACCATATCGTGTTCTAAAAGCCGTCTTCGAAATATCTTCTTCCTTAACCCGAATCTGGTGATAACCGGATCTCAAATCAATCTTACTAAAAACACGAGCTCCAACTAATTGATCCATCAAATCATCAATTCTTGGAAGCGGATACTTGTTCTTAATTGTCACCTTATTCAACTGCCGATAATCAATACACAACCGCATACTACCATCCTTCTTCTTTACCAACAACACCGGCGCACCCCAAGGAGAAACGCTCGGTCTTACAAATCTCTTATCCAACAAATCATTCAACTGCTTCTTCAATTCCACCAACTCCGATGCCGACATCCGATACGGGGCCATCGAAATCGATCTAGTACCCAGAACTAGATCAATAGAAAATTCAACCTCTCTCTTTGGCGGCACATCCGCAACATCTTCCGGAAACACTTCAGGAAATTCACAAACCACAGGAAACACGTCGAGCTCAACTTTTCTCTCCACCGACAACGATACAAACAAACCAAACAACTGAGCTTCGTCCGCTAAAAGTTTCTTCAACTCTTTAGTGGAAAGAAAACTCTCGTTTTCACCATCTTCCAAAGAAGGAAACCTTACTAACTTGTGATAGCAATCCAAATGAACTCTATTAAATTGCAACCAGTTCATACCCAAGATTACGTCCAAACCTTCCAACGGTAAACACACTAAATCCATAACGAAGTCCTTACCATACATGGTCAAATGACAACTTGCACACACCAAAGAAGTAGTTACCGACCCCGAAGCGGGAGTCCCAATAACCATACCACTACTCAAATAAACCATACATAAATCCAACCGCTTAGCACACGCAAGAGAAATGAACGAGTGAGTCGCTCCAGTATCAATAATAGCAACTAAAGGCATATCATTAATAAAGCATGTACCTTTAATCAAACGATCCGCCGCATTAGTAGCGTCTGAACCTGCTAATGCGAAAACTTTTCCGCCCGCCTGAGCTTGCTTCGGTTTGGTACAATTCGGGCTAATGTGACCCACCTCGCCACAATTAAAACACTTCACAGCATTCTTTCTACACTCTGGTGCATCATGTCCAAGGAGACCACAGTTGGAGCACTTCGCCTTGAACTTTCCACAATCATAAGACTTGTGGCCCATCACGCCACACTTAAAACATTTGATCGCACCGGAACCTCCTCCGGGTCTCCTATCAAAGTTTCCCCTATGTTTTCCCTTCTCAGCAGGCGTCACATAAGGTCCGCTTCGCACTTGCTGCTTCCCCCTCCTCTCGCTCAAACCCTTATAATGAGTAGAACGAGCTCTACTGTCTTCCTCATAAATCCTACAGCACTCGGTCAAATCCGAAAATCTTCGTATCCTTTGATAACCCACCGCTTGCTTTATCTCAGGACGCAAGCCATTCTCATACTTGATACATTTGGAAAATTCCGCCGTAACCGCATCATAGTGAGGGTGAAACTTCACTAACTCAGTAAACTTAGCGGTGTAGTCCACCACCGACATATTACCTTGTTTCAACTCCAGAAATTCCATTTCTCTCTTCCCTTTAACACTTTCGGGATAATACTTCCTTAGAAACTCATTACGAAATAAATCCCACGTAATCTCCTCATCGTCGACCTCAAGAACTTGCCTCATGCTGACCCACCAGTCATCAGCCTCTTCCCTCAGCATGTGAGTCCCTAGTCTCACCTTGTTCCCCTCAGCACAATCCATCACCCTAAAGATCCTCTCAATTTCCTTTAACCATATCTGAGCACCATCCGGATCAAATCTCCCTTTGAACACCGGTGGCTGGTTCTTCCTAAACTCATCATTCGCATTCACGTTAGGTGCACCCTGCACAGCTCTGGCCATAGCCTCTAACGCCGCTGCCATAGCATTGTCATTACGACCTGCCATATTCTGAGGATTCCCAAAAATAACAACAAGGTTAAACAACCGTTCAACCAACACCACAACAAGACAGACACGAATGACTCAACACTGGCTCTGATACCACTTAATGTAACACCCCCTTTCTATACCCCCAAATAAATTAAATAAATCAATTAGGCACTTAGAAAATTTATTTCATCAGAGTTTAATTAAAACATGGTATAAAAGAGGCGCATCACATTATCATGAAATTAAACACATACGATACCTGCTCAAAATAGATATGCAACAATGGGTAACCCACATCTCAATGTTTAGAATAAAGCGGAAACATCCAAATATTGAATCGATCTCATTCATAAAAGTATATACAACCATCAGTTAATTCATGCTTTACAACATATCCACAGCAGATACATACACATATGTATCACAAAAGAATCAAAACAAATGTAACTCCAAAAGAGTCAAAGGCTTCCTAACTACCCAGATGTTACATATCAGAGCCATTGACCAAAAAGAATGAAGACATCGCTTCACAAAAAGAACCTCTAGCTTCCTACTCTGCAATGCCTCATAGAGCATTATAAAACAGCAGAAGGGTGAGAAACAACATCATAACAGTTAATGCATAAAATTGTATATATACATATACTCATATTGGTACAAGTTATACTCAAATTATGTTCTCACCACATTAAGCATATAAAATTAATCATGCCTCTACACATGCTCATAAACATTCACTATATGTTCCTCCAAACAATCATATATAACATACACAGTTATATTCATTCAACCAATGCATCATACACAGATGACTCATGCAACTCATAGAGACCAACACACGACTCTATGCAGATGCAAATGCGGTACCGACTCATTCAACAGATTCTCTAAGGAATCGAGTATTCAACAGATCCTCCACGGGATCAAGTACTCAGCAGATTCTCCATGGAATCAAATATTCATCAGATTCTCCACGGAATCGAATATTCAGCAGATCCTCCACGGGATCAAGTACTCAGCAGATTCTCCACGGAATCAAATACTCTAGCCAATCCTCCACGGGATTACATGTTATGACCGATTCTCCGAGGAATCACACAATGCAACCGATTCTCCAAGGAATCTAATATAACCATCGTATCATACGAGGTTCTACAAATCCTCCGAGGGATCATTCAACACAAAAATGCATACTATGTTCACAAACATACTCATTGCATTTATCACATACATCGCATATATCTATCATGCATTCACATTATGCACCATTCCACACATGGTTTACACATATATCAGCCTATCAATGCGTTTCTATTCAATTCGAGCAAATACACAAGATTATCAAATATTCAAGATTCACCATTTACTCTACAATCTAGGATTCACGCCTTTCGGCCACCCACAACACGACATGTCGAAACAGTTCACACATCAATCATTTATATAGGCATTAATCATAATTGAATCAACCAAACAATCATGCTATGAACAAACAGCAAAACAAAATAACACTGCCAGGTTCGCCAACCTTCGCCTGGCGAAGCCACGCAGCGAATGCTCGCTGACCTTCGCCTGGCGAACTTCCCAGCGAAGTCCACTGGGAGTAATTCTGGAATTACTCGCTGAGGCTCGCTACACACTCGCCTGGCGAACCTTCTCCAACTAACCTCGCCTGGCGAACTTGCCAGCGAATATAGGGTATTAGCTTCTGACTTGCTTCGCTACAGCTCGCTAGGCTTCGCCTGGCGAAGCTTCGCTGCCATTCGCCTGGAGAACCTGCGAAGACAGAACTTCCATGGCTGTCTCAAGAGCCCAAACTCCACAAAATCAACCGATTAAATCCAAACCAGTCTCCATGGCACAACCCAACCATCACCCGACTAAACTACATCGTCTAATCCGAGTTCTAACCGATTAAAACCTCATTCTACTCACAAAACCAACTTCTAACCTAAGTGGAAAAAGAGTAGAAACTCTACAAAATCCACACACATACACATACAATCATATACATTTAAAGAGATGATGGAGTTTCACACCCTTACCGATCGATTGCAAGCTTTGGTGATGATCCCTTGATGATTCTAGGTTTTCCTCTCCACTTTCTCTTCTCTTCCTCTTCTCCTCTTTCTTTCTCTTGTTTTTCCTCTTATGTTACTATCTTTCTTCCTTTTCCTCTCTTATTCTATTTCTATCTCTATTTCTTTCCTCTCAAATTCTTTCCAACACTTACCAATCAATTCTCACACTAAATTGCTAAATGTCTAAAATGCCCTTTTTACTCTAATTCCCCGAGAACTCTCCGAATCGGTAAAAATAGATAAAATAAGCAAACACCACATAATAATATATAATTTCTCAATTTAAAACAAACATCAATTAAATAAATTAAAAGACTCAACAATTAATGGGAATTTAGAATCGGGGCGTTACAACTCTCCCCCACTTTAGAAATTTCCGTCCTCGAAAATATCACCTGATTCAAACAACTTTGGATGCGATTCTCGCATCTTGCTCTCCAATTCCCAAGTCATGTTGCCTTCCGCGGCACCTCCCCAGGATACTTTCACAAGCGCAATATCCTTGCCTCTTAGCTTCTTAACTTCGCGGTCCAAAATACTAACCGGTAAAACTTCAACTGTAAGGTTATCTCTTACTTCAACTTCATCCATTGGGATAACATGTGACGGATCCGGAACATACTTCCGAAGTTGCGAGACATGGAATACATCATGCAAATTCGAAAGATTCGGAGGCAACGCCACACGATAAGCCACAACACCAACTCGTGCGACAATCTGATACGGACCAATAAAACGAGAAGTCAACTTTCTCGACTTCAAAGCACGACCCACACCCGCAACTGGTGTAACTCTCAAAAACACATGGTAGCCCTCTTGAAACTCGAGATCCTTTCTCCTTCTATCATGATAACTTTTCTGTCTACTCTGAGAAGCTCTCATCTTTTCCCGAATAGATTTCACCTTTTCCGTCGTTTGCTGTACCATTTCAGGACCAACTACCGACCTTTCACCCGTCTCATGCCAACACAGAGGTGTTCGACATCTCCGACCATATAAAGCCTCAAATGGCGCCATACCAATACTCGAATGGAAACTGTTATTATAGGTGAACTCAATCAACTCTAAATAACCGTCCCACGCACCACCTTGTTCAAGCACACAAGCACGCAACAAATCTTCTAACGATTGAATCGTCCTCTCGGTTTGACCATCTGTTTGCGGATGATATGCCGAACTCAATCTCAACTTAGAACCCAAGGCACCTTGCAAACTCTCCCAAAATCTTGAAGTAAATCTAGGATCTCTATCCGACACAATACTCTTAGGAACTCCATGAAGCTTCACAATAGTGCCAACATAAATCTCGGCCAACCTTTCCAAAGAATAAGTAATATCAATCGGAATAAAGTGAGCCGATTTAGTAAGCCTATCAACAATCACCCAAATAGCATTATGTCCTCTTTGCGTATTCGGCAATCCCGTAACAAAATCCATCAATATACTATCCCATTTCCATTCCGGAATATCCAACGGTTGCATCAATCCACTAGGCTTCTGATGCTCCACCTTAGACTTCTGGCAAGTCAAACACGAGTACACAAAACACGGTTGCTAATCATACATAAATCATGGTGTAGAAGAAAAGTTACTAACCTGTTGAATCTTGATTAACAGATGGTGTAAACCTTCACTGCAAGCCTTCAAACTCTTCAGAATCGATCCTTGAATGTTGATGGAGCTTCTGTTTGCAAAAGTTTTGATGGAGAATGCTTGAATCTCAGAATTCGATGGTGACTTGCAATCTTGAAAATCCAAATGCCAACTCTTCAAATCTCCATGGTTTTGCTCTCCAATTGGTCTGCACAGCTTCAATATGATCAAAGGAATGTGTTTAGATTGAAAGAATGAATGGGATTGAATCAGAATGTGGATTTTGATTTCAACTTGCAATGGAAGCAAGTGAAATGGCTAACTCTCTCTTCTCTCAAATCTTACACCAACCTTGCATCTGAGCAAGTTCTATACATTATATAGAGTGGTTTAGAATCATCTAGAACCATCCCATGAGAAATTGGAATTCTCATGCCATGAGTTTATGAATTCATCCATCTCATGTATCATCTCATGACATATCCCTTGCAGCCCTTGTAACTGACTTGAAAATCTCCCTAGAAGAGATATAGGATGTGTTAAGATACTTAGCAAGCTCATACATTGCCTTTCCTTATGTTTTGCATTTGAACCTTAAGATGCAAGCAACCCATTTCCAAAGCATCCCCATGATCTAGGCCTCAATTCAAAAAAGTGTCTGAACCATTGTTTTTAGAATGTCTTTTAGAGTCAAAATGACCTATTATATGCCATGGTTTGAATGTGTAACTTGGGATTTCCAACTTGAACTTATTTAACTTATGCCTCCATTTTAGGTCATTTTTACCACTTTTTGCTACAAGCCTTTTCAACACCTCATGACCTCCCTACTAGCCTTAAAACATCATTCTAAGAAAGTTTGATGTTAAAGATGTTTCCATTTGAAGCTTGGAAATAGGAGATATGGCCTTATGCTTAAAATGACCTATAATCTCCAAATGATCAAAATGCCCTTGACTTGTCAAAGCCATATGTTGAGTTCTACAAATCCTATCAAGGACTTCTAGTACTCTCTAGAAAGATAAGAAGATGAGGAACAACATTCATGTTGACCAAAAGTTCATAGGAATCATCCTAATTGGGCAAAAGTTGGATGCAAGTTGGGTGACTTTCAAGGACCCAGATTCACATACCTCAGATGACCTGTAACTTGTCAAAGTCATAACTTAATCTCTACAAATCCTATCAAGGACTTATAGTACTCAAATTAAAGCTAAGAACAAGCTCTACAACATTCATGTTGGGGGTAAGATGAGATGACAATCACGTCTTGAGCTAAACTGCCTTGAAGATAGGGATCAAACTAGGGGATTTTACATTGTCAAGCCTTAGAAACCCTAGCTTAAAACTTCTCAAACTCCTCAATCATGATAAGTTGGTCTTGGAATAATCCTTGTAGCATCTCAATGCATCAATCCATGATCATATGGCTCTTGGATTAGGTCTCAACCCTCTCCAAATCATCAGTTGACCTAGGGTTGACCCAGTCAAACCCTAATTATACCACTCATGGCTAAGTCTTCTGAATCTTGTACAATGACCTCTCTAGGCCTCATGATGGTTTTCAAGACATCTCATAAGCTCTCTCATAGCTTCAAGTCCATTCTCATAGCCTCAGAATCATCTGAGGGGCTCCCACAACTCTCAAGTTATGAGGCATACACCCTTGGTTTCAACCAATCTCTCTGAGGATTTCTTTACTTCTCTGACAAGGACATCAACCCTTAATCATCTGAATAACCTTCTTGGCTAGCTTCAAAGTCTTGATTGGTACTCATACCTCTTGACCTACTGCACACATATCAATGAGAAGCAGATGATCCTGCTAGTGAACACAAGCTAGGTACATAAATGTTGGTCAAATTTTGGGGTGCAACAGCTGCCCCTATTCAAACGGCTTGAACCTGATTGGGTGAGGCGAACGACTCTCAGCCAATCAAGGTGCGAGACGGTTGAATACCAATAAACCCGGAAATTTGCCAACTGCACAAGTACACGGTACTCTGATGGGAACAAATCTTCGAAAACTGAAATAATAGCTGCACGACAACTAGCTGGAGAATTGGTCACACGGCAACCGGTAATACATGGTCGATCATGCCATCAGGCATCACGATTCCTCGGGACTCATCAGGTCAACCATCAGGTTGATCATGCCATCAGGCATTCAAAGAACTTGTTGGGCATCAGCCGGACTTCGTCAGGTCAACAATCATGTTGATCATGCCATCAGGCATTCAAAGAACTTGTCGGGCATCAGCCAGACTTCATCAGGTCAACAATCATGTTGATCATGCCATCAGGCATTCGAAGAAAACTGTCGGGCATCAGCCGGACTTCATCAGCAAGTCGGGAATAGAATTCTTGGTTAATCATGAACCAATTGGGAATATCCAAACCTCTGCCATCAGGCACTCCGCATCAGCTGAGAGAACTGCTTCATTAACACGGTCGGACTTCAATCATGAAGTCTTCAGGGGAAGTTTCAACTTCGCCGTTCGGAAACCTGCTGGGGATGACGCATCTCCGCTGGGGATTCTGGAGAACTATCAAGTAACTCCGCTTCGGGGATCCAGAAATCATTCTGGATGAATCAACTCTGCTGAGGACTTCAAGAATCATCTTGGACAAATAACTCCGCCGAGGGCTTCAAGAATCATCTTGAACCGATAACCCTGTTGGAGACTTCAGGAATCATCCTAAGCAAACACTCTGCCGGGGACTCTAAGTATCAACTTGAGCAACCACTCTGGCGACTGCACTGGGGATCTTAAGAATCATCTTAAGCAAACGACCCTGCTGGGGGGATTCAAGAATCATCTTGAACAGGAGCCTTCGCTAGGGAACTCAAGGATCATCTTGAGCAAGCGACTCCATTGGGGATATTTCAGGAATCATCCTGAGCAATCAATTCTGCGGCGGAACACCTGCAAAACAAGGACGGTAACAACCTAGATCATGTCTATTATGCATATGCTTCGGCAATGGCGCAAAGCTCCACACGGTGGGAATGCTATGTGTTTATGATAAATGCTATACAATCATGTACACTGATGCGATCCCGTCAGCAAAATAAATGTTGAAGGGAGGATCCTCCTGTCAAGGAGAAAGAACTACTCAGATAGAGGAATCATCCTGCTGAGGAGAACAAGATCACGCCAATCTCAATTGGACTCCGCAGGGGACACAACTTCAGTTGACTGCTGCGGGGAAAGTGAACTTCAGTTGACTGCTGCAGGGGGACGAAGCTCTACGAGAACCTGGACCTGCTGAGGGAAAGCGATGTCAATCGCGGGAATAAACTGCATGGACTTCACGGCTACTTCTCTGGAGATAACGACTCTGGCGGGGAAACACAGCATCAACTATTCCACACTCTACTGGGGAGAACCAATCATGGCCTGAGCAGCTTCCAAGGATTCGGCACTCTTGGGTATCTGCAAACTCGGCTGAGGAAGGAGAAATCATTCTGCTTCACTGGAGAGTACGACTCTGTGGGGAATCTCAATTCCGCTGGGGAAGAAGGAATCATCCGGCTTCGGGGGAGAGTACGACACTGGGGGAATCTCAATTCCGCTGGAGACTTCAGTCTTGAACCATCAGTTGCTGCATACTTCAGTATGACTCAGCTGAGGAGATGTCGTTCCTTCAGGATGCGTCTGATTGGGGGAGAGAATCTTCTCTGCCTAGGGAGACATATCAATGCTCATTATCTCGTGTTCAGACTCTGCAGGGAGAGGCTGCTGAACTTTGCTGGAGAAAGAGGAATCATCCTGCTTGGGGATACGCACGGCGCACTGTCTGAAATATGCTACACCTGTAACAACACAAACAAACAGACAAGATACCCTTCTCAAAGGGACCTATCAAGGTTATCATCTTGTGACAATGTTCAAGTAATTCATTGTTTCAACAATCCATGGCCTAGGCCAGTAAGTTTATGTATGCGCATTTTATCAAAAACATCGACGTTCTTTTTCGCAAACAAAACAGATAAATGCTAAACAGACAAACAGAATTGCTGAATAGTATGCATTTTATTGATAACGAACCCCTGAATGGGTAAAAATGTTTTACAACAGATGCAAGCCCCTGGAATGAGGAAGCCGCGCAAAAATAAAACATAAATATACATCAGTACATACAAATGTCGGCAACGAGGCGTAGACGAACACCATGAGTTGATCCCTCTATGACCCACTCGACTTCGATACTTCTCCGGCGCTTCAGCTTCGGAAGAGATTGATTCAGATGAACGGCCCTCAGGTCTTCCAAACCACTAAACAAAGAAAGTCCACACGCGAAACACAGTCATTTGCTTTTTCAAATCCCTAACTTTTGCGTGAACCGCCCTTTGCGGGTTTTCAGTTCACCGGGATACCCTTTTTTGCCAAAGTCGCCCATCTGGGTTTTCGACTTTGCGGGTGTACATTCTTTTCTTTATATCCCTAATTTTTTCCCGAACCTTTTTCCTTTTTTATGGTTCGCCGGGATGCCCCATTTTTGCCTGGACTCTCTTTTTATTGTCCTGCAGGTCGCTTTCAAGCAAAGTATTTTTTAACTGCGTCCACGTTCACTGGGGATGCAAAATCTTCACCATCCATCGTGGATAACAACAAAGCTCCTCCCGAGAAGACTTTGCTGATGACATACGGACCTTCGTAATTCGGAGCCCACTTGCCCCGGTGATCGGAGTGTGGAGGAAGAATCTTCTTCAGGACGAGATCACCCGTCTGAAAGCTTCTAGGACGCACCTTCTTATCATAAGCTTTCTTCATTCGGCTTTGGTACAGACGACCAAACGCAATCGATGCTAACCTCTTCTCGTCCATCAGGCTGAGTTGGTTCAGTCGGTTCGTAATCCATTCTGCCTCGTCGAGTTTCACATCAACCAAAACTCGCAAAGAAGGGATCTCCACTTCTAACGGTAGGACAACTTCCATACCGTACACCAAGGAGAAAGGAGTTGCCCCGGTCGACGTACGTACCGTCGTACGATAACCGTGCAGTGCAAATGGCAGCATCTCGTGCCAATCTTTGTAGGTCACAACCATCTTCTGAACAATTTTCTTTATGTTCTTATTGTCCGCTTCAACGACGCCATTCATCTTCGGCCGGTAAGGAGATGAGTTGTGGTGTTCAATCTTGAAACTCTGGCACAGCTCCTTCATCATCTTGTTATTCAGATTCGAACCATTATCAGTAATGATCTGCTCGGGAATTCCGTAACGACAGATGATGTCCCTCTTTATGAATTTAGCCACCACCTGCTTGGTCACATTAGCATATGAGGCTGCCTCCACCCACTTGGTGAAGTAGTCGATAGCTACTAGAATAAAGCGATGACCGTTAGATGCAGTGGGCTCGATCTTGCCTATCATGTCGATGCCCCACATGGAGAACGGCCACGGGGAGGACATGACATTTAACGGGCACGGCGGCACATGAACTTTATCAGCATAAATCTGGCATTTATGACATCTCTTCGCGAATTTAAAGCAATCCGACTCCATCGTCAGCCAGTAGTATCCTGCTCTCAGGATCTTTCTCGTCATGGCATGCCCGCCGGCATGCGTACCAAATGTGCCTTCATGGACTTCTTCCATGAGCATACTCGCCTCTTTCTCATCTACACATCTGAGTAGCACGAGATCGTGGTTTCTCTTATACAAAACTCCATCAGGATTGAGATAAAAATTTCCAGACAGCCTCCTCAGAGTCTTCTTATCCTGGGTTGACGCTCCCGCAGGATACTCCTTAGTCATAAGGAAAGTCTGGATGTCATGGAACCATGGCTTGCCGTCGGCGGCTTCCTTGATTGCAAAGACAAAGGCAGGTCTATCAAGACGAGATAGTACAATTCTTGGAGCCTCATTCCAAAAATTGACTTTATACATCGAAGCCAACGTGGCTAAGGCGTCAGCCATCTGATTTTCTGCTCAGGGTACATGATGGAGTTCCACTCGATCGAAGAACGGAAGTAGCCTTCTCGCATAATTCATGTACGGCACCAAATTCGATTGACGAGTCTCCCACTCCCCTTTAATCTGGTTGATCACAAGCGCCGAGTCACCATATACGTCTAGATTCTTGATTCTCAAATCAATTGCCTCTTCTAGACCCATGATGCATGCTTCGTACTCCGCCTCATTATTGGTGACTGGAAACGTCAGTCTCGCAGTGAACGGGATGTGGGATCCGTGGGGAGTCGTGATGATCGCCCTAATGCCACTTCCATAGGAATTAACCGCCCCGTCAAATATCAATTTCCACTGGGACTTCCTATCTGGACCCTCGTCGGGCAACGACTCATCGCAATCCTTCACTTTGAGAAACATGATATCCTCATCAGGGAATTCAAATTTCATCGGCTGGTAATCCTCGATCGGCTGTTCGGCAAGGTAATCAGACAATACGCTTCCCTTGATGGCCTTCTGGGACACGTACTGAATATCATATTCCGTCAGCACCATTTGCCATCTGGCAATCCTGCCCGAAAGAGCCTGCTTCTCGAAGACGTACTTGATTGGATCCATCTTCGAAATTAGCATGGTGGTGTGATTGAGCATGTACTGTCGTAAACGTTTGGCAGCCCAGGCTAGTGCACAACACGTCTTCTCCAGCATCGAGTAGCGAGATTCACAGTCAGTGAACTTTTTACTCAAGTAGTAAATGGCATGCTCCTTTCTGCCCGTCTCGTCGTGCTGACCGAGAACACACCCCATACTATTCTCAAGAACTGTCAAGTACATGATTAGAGGCCGTCCAGCCACTGGGGGTATCAAGATTGGAGGTTCCTGAAGATAGTGTTTTATCTTATCGAATGCCTTCTGGCAATCCTCATTCCAGATAATCGCCTGATCTTTCTTTAAAAGCTTGAACATCGGTTCACACGTGGCCGTGAGCTGAGAGATAAACCTAGCAATGTAGTTTATTCGGCCCAAGAAACCACGAACTTCTTTTTCTGTTTTTGGCACTGGCATTTCTTGTATGGCTTTTATCTTCGCAGGATCAACCTCGATGCCTCGTTCGCTTACGATAAACCCCAGTAACTTTCCGGACCGTACTCCGAAAGTACATTTGTTAGGATTCAGCCTCAACCTGAACTTCCTAAGCCTCTCAAAAAGCTTCAGCAAATTGACCAGATGTCCCTCCTCCGTTTGGGACTTCGCAATCATGTCATCAACATAGACTTCAATCTCATGATAAATCATGTCATGAAACAAAGTTACCATTGCTCGCTGGTAAGTGGCCCCTGCGTTCTTCAGACCGAAAGGCATTACCTTATAGCAAAATGTTCCCCAGGGAGTGATAAACGTCGTTTTCTCCATGTCCTCCGGCGCCATCTTGATCTGATTGTAACCGGAGAAGCCATCCATGAACGAAAACACAGAGAACTGGGCTGTGTTGTCGACCAACACATCGATATGAGGCAGCGGGAAATCATCTTTAGGGCTCGCCCTATTCAAATCCTGATAATCGACGCACATGCGTACCTTACCGTCCTTCTTCGGTACAGGCACTATGTTGGCGACCCACGGAGGGTAAGTAGTGACCGCTAAGAAGCCAGCATCAAGTTGTTTCTGCACTTCTTGTTTGATCTTAACGTCCATAGCTGGTCTTGTCCTCCTAAGCTTTTGCTTAACGGGAGGACAATCTTCTCGTAGTGGCAAGTGGTGGACCACGATGTCCGTGTCAAGTCCGGGCATATCTTCGTATGACCAAGCAAAGACGTCACTATACTCTCTTAGCATCTCGACCAATCTCTGCTTGACATCACTCTGCAATGCAACCCCTATCCTGACATTTCTGACGAGTTCTTCAGAACCCAGATTCACGATCTCGATCTCCTCCTCATGAGGCAGAATAACCTTCTCCTCTTGTTTCAACAAGCGGGCCAACTCTTCAGGAAGGTCTTCGTCTTCATCAATCTCTTCTTCAGCTTGATAGATCAGGCAATCGAAGTCGAAGTGAGCCGTAGAAGGTCCAGAGTCGATGTCATCTGTTATGTGGATCCTGCAATAACAAAGGTTAAGTTTAAAACAAAGATGTGCAGGTTAGCACAAACCCCATTGCCATTTTACTGTTTTTCAAAACAAATATAAAACAGGAATAACAGAGATCACAATATTTGAATACGAAGAAAACGCCTTTGATTTATTAACAAAATGCATGTACATAATCCAACAAGGCCCTGACGATAAAACCACTATGCCCCAGGTAGGACATAGGGTTGTACAATGATTGGAAAAAGTAAATCATTACTCTTTGCTTGTCATCTGGATGATATCCTTGACGGACCAATTGTTGAGGCTCTCGCATGGCTTGCTTGGCTGGATCCAAGAGTCGAGGTCACAGTCGTTATCCCCGCTGTCTTCAGACACCGCGTTGATGCTTTCAAAAATCACTCCGCCACTGGTAAATTGGATCGGCCCTTTACCTCGAGATGCACTGCTAGACGAAGAAGAAGCTTCAGCTCCAGGAGAATATCCCAACCCAAACTTATCTTGCTTGTTAGGTATCTCCAAAATTCGCCCCCAGCCTGGGGTAAATCCGGCTTGAACAACGGCCCGGGCCTCCTTGAATGAAGAGAGAGTCATCTCTGGCTTCTCAGTGACCACAGGAGCTACGTCCTTCACCTTGACAGCTTCGAACGCTTGGCATAGAGTCTCATGGATTTCACCATCCATCTCCACATACTTGAAGGACGACAAATGGCTCACCGTTATGTCTTCCTCGCCACAAACGGTTACGATGCTTCCTCCGACAGCATATTTGAGTTTCTGGTGCAACGTGGAGGTCACGGCACCAACAACATGGATCCACGACCGGCCCAAGAGACAACTGTAGGCAGGCATGATGTCCATAATATAAAAGACCGCATTGAACGTTTCCGGACCGACTTGGATCGACAGGGTCACCTCCCCGAAAACGCGGCGTTTAGTCCCATCGAACGCCTTCACAACCAGATCACTGGGTGTGCAGATCACTCCCCGAGTGTCCAACTTCATTAATGCCTTCTTCGGAAGAACATTAAGTGACGAACCCGTGTCCACCAATACGTGCGACATGATCGTGCCCCTACACTCTATCGAGATGTGCAGGGAGCTATTGTGATTCCTCCCTTTTGGCGTCAGCTCCAGGTCTGTGAACCCTAGCCCATTTCCAGCATTTACGTGGGCTACAACCTCCTCTAGCTGATTCACCGATATTTCTTGCGGTACGTAGGCGGTGTTCAACACCTTTAGCAGCGCATTGCGGTGTGCTTCAGAACACAGCAATAAGTTCAGAATGGAAATCTTCGAGGGCGTCTGATGGAGATGATCCACAATCTTGTAGTCACTCTTTTTAATCAACCGCATGAAATCCTCGGCATATTTAACAAGAAAGTCTTTTTCTACCCCAGACGGGGCCTCTTCAACGACTTTACTTTTACCTTTATCGGCCGCATAGCTCTGACTGCTTTATCCGCCACGACCTCGGGTGGTGCAAACACTCTTCCGCTGCGAGTGATACCACTGACTCCCACAAGATTCTCCACAGTCGACCCATACGGTTCTAGCTCCAATTTCTGTCCGCTGCAATAGACTTCAGCCCCATAATGCCACGGAACGGTGTTAGTGCTCTCGAAGGGTATCGGCCCAGCTTTGGTGATAGTAATTGTGGGCGGTCTGGGCGCAAAAATAGTTATCGGCCGGCGAGGGATGGTAATGGTGGCGACTTCATCGGCCTGCTTCAGCACTACCTCTCCTGATCCACCTTCAGCCCTCCGGCTAAACTGCAGAATCCCTTCAGTCATCAGACTTTGAATTCCTTCTACCAACTGCTCACATCCATCAGAACGTGTGGCACAGTCCATGCATAACTCTCCGCAACCTGGAAAGAACCCTCTTTTCAACAACTTAGCTTTAACGAAGCTAAGCGGCGTCTTCAGATCTTTGACGTCAGTCAACAAATCTGCACTCTCTTCTTCGATAATGGTGTTCATTCCGCCTCCCCTATGATTCGGCATAGGATTCTTCGTGACATTAGGCACATTATCGGAGAAGTTAATGATCTTGGCATCTACCATGTCCTGCACCTTATGCTTGAAGGCTTTGCAGTTCTCGATTGTGTGGCCCGGTGCCCCTGAGTGGAAATCACAAGTGGCATTGGCGTCGTACCCTGGCGGAGGTGCCCCTGTCAAGGGAGACATCGTCCTCTTCTGGATCAAATGTAGCTGAAGTAAAGTCTGCAAGAGTTGCGCGTACGACATGGGCGGTGCCTCGAAGTGACGGTTTGCCAAAGATGCCCGATTCTGATACTTTCTATATCCCTGTTGATTCGGTTGCTGCTGCTGCGGAGCTGCCGGGATATTTATACTGGCCACTTGCTGGTGAGGACCTTTACCCTTCCTCTGAGCGTTGGTCACAGCGCTCGCCTCTCCTTCCTGCCTTTTGCCAGCATAAGGTTTCTTTCCGCCTCCAGCTGAGGATGAATCACCTTGAATTTTCCCGATCTTGATCCCATTCTCGACGTGCTCACCCATGATAATGAGATCTGAGAACTCCCCAGACATACCGCTGACTAACTTTTCATAGTAAACCCCTGGGAGGGTGGCTACAAACATCTGCACGAGCTCTCGTTCAACCATCGGCGACTGAACCCTGGCTGCCAACTCACGCCACCGCTGGGCGTACTCCTTAAACCCTTCATTGTTCCTCTGCGACAAGTTCTGCAGCTGGACTCAGTTCGGGGCCAAGTCGCTATTGTATTGGTAGTGGTGCACAAATGCTTCAGCAAGATCCTTCCATGTGCGCACACTAGTGGGCTCCAGACCCATGTACCACTCAAGGGATGGCCCGGAAAGACTGTCTTGGAAGAAGTGCATCAGCAACTTCTCGTCTTCGGAATGAGCAGACATCTTCCTGTAGTACGATCTCAGGTGGATACGAGGGCAAGTGGTGCCCTTATATTTTTCAAAGTCGGGTACCTTGAACTTAGGAGGCACCTTGAAATCAGCAATTAATCCCAGCTTGGACATATCAACGCCCAAAGTATTCTGATTCTCGATGTCTCTCATTTTATCTTCGAGTGCCTTGAATCTAAGCCGCGCTTCAGCATTCAGCTCCCCTTCAGCACCTCTCTGAGAGAACACATCATCCTGACAATCCTCTAGCCATGGCTGAGGCACAAACAGATTCCCGACGCCCGCATTGCCGTTGCCCGGCCCGATATTGACATTAGCTCCCAGACTCCCATTACCGACGCCCGTCGTATTGAGTCCGATGTTGGACATTATGTTGCCATTAGCACTGCTGTTTCCCCCGATCACGGGAACACCGTTCTGTGGAGTTTCAACTGGTGGAGGAGTAGGCACAGTCCCACCATGGAGTATGCCGTTGCTATCAACCCTGGAAATCAAAGGCTGAACCAAGGTTCTGAGCTGATCCTGGCCATTGGCGACCACTTGCATGAGCTCCATGAAGCGATCCATCCTTTCGCGGAGTTCCTGAACATCAGTTTGCACTTGCTCCATGATTCTGGTCTGATTAGCTCTAGTCGGGTAGCGGTGAATAGGTCTCTGATCAATCCTGGAACCACCGAAAGCAACCTGAAACAACCTGAAAAACCCTGCGACAACCTGTAAACACAAAAGGGTTAGGAAAAACAACAAAATGCTCGTCATACAAATGCTTCATGTAAATGCATGCGTGTGTCTGTGTGTTAGGGAGATCTCCCCCGATCCTAGTGCCTGAGTGCCAGTGCTGATAATAAGAAGAAGTCCGAATCCAA
This sequence comes from Lathyrus sativus, assembly GCA_963859935.3. Lineage (NCBI taxonomy): Eukaryota > Viridiplantae > Streptophyta > Magnoliopsida > Fabales > Fabaceae > Lathyrus > Lathyrus sativus. Next base: position 397,781,023 of record OZ012739.1, on the reverse strand, counting down.
TCATGGAAATAACAATCTCATATATAAAGAAAGCCTATCAAGGTAGTACATAGCATCAGCGAGTACAAGATGAATCAACAGCGTGACCTCATCCAACAAGCCTGGTGATGGTCAGCATACAACAATGATCAAAACAAAAGGAATACAAATAGTCAAGTACGGCCACGGGCGCGATACTCTTCCAACAACTCCTTCGTTTCCGGATGATCAGGCAGAGTGAGCAACCCCTCGACGAGTAATTCCCTCTGCACAATGGTATACTGAAGACCTTAGACCGAACCTTCCTATGCTCCTTTGCCGAAGCAATCCTCTAACTTCCGCTTCTTGGTCTCAAACGTCAGCTTGCGCTCCTTCAGGTTAGCGAGAGCTTTGTTGAGCTGGCCTTCGGCGGCGTACCTGCGAGCGGTTTCTTCATCAAACCTCTTCTCACTGTCCTTCACCTGGGCTTCCAGCTTGGAGATCTGTAGCATCAGCTTATCCTCCCGCTTTTTCCTGGTGGCCAGGGAAGCCTTCCAGTGCTGGTTGAACTTGGATATCCTCCGATATGCTTCGTCCAAGTGCTGCTTCTTCGTAGCCAGTACGTCGTTGACAACTTTGAAGTCTTGACCCATGCGCTCATGCTCGGCTATCTGCTTAGTCAGGTCTGTCCCCAGCCGGTTCACCAGCTCTGTTTGCCTTTTGAAAGAATGAACGGCTTCGTTCCTCTCGCTTCGGAGCTGAGCCAATTCTTTCTCCAGTTCCTCATTTGCCCTCTTCAATTCATCTCGCTCAGCTAACACCTGATTATGTTGCTGAATGGGCACAGTAATAGGCTCTTCCATCATTGGAGGGCTTTCTGGCTTGGCATGAGAAAATGGCATCCCTATAGCATCTACTCTGGCTCTGATCCAAGTCAAATATGGAGGGTAGGCTTGATTGTTGCTTCTCCCCAGCAATGGTTTTCCTCGCTTACTGATACCATTCCACGTGCGCTGAAGCTTGGACAACAGATCCCCCTCTAGAAGACCAGTGAGGTACAAAGATTCCAGTACCTCTTCATCCTTTGGCGGAGTTCTCAAAGCATACGCGAACTGTCGGACCAACAACGACGGATTGTAGTTTATACAGCCCTTCCTGCCTATCAAAGGCACGTTTGGAAACCCGCTGAAACTGAAGATCACCTCAGTACCCAACCTATCTCTGTCGAACCAGTCAATATCCTCTGCAGATAAACTCATCAGACGCTCAGACCACTCAGCTGTGGCTGCAGACGAGACAAAAGGACCCCTCTTGGGCAGATGACTATCAAGCCATTTGTAAAGCAAAGGTACACAGAACGAGACATTCTTACCCCTCCTATTCTCGTTTTTGTAGTGGATAGAATGGTAGACATCTCCTATCAAGGTAGGGACTGGATTCCCTGATGCGAAGATGTAAAATGCGTCAAAGTCTACAAAATCGGGCATGTTGGGGAACAGAATGATGCCATATATGCACAGAGCAAGGATGGCGTTGAATGCGACCCAACATCCGTCTTTGGCGCACTGCTGGGCCTTTCCCACTAAAAACTGCAAGGAGAACCCGGGAACCTTGTTCCAACTAGTCAATACCAACTCGGAGGCATCCAGATGAAGTGAAGGGGTTAAACCAGCCAGATCAGGCTCAGCATCCATATGAACAAAAGGCATCTGCCTCTTGATAGGCACACCTAGCAAATCAGCATACTCTTCCAGCGTGGGTGCGAGAACAAAATCCTAGAAAGTGAAACATCTTAACTGAGGGTCGTAGAACTGCAGCAAAGCGTGCAACCCATTCACCTCGAACGCAGAAGGTTTACGAACCAAACTGAGCAACTTGCTGTAAGATTTCCTGAACTCATCCCTCACAAAATCATCTGCTAAATCTATCAAACCAGTCAACTTAACCACATCAGGGACAGGGAACTTGAAAGCCACAGTCTTCCTCAGAGAACCCATAACAATACAATAGGAGGCAAGAAATCCTGGATCAGGGAAAACGGTACCTGCAACACAGACACACGTTAATGAAATGCAAATGAATATGCAAACTAATGCAAACTGCAATCATGCAATAGGAGACCAAGGCAACTGCTGTGGAGATTCTGTATCAACAAAACCATAATCTTGCTCTATCAAGAACAACCACTGCATCTGATAAGAAGAAAACCCTGGTATCGGACCACAAATCCGCTCTGTCAAGAACAACCATCTAATAGGGCCATATACATAGGATCATAATTCTGCTCTATCAAGAACAAACGTCTGATAATAAGGACCTCTAATATAGGACCAAGAAATCTGCTCTGTCAAGAACAAACATACAGCTGCTGATGAGATCTTCAGACCCCAATCAAAAATCTGCTCTATCAAGAACAAACATACATCTGCTGATGAGATCTTCAGACCCCAATCAAAAATCTGCTCTATCAAGAACAAACACACATCTGATGATAAGATCCTCTGATCCAACAAAACTGATTCGCTGTCAAGAAAACCAGGTGGTCTGAAGGTCAAAGTTTCCTGCAATGAACCCAACCCTGCTCACAGGTATGGACCTAAACTGACTCAAGTTCGGCATCCTATGCGTGCATCAGCGTCACAGACATTCAAGAGGGGTGATACGATACCTAGAAGGTGTGGCATCACCAGCTCATGAAGCGGCCTCACTCGGCTGAATCACAAATGATCGGTCCCCAGAGTCGACAATCCACCAAACCAGCAACCGTCTCAACCCAAAGGGTTGAAAGAGAAGCCAACCGGGAGAACCTCGTCTGAGCGTGGATTTCATGAGACACTAGTGCCTGCAAAGCAAGCACACGCCCACTAATTTCCACAACTAATGCTATGGTGCACTCAAGCCTGGGTCTGGCTTCTCACTCATCAGAATGCCCCTTCCCACAACAACACAGATAATCATATCATACTGAAAATAAAGTGCGGGAAATAAAATGCGAGGAATAAAATGCGATAAATAAACACAACCCTACAAGTAATCATACAAGCGCTAGGATTGACCCTCGCAGGGGAACCGGAGAACCAGAGATTCTGGGTTCGATCCCCAGCAGAGTCGCCAGCTGTCGCTTTCGCGAAAATAAGGTGCCGGCACAACAGAAGAGTTGCCACCTTTCGTTATTTATCCCTCAGAGCGGGAAAGGAAACGATCAGAAAAACCTAACGGAAAAAAAGGGTAAGACAAGGTCTTCGCAACCATTGTCTGGGTTCGGGAGTCGGTTACGCAAGGGGAAGGTATTAGCACCCCTCACGTCCGTCGTACTCGACGGGATCCACGCTTGTTGTGTTTACTGGACGGGTTGGTTTTATCTATCTACCTATCAAGGCTGGCTTAAAAAAGAAAAGAAACTGACTCGGCAAAGCGTCACACTTTATGCCTACGTATTCTCATCAGAGAATGAGAAATCAGAGTCAACGTAGTTCGACCTACGACGGGTTATGGGGAAGGTAGCTCGCCAATACGTCAGTATTATGCCTACGTACTCTCAACAGGCATGAGAGATCAGAGCTTACGTAGTTCAGGACACTATGCATTATTTCCTGTCTTTTACGAAAGAAATGTTTTTTAATTGTGTTTGTAATTTCAATCGCACTAGAGACTATGACCTGAGAGTGAATGCGTCGCATGTCACCCAAAGGGTACCATACTAAACATCCAGACTGTGGAAAAGAAACTCTCCTACAATCCTTTCTCAGATAGATTAAGGCTCGTAATGTATGAAAGAAATCATTCATGATTACTGTATCTTAAACTGTTTTGAGATGAGAAGAGAACAGGCTCAACTAGGAGGGAGACTATCAAGTCCTACTGTTGTCATGCCAAGGATTCATCCTATGGTTGAGGTTTGAACAGGGGACTCCTAGAAGTTGTCATGCATAGGTTTCAACCTAAAGTTCTATCATCAATTCCTTATCAAAGGAAATGAGAGTCCTAAGGGATCATGGCAATGATACACCAAAACAGACAAAGCATCAGCTTAACAGTAAAATGCATGCAATGCAAGTGAGGGAGGAAATGTGTGTGGGGCTTCAGCCTCCACAAGCTCATCTCAGCCTCAAGCCAAAATGAATAAAAGTAATCATACTGAAAGTAAACAACATGCTATCAAGCAAGATACAATAAACTGCAATCATACAGAAGAAATAAAGGCATTCTATCAAGCAAAACAAACCACATGGGCAAGGGAGCAGGGCTCTACCGAATACCCGCAAGCAAAGCCACACAGTAACAATACAAGCAGAGGGAGCAACTCAACCTCTAGTGCAATCATGCTCCTAGATTCTACTCAGTCTAGATATGGACTTATTCTAATGCATCAAGCAAGTCAAACAAAACACATCAATACAGCAAAGACAAAGATAAGAAAGCAGATCAACTCCTCTCTCAACTCCAAGCTTCAGCCCTCCTAACAGCAGCTCAGTCTTCAGACTTCCATTACTCTTGACAAATATCCATTTGCTTTTCCAGGTTTCAACCCTTCAACATAAGTTTCAACTTATCTTCTTCTTCAAGCTTCAGCTCCTTAATCAGCTCCACCTTCAGGCTTCACTGTTAACCACAAGTATCAACTTGATCCCTTCAGGGTCTCCAAGTATCAAAGTAAGTATCAACTTCCTTTGTTCTTCAAGCTTCAGCTGGAATGGCAATGCTCAAGGATTCATCCTCTTCCATACTCTTCAATGAAGTCTTCATCTTCACACTCAAGCTCAACATCTCTCAAGATATTCAAACCAGAGGAAATCACTTAACTGGATAAGCTAGGGTGTTAAACTGCTTAATGACCACCAAAGGTGGCCTATAAGGGTTCAACATCAAAAGAATGGTTCCTTCAAGAGTTCTACTTCCTAGGTACCATCACTTATTCCTCCAAAGGAGAGAGGTGTATACCATGGAAGGACTTTGAATCATAGGGAGGAATGGAGGTGAAAGATACCATCCATGTTTAAGAAAGAACTTAACTAGGTCTAAACTCTTCCTAATCCCTAACCCTAAAACAACAAAAAAACAAATAAGATTCTCAAGCTCTCAAGCTCCTCAATCAATCTCCGAGTCTTCTACTATGCTCCACAATGCTCCTCAAAGCAAGACCAAGCTCTCCAAGCCCACAAAGCAAAGCAAACAAAAATACAAGCCCACAAGGGCAACACAAACAATCATCAACTACAAAAATCATCTAAAAATAGTATACTACTATATTAAAATCTAATATAATTTCTAGGGGATCCTACATGACTACCCTTAATACCCTATATGTCCCAATGTCTATCTTGACCTAGAAACCCAAAATTCTAATGTTATTGTGGATCTATGTTAAGGATTGACCTAATTCTACACAACCTAAAGTCATCTAATCAAAACCAACCTAAAATTAATCACAAAATTATGGAATAAATCCAGAGGGGAGCTAAAGTCCTAATCTAACTATCCTAAAAAGAATGGCCTAAAAATTCAAAGGGAACTAGCTTAACAAAATTCTACAAATCTATGCATCAACATAAAAGAATTAAAAAGCTATTAAAATAGAAAATACAAAAAAAATATTAAAAATGCATGAAATGAAAATATTTTGATTTTATAGTTTTCTAGACATGAACATGAAATGGGAGAAAAAATCCCCATGCAAAAATCATTAATTTTCTATTTATTATGATTTTTCAAAGATTGAAATAAAATGGAGAAAAAGAAATTAAAATATGAGAACCTTGGTGTGAATAGCAATGCCAGACAGTTCATTTATGCAATGGGCTCAAAATGGGGGTGCAAACAACAATACGTGCTAGGCCCAAAATTCAATCAGAAATTAAATCAAAAATATAAAAAATGAAAAAGAAATGGTGCAGAAAGTAACCAAATGCAGTTCAAAACAACCATGGGCCACGAATGGGGGTATGAATATCAATCCAGCCCAATCCCCCTTTTAATGAAACGATGCGTTTCATGGTCTTCAGATTTTCCCTCTTCAAGCGAGATTGAATCCCAACCGTTGGATTCCCCACTCAGTCAATGAGTCTAACATGATCTGATGGCCACGCCTCATCTTCTACCTCCAGCTAGGGTTCTAACTGAAGCATCCATGGAAACTCAGAGCTTCAAGCTCCATCTTCACCAAACTCGAACCTCATCAATTCTCCATGAAAAACCAAAATTCCAAACCCTAATCTGTCCAGAATTTCATGCTGAATCTAACCATGGTCTTAAAATCAATTGAAACATCCTAAATCTCCAAACCCAATCCAAGATCAAAGATAGGCTCAGACATCAACTTCAAAAATTCTTGCAATTAATTACCTCAACATGATCACCAACTCACACTGATTGATTCTTGATATCTAATTCATGCTATAGCTCACCATAACTCAAGTTCTTGGTCCAAACAAAAATGGTGACACTATCTGAAACCTCACCAATTGCTCCCAAACTGTTCAGAATCCACCTCCTATTGGTCTCTAACCGTTCTAACCTAACAATTCTTGCTAATCATGCCTAAATCATGGTGTAGAAGAAAAGTTACTAACCTGTTGAATCTTGATTAACAGATGGTGTAAACCTTCACTGCAAGCCTTCAAACTCTTCAGAATCGATCCTTGAATGTTGATGGAGCTTCTGTTTGCAAAAGTTTTGATGAAGAATGCTTGAATCTCAGAATTCGATGGTGACTTGCAATCTTGAAAATCCAAATGCCAACTCTTCAAATCTCCATGGTTTTGCTCTCTAATTGGTCTGCACAGCTTCAATATGATCAAAGGAATGTGTTTAGATTGAAAGAATGAATGGGATTGAATCAGAATGTGGATTTTGCTTTCAACTTGCAATGGAAGCAAGTGAAATGGCTAACTCTCTCTTCTCTCAAATCTTACACCAACCTTGCATCTGAGCAAGTTCTATACATTATATAGAGTGGTTTAGAATCATCTAGAACCATCTGGAACCATCCCATGAGAAATTGGAATTCTCATGCCATGAGTTTATGAATTCATCCATCTCATGTATCATCTCATGACATAGCCCTTGCAGCCCTTGTAACTGACTTGAAAATCTCCCTAGAAGAGATATAGGATGTGTTAAGATACTTAGCAAGCTCATACATTGCCTTTCCTTATGTTTTGCATTTGAACCTTAAGATGCAAGCAACCCATTTCCAAAGCAGCCCCATGATCTAGGCCTCAATTCAAAAAAGTGGCTGAACCATTGTTTTTAGAATTTATTTTAGAGTCAAAATGACCTATTATATGCCATGGTTTGGATGTGTAGCTTGGGATTTCCAATTTCCAACTTGAACTTATTTAACTTATGCCTCCATTTTAGGTCATTTTTACCACTTTTTTCTACAAGCCTTTTAAACACCTCATGACCTCCCTACTAGCCTTAAAACATCATTCTAAGAAAGTTTTATGTTAAAGATTTTTCCATTTGAAGCTTGGAAATAGGAGATATGGCCTTATGCTTGAAATGACCTATAATCTCCAAATGACCAAAATGCCCTTGACTTGTCAAAGCCATAAGTTGAGTTCTACAAATCCTATCAAGGACTTCTAGTACTCTCTAGAAAGCTAAGAAGATGAGGAACAACATTCATGTTGACCAAAAGTTCATAGGAATCATCCTACTTGGGCAAAAGTTGGATGCAAGTTAGGTGACTTTCAAGGACCCAGATTCACATACCTCAGATGACCTGTAACTTGTCAAAGTCATAACTTGAGCTATACAAATCCTATCAAGGACTTATAGTACTCAAATTAAAGCTAAGAACAAGCTCTACAACATTCATGTTGGGGGTAAGATGAGATGACAGTCACATCTTGAGCTAAACTGCCTTGAAGATAGGGATCAAACTAGGGGATTTTACACTGTCAAGCCTTAGAAACCCTAGCTTAAAACTTCTCAAACTCCTCAATCATGATGAGTTGGTCTTGGAATCATCCTTGTATCATCTCAATGCATCAATCCATGATCACATGGCTCTTGGATTAGGTCTCAACCCTCTCCAAATCATCAGTTGACCTAGGGTTGACCCAGTCAAACCCTTATTATACCACTCATGGCTAAGTCTTCTGAATCTTGTACAATGACCTCTCTAGGCCTCATGATGGTTTTCAAGACATATCATAAGCTCTCTCAAAGCTTCAAGTCCATCCTCATAGCCTCAGAATCATCTGAGGGGCTCCCACAACTCTCAAGTTATGAGGCATACACCCTTGGTTTCAACCAATCTCTCTGAGGATTTCTTTACTTCTCTGACAAGGACATCAACCCTTAATCATCTGAATAACCTTCTTGTCTAGCTTCAAAGTCTTGATTGGTACTCATACCTCTTGACCTACTACACACATATCAATGAGAAACAGATGATCCTACTAGTGAACACAAGCTAGGTACATAAATGTTGGTCAAATTTTGGGGTGCAACAGAGAGTCACACTCTATCATGACACCAAACGCTTCTGGAAGACTATCCAGTTCATCTAATCATGATGTACTAGAGGTTATAGATGACCACCAAACGGCTTATGTTGATTGTATTATTTTTTTTGTATTTTCGGAACAAGTTATGTATGATCGATACATTTTAATAATTGTATGACTTTTTCATAATTGTGTAGTATGTGTGAATCAATTAGTGTATGTGTTTTCCTTCTAAATTATGGACTAAAATAACCTAAAGCATGTTGGTATCGAAAAATAGCAAATTCAGGACAAGGTTGCTGCTCATAAAGCATTCAAAGGGTGTTATAGAGATGCATCTACTGATACACACAAATAATATTCAGAGATGCACATTTGGATCCATTTTTAGTAAAAATGAGGTGTGTGACTGAATTACTAAGGAATTGTGCCACTTAGGTGCACCCAGAGATGCGTATCTGAACAAAGTAAGGGAATTTTTGGGTTTCTAGAGGTGTGGGGCGCACCCCTAAGGGTGAAAAGAGCATTTCACTAAATAATTTACCTCCTTTTTTGGAGTTACTTTTGGAGGTTTTGTAATACCACCCTAATTATATTTGACACCCCCTGGAGTTATGGTTTTACCGTCATATCCCATGATACTTTCTGGATGTCTGTTAATGCAAGTATGTGTTTTCCCCATGAAGATGTGGTCCATGGTTCTTTAACATGTTTTTGTTAGCTTGTGCTTTAATGTTTGGCGGACATTTTAAATTTTAAGGATTGAAATTTGTCTGGAAGAATGTATGTCAGATTGTGTGTAAGATCTTGCATGATTAATTTGCTTAAAACGTTTTCGAATGGGGAGTTTATTATTGTATGTGATTAAAAATAATTTATAGGAAACATGTGAAGCAAGATGATTTGTCAAGTTGTGCGACATCTTGTCTCAAACCGATTAAGACATTTTAGTAGAAAGTTACATGTTAAGTATAATGTCCTATATTTTATGAGACATCATGTCTCACTCTGGTTGTTTCATGTGCAAGTTGATTGTAGTAATTCTCCCGTATTTTGGATGTTTGTTTCCTTTTATGTATGATCAGAGATTTGATTAGTTATGTGCATTTTGTTTTAAGAAATATTTAATCTGAATCAGTTTTCGCAAGATTGAATTTGATACATTCAAGAGATTCAAATGTATTCAGGATTTGGTCAATCAAGATTTGGAATCAACATTATTGAATATTGATCTCATGCGCTCGTAGACGTTCAATCACATTCAAATTAAAAAAAAAAACTACTGGCCTTTCGAGTTGTACTTTTGTTGCTATTTAAGGAGTCATTCTCCTTTGTAAAGACTCGAACCTTGCATTGTTTTAGCTTGCCAATTTTTATTGTTATTCAACCTTTATTTTGTTTATTTGCTTCGTAATACTCTATTTATGAATAACAGATGCATGAATTGCATTGAAACGTTCTTTTTCCTGTATAGTGTTGTGTGTGATTCTTTATGTGCCTTCAACTCTTTGAGAACTTATTGGCAAACAAATGTAAGGTTCTCCTCTCATTTACCGATCAAAGATGGAAAAAATGTGATAATTATAGTTAGTGTCACCTTTAACATCTACAATTTGTTTAATGTATTTGTGCATAAAAGCTGACATCTCTTCAATGTGTTTATTTTTGGTAAAGGCGGTGAGTAAGATGGTTTGCTAATGCGAGCACCTTTGAAAATACTTTTTTTTTTAGATTTTGAAGTTAGAGAATCTGGAAAATGTGTGTCAACATGTTCGAAACAGGAAGGAGACTACTTAGTTAGATTGTCACCATGTGTTGGTTTGAACTTCTTAGAAGCACCCTTTTTTACTAGTTCTGAAGGTGGTTTCAAATATGTAGTGTCTTTATAGGCAATCTTCCTTATATACTATTTGATGTGCAATTTCCCGTTGTCATCAGCTTTCAAAAATATTTCTTGAATCACTTCCCATTCAGTCATTGTAACACCCTACTCTACCCATTCGTATAAAATTTAAAATATGATAATAAGTGCGGAAATAAATTAGAGTTAATATACGTAGGATGTCACATTTCCAAAAACAACGTCAAAGTGAAGTATCAATGTGTTTCACATTTTATTTATTTCATAAAAATAAGTAGTATGAATAATCAACAGAATTAAATCAAACGGTTTAACATGTAAACACAAAATACATCAACTCCCCACATGATACATGGTTCCACAACAATTAAATCAAAATCAGATACGTAACAAATACAAAGTCAAATAACATAAGAAATTACGAAATCCACATCCTGCTCGTGTTACGTATCAAAGTGACCCCTAAGACTCTATCAAATAGCAACACAATGCTCCAAGCACTACTCAAGTACCCGGTCATCTGTACTCCCCAAGGAGCACAAACGCAATAAATAGAAAAGTGGTGAGAACTACATTCAATAAATATACAGTAAAAAACACATTATAAGGAGTAGTTCATACACAAAACATCAATCATATAATTATCATGTAACACCCCCTTCTATACCCCCAAATAAACAATAGATCATTTAGGCACATAATAAAATTTTACCAGAGTATTATTAAAACATGGTATAAAAGAGGCATGTAACATCACATACAAAATTGAAACATACAACACCTGCTCTATAAAAGACATGCAACAATGGGGTAGCTTACAACATAGGAAGTTAGTCTTTACACCCACATCTCAATATTTAGAATTAAAAGCGGAAAATCTAAACATTGAATCATTTTAAACATGTAATCACATAAATAAATATTATCCAGTTTGATTCACCACATCATTCATGTTTACATAAACTTTTGTCAACAGATACATATACAAAATGTATCCCAAAAGAGTACTATACAATCCTAACTACCCGGTGCTACATATCATAGCTAACCAACCAAAAGAATGAAGTTATACTTCACAAAAGACCTCCAGCAATCCTAATCTGAAATGCCTCAAGAGCATTATAAAACAGCAAAAGGGTGAGAAATATTATCATAATAATCAATGCATATAATCATAAATATATATACAAGTATAGAATACACATGTTCCATATTTCTCACCGCAATTCGTCACAACATATATATAATTCACCAAGCGTATTCATCGTGCATATATTAACCATTCATTCATATACATCACAATGTATATATTCACACTAAACACATTCATCACTTCACATAAACATTTACAATTATGTTTATTTACCAATACACAATTCATGATGATAAATGCAACTCATAGAGACCGACTCACGATTCTATACAGATGCACATGCGGTACCGACTCAATCATCTCAAGTTCACTCAGGAACTTATTGGAACCATCACTCACACCCCACATGGGCACACGATGTTCACCCATTGCTCACACCCCACATGGGCACACAATGTTTATGGATTGCTCACACCTCACACAGGCACACAATCCGATTGCTCACACCCCACACGGCACACAATCATTCAGAAGATTCTACACGGAATCAATCAGCACAAGAATGTATATCATGATGCTTCACATGCAAAATGACTCCATACACTTCTTGAAATGCATACATATTCATAATGTTTTCATGCATTCTTCTCATATTATCACACACTATCAGCATACATTCACAATATCATGCCAAACGGCTAAAAACTCCATCACAATCACCATACATTTTTAATCAATTTAAAACAATGCATATATTTGCCAAAAGGCCACGATTCATAATCGATTCCATAATCTAGGGTTCACGTCATACGGCTACCCACAGCATATCATATAACAGTACACAACTATACGTTATAAACATATATATATCGAAATTGTCAACATTGGATGGAAGCAACAAAATAAAACAAGTTACTGTCACGTTCGCTGGCCTACTCGCCTAGCGAGGCCCTAGCGAACATTCGCTACAGGCTCGCCTAGCGAACGTGCTAGCGAAGCTTGATCCTGAGCTACTGGTTGTGCTCGCTACTCACTCGTTGGGACTTCGCCTAGCAACCCCTCGCTACCAGCAAAGAGGATCATTTCCATTTTGTCCAAGTATGGGACCGTTTGCTACTAGCTCACTACAGCGAACACTCGCGACCTACTCGCCTAGCGAAGGTGCTAGCGAACGTCTGCGATGTTCAAAACTCCAACTGTCCAAAATCATCAAATCATCACCAAATCAACCGATTCAATTCCAACGACTTCCAGTAGTCTTAGCCTAACATTCCTCGACTACTCTACACCATTTATTCTCAATCTTAACCGTTAAAACATCGATTCTACCGATTAAATCCATGTATGCCCTAGAATGGAAAAAGATGGGAAACCTCCAAAAAATCCAAACACACACATACATAATCATAAACATTGAGAAGATAATAACATTTCACACCCTTACCCGATTAAATCGAAGCCTAGATGTTGTTCTTGAAGAATCCCTAGATTTTCTCTCTTTTTCTTCTCTTCTTCCTTCTTTGTCTTCTCTTTCCCTCTATTTCTCTTTTTCTTTCTTTTCTTTCTATCTCTTTTCTCTCCTCTTTCCACTTATATTCTTTCTATTCTATTTCTCTCAAAATATCTATTAAATCCATTTTCTCATAAAATATCCAACTTAACATTAAATACTAAATGTTTAAAATACCCTCCAATCTATTTTCCTCGAAAACTCTCAAAATCAGTAAAATAGCATAATATGCAAACATAACATATTAACACATAAATTCCACAATTAAAATAATAATCACCCAGTTAAACCAAAAGACTCAACAAAAAGGGGAATAGTCGAAATCGGGGAGTTACAACTCTCCCCCACTTTAGAAATTTTCGTCCTCGAAAATATTACCTGATTCAAACAAGTCCGGATACGACTCTCGCATCCCACTTTCCAATTCCCAAGTCATATTGCCTTCAGAAGCGCATCCCCATGCTACTTTCACAAGCGCAATATCCTTGCCTCTAAGTTTCTTAACTTCACGATCCAAAATCCTAATCGGTAAAGCTTTCACCGTAAGGTTATCTCTTACTTCAACCTCGTCCATAAGAATAACATGTGACGGATCCGAAACATACTTCCGAAGTTGCGAAATATGGAACACATCATGCAAGTTCGAAAGATTCGGAGGCAACGCCACACGGTAAGCCACAACACCAACTTGTGTAGTAATCTGATACGGACCAATAAAACGAGAAGCCAACTTCTTCGATTTCAAAGCATGACCCACACCCGTAACCGGTGTAACTCTCAAAAACACATGATCGCCTTCTTGAAACTCAAGATCTTTCTTTCTCTTATCATGATAACTCTTCTGCCTACTCTGAGAAGCTTTCATCTTTTCCCGAATAAACTTCACTTTCTCCGTTGTTTGTTGTACCATCTCCGGTCCAACTACCGAATTCTCACCAGTTTCATGCCAACACAAAGGTGTTCGACATCTCCGACCATACAAAGCCTCAAATGGTGCCATACCAATACTTGAATGAAAACTATTATTATAGGTGAACTCAATCAACGCCAAATAACTATCCCAAGCACCAACTTGCTCTAGTACACAAGCACACAACAAATCCTCTAACGATTGAATTGTCCTCTCGGTTTGACCATCCGTCTGCGGATGATAAGCCGAACTCAATCTTAGCTTAGAACCCAAAGCCTTTTGCAAACTCTCCCAAAACCTCAATGTGAATCTAGGATCCCTATCTAATACAATACTCTTAGAAACTCCATGCAACTTCACAACCACACGAACATGAATCTTTGCTAACTTCTCCAAAGGATAACTAATATCAATCGGAATGAAATGAGAAGATTTAGTAAGCCTATCAACAATCACCCAAATAGAATTATGACCTCTTTGCGTATTCGGCAATCCCGTAACAAAATCCATAGATATATTATCCCATTTCCATTCCGGAACGTCCAACGGTTGCATCAATCCACTAGGCTTCTGATGTTCCACCTTAGACTTTTGATAAGTTAAGCATGCATACACAAATTGAGCTACATCCCTCTTTAATCCGGACCACCAAAATATTTTCTTCAAATCTTGATACATCTTATTCGCTCCCGGATGAATACTTAAGTTACTTCGGTGTCCTTCTTCCAATATCATCTTTTTCAACTCCGTATCATCGGGAATACAAATACGACCACAGAATCTCAAAACCCCAAAGTCATCAACCTTGAAATCCTCATTCTCATTCATCATCAAATCAACGAACTTCAAATCCAACTTTTGCTTTTCACATACGGTCGCAAGAAAATCATTCGTAACATTTAGCATACCAAGTTTCACACTACACGGCGTCATTTCACAAACCAAACTCAAGTCTCTAAAATTCTCTAAAAGTTCCCATTCTCTCATCATCAATGCGGACACATGTAACAACTTCCGACTCAAGGCATCGACCACTACGTTTGCCTTACCCGGATGGTAATTCAAACCAAAATCACAATCCTTCAAAAGTTCTAACCATAGTCTCATGTTCAATTCTTTCTGATCAAATAAATACTTCAAACTCTTGTGATCACTAAAAACTTCAAATCTTGCACCATAAAGATAGTGCCTCCAAATTTTCAAAACAAACACTACGATCGCTAACTCCAAATCATGCGTAGGATAATTCTTTTCATGCACTCTTAATTGTCTTGAAGCATATGCCACAACTTTTCCATCTTGCATCAAAACGCCACCCAAACCTGTCAAAGAAGCATCACAATAAACCACAAATGGTTCCAACGGATTTGGCAAAATCAAGATTGGCGCCGTTGTCAATCTTCTCTTTAACTCAATGAAACTCTTTTCACAATCAATATCCCAAATGAAAGCCTTTCCTTTACAAGTCAATTGCGTTAACGGAAGTGCCAACTTTGAAAATCCCTCAATAAACCTCCGATAATAACCTGCCAATCCTAAAAAGCTTCGAATTTCCGTAACTGATCTAGGAGACTCCCATTGCATCACCGCATCAATCTTGGATGGATCAACACTAATGCCACTATCGGAAATCACATGTCCCAGAAAGCTCACTTCCGAAAACCAAAATTCACATTTCGACAACTTAGCATACAATTGCTTCTCTTTCAAAATTTGTAACACAGTCCTTAAATGCTCTTCATGCTCCTCTTGAGACTTAGAGTAAATCAA
Source organism: Lathyrus sativus (assembly GCA_963859935.3). Classification (NCBI taxonomy): domain Eukaryota; kingdom Viridiplantae; phylum Streptophyta; class Magnoliopsida; order Fabales; family Fabaceae; genus Lathyrus; species Lathyrus sativus. The sequence continues at coordinate 397,765,465 of OZ012739.1, read as the reverse complement.
AATATCGTCGATGAATACAACCACAAAACAATTCAACTGATCATGAAAAATACATTTCATGTATTCCATAAACACACCCAACACATTAGAAACCCCGAATGGCATCACTAAATATTCATAATGACTATACCGTGTTCTAAAAGCCGTCTTTTGAATATCCCCTTCTTTCACACGAACCTGGTGATATCCCGATCTCAAATCAATCTTGCTAAAAACACGAGCACAACCAATTGGTCCATCAAATAATCGATCCTTAGAAGCGGATACTTGTTCTTAATTGTCACCTTGTTCAATTGCCGATAATCAATGCATAACCGCATACTTCCATCTTTCTTCTTTACCAACAATATCGGTGCACCCCAAGGAGAAACACTTGGTCTTACGAATCTCTTTTCCAACAAGTTATTCAATTGCTTCTTCAATTATACCAACTCCGATGCCGACATATGATACGGTGCCATCGAAACTGGTCTAGTACCAGGAACCAGATCAATAGAAAACTCAACTTCTCTTTTCGACGAGACGTCCGTAATATCCTCCGGAAACACTTCTGGAAAATCACACACCACTAGAAACTCATCGAACTCAACTTTGCTCTCCACCGACAATGATGCAAACAAACTAAACAATTGAGCTTCATCCGCTAAAAGTTTCTTCAACTTCTTAGTGGATAGAAAACTCTCATCTTTATCATATTCCAAAGAAAGAAACCTCACTAACTTGTGATAACAATCTATACGAACTCTATTAAATTGCAACCAGTTCATACCCAATATCACATCCAAACCCTCCAAAGGCAAACACACTAAATCCATGACGAAGTCTCTACCATACATGGTCAGAGGACAACTTACACACACCAAGGAAGTAGTTACCGACCCTGAAGCAGGAGTCTCAATAACCATCTCACCACCACAAGAAGACATGCATAAATCCAAACGCTGAGCGCACTCAAAATAAATGAACGAATGAGTCACTCTAGTATCAATAATAGCAACTAAAGGCATATTATTAAGAAAGCATGTACCTTTAATCAAACGATCTGCACTAGTAGTGTCTGAACCTGCTAATGCAAACACCTTTCCGCCCGCTTGAGCTTGTTTCGGTTTAATACACTTAGTACTAATGTGACCCACTTCTCCATAATTAAAACGCTTCACCACATTCCTCCTACAATTAGTTGTAGCATGTCCAATACCTCCACAGTTAGAACACTTCACAATGGTCTTCCCACACTCAAAAGACTTATGGCCCATCTCGCCACACTTGTAGCACTTTACGGAACCAGAACTTCCTCCTCCAGATCTCTTCTCAAAGTTTCCCTTATGTTTGCCCTTATCAACAGGTGTCACATACGGCTTCCCTCTAAATTGACCTTTTCCCTTCTTATCGTTTAAACTCTTGTAGTGACTAGAACGAGCCCTATTATCTTCATCATAAATTCTACTCTTGTTCACCAATTCAGAAAATCGCCTAATTTCCTGATAACCAACGACTTGCTTAATTTCAGGCTTCAAACCATTCACAAACTTGAGACACCTGGATCTCTCAGCATTAGCAGTGTTGTAATGAGGACAAAACTTAATCAATTACTCAAATCTTGCCGCATACTCGACTACAGTTGAGTTACCTTGCTTCAGCTCAAGGAATTCAATTTCCTTCTTACCACGCACGTCTTCTGGAAAATACTTCTCCAGAAACGTCTCTCTAAAAACATCCCAAATAACCACAATCTCATCCTCTTCAAACCTTTGGCGAGTATTACCCCACCAGTCCTCAGCTTCCTCTTCAAGCATATGAGTGTCAAACTGCACCCTCTGCGCATCCGAACAGTTCATGACTCGAAAGACCTTCTTAATTGCTTTCAGCCATACTTGTGCTTTGTCAGGTTAATGGGTCCCCTTGAAAATTGGCGGATTGTTCCTTTGAAACCTTCCCAAAGCACGAAACTCATCATTAGCGTTGTTTCCCGCATCCACATTGGCTTGAGGATTCTGTCCAATCGCCCCAGCCAACCTCGTCAAAGCCTCAGCAATTGCTTCATCATTCCTACCCGCGACCATCGTTCTGAATCCCAACAACAGAACTCATAAGAATCAACAATATCGATAGTGTCACACACACAATCAGATATATATACAGGGAGTAAACACATTAACAACTTGACCAACTAGCCGACCTGCTCTGATACCACTTAATGTAACACCCCCTTCTATACCCCCAAATAAACAATAGATCATTTAGGCACATAATAAAATTTCATCAGAGTATTATTAAAACATGGTATAAAAGAGGCATGTAACATCACATACAAAATTGAAACATACAACACCTGCTCTATAAAAGACATGCAACAACGGGGTAGCTTACAATAGAGGAACTTAGTCTTTACACCCACATCTCAATATTTAGAATTAAAAGCGGAAAATCTAAACATTGAATCATTTTAAACATGTAATCACATAAATACATATTATCCAGTTTGATTCACCACATCATTCATGTTTACATAAACTTTTGTCAACAAATACATATACAAAATGTATCCCAAAAGAATACTATACAATCCTAACTATCCGGTGCTACATATCATAGCTAACCGACCAAAAGAATGAAACTATACTTCACAAAAGACCTCCAGCAATCCTAATCTGAAATGCCTCAAGAGCATTATAAAACAGTAGAAGGGTGAGAAATATTATCATAATAATCAATGCATATATATATATATATATATATATATATATATATATATATATATATATATATATATATATATATATATATATATATATATATATATATATATATATATATATATATATATATATATATATATATATATATATATATATATATATATATATATATATATATATATATATATATATATATAATACACATGTTCCACATTTCTCACCGCAATTCGTCACAATTCAATCATACATACATACATACATACATACATACATACATACATACATATATACATACATACATACATACATATATATATACACACATGTATATGTATATATATATATATACACACACATATGTATATATATATATATATATATATATATATATATATATATAAATATAAATATATATATATATATATATATATATATATATATATATATATATATATATATATATATATATATATATATATATATATATATATATATATATATCACAACATATATATAATTCACCAAGGGTATTCACCGTGCATATATTAACCATTCATTCATATACATCACAATGTATATATTCACACTAAACACATTCATAACTTCACATAAACATTTACAATTATGTTTATTTACCAATACACAATTCATGATGATAAATGAAACTCATAGAGACCGACTCACGACTCTATGTAGATGCACATGCGGTACCGACTCAATCATCTCAAGTTCACTCAAGAACTTATTGGAACCATCGCTCACACCCCACATGGGCACACGATGTTCACCCATTGCTCACACCCCACATGGGCACACAATGTTTATGGAATGCTCACACCCCACACGGGCACACAATCCGATTGCTCACACCCCACACGGGCACACAATCGTTCAGAAGATTCTACGCGGAATCAATCAGCACAAGAACGTATATCATGATGCTTCACATGCAAAATGACTTCATACACTTCTTGAAATGCATACATATTCATAATGTTTTCATGCATTCTTCTCATATTATCACACACTATCAGCATACATTCACAATATCATGCCAAACAGCTACAAACTCCATCACAATCACCATACATTTTTAATCAATTTAAAACAATGCATATATTTGCCAAAAGGCCACGATTCACAATCGATTCCATAATCTAGGGTTCACGCCATACGGCTACCCACAACATATCATATAACAGTACACAACTATACATTATAAAAATATATATCGAAATCGTCAACATTGGATGGAAGCAACAAAATAAAACAAGTTGTTGTCACGTTCGCTGGCCTACTCGCCTAGCGAGGCCCTAGCGAACATTCGCTACAGGCTCGCCTAGCGAACGTGCTAGCGAAGCCTGATCCTGAGCTACTGGTTGTGCTCGCTACTGACTCGCTGGGACTTCGCCTAGCGAACCCCTCGCTACCCCACTCACTACCAGCGAAGAGGATCATTTCCATTCTGTCCAAGTCTGGGACCGTTCGCTACCAGCTCGCTACAGCGAACACTCGCGACCTGCTCGCCTAGCAAAGGTGCTAGCGAACGTCTGCGATGTTCAAAACTCCAACTGTCCAAAATCATCAAATCATCACCAAATAAATCGATTCAATTCCAACGACTTCTAGTAGTCTTAGCCTAACATTCCTCGACTATTCTACACCATTTATTCTCAATCTTAACCGTTAAAACATCGATTCTACCGATTAAATCCATTTATGCCCTAGAATGGAAAAAGATGGGAAACCTCTAATAAATCCAAACACACACATACATAACCATAAACATTGAGAAGATAATAACATTTCACACCCTTACCCGATTAAATCGAAGCCTAGATGTTGTTCTTGAAGAATCCCTAGCTTTTCTCTCTTTTTCTTCTCTTCTTCCTTCTTTCTCTTCTCTTTCCCTCTATTTCTCTTTTTCTTTCTTTTCTTTCTATCTATTTTCTCTCCTCTTTCCACTTATATTCTTTCTATTCTATTTCTCTCAAAATATCTGTTAAATCCATTTTATCACAAAATATCCAACTTAACATTAAATACTAAATGTCTAAAATACCCTCCAATCTATTTTCCCCGAAAACTCTCAAAATCGGTAAAATAACATAATATGCAAACATAACATATTAACACATAAATTCCACAATTAAAATAATAATGACCCAGTTAAACCAAAAGACTCAACAAAAATGGGAATAATCGAAATCGGGGCGTTACGTACGCGTAATGCCCTAGGGTTTCTCTGTCATACGCACAATGCCTCACTTGTTACGCGTATGGCTAGTGTTTGCACCAAAATTCAGTTTTCTGCTTTTTTTTTTAACGAATTTTCACCCTTTGATCCCCTATTCCAGTACCAAAACAGATCCAAAATAGTCCTCCATACCAGTTTATGTCTCATAATTCATCCTCTCACATTAACCTATTGTTTCTATCACGATTGCTCATCAACTAAATTTAATTTTCGTCACTTCCTAAATCCCTTAATTATCCAGATCTGCAACATGGTAAAATATAGAATTGTCTACAACTTTGTAACAACATTAGCATCACCGTAACGAATTTACATTAGCATCAACACACACAACACAATTTTCATAACATTCATACGAATATCAATCAAAAATACAAGGAGAAGAATTAATACAAAAATCCTAAGAGGGAAAGGAACCCTCACTACCCTCTCATGTTAAATTCATCATTACGGATCCCATTCTCCCCCTTACCTGAATTTGAGCTTCAAATCCTTAAACAATGGTGGAATCCTTTCTTGCCTTAGTTCTTCCTTGTTCTTTCTCTTACTCTCATTTCCTTCTCTTTTCACGTAATTGGTCTGATTTTGCTAACCTCTCCACTAATCCCTCTAATTATGTTTTAATGATCATCTTAATAATAATAATAATAATAATAATAATAATAATCCCAATAATAATAATAATGTTAATAATTATAATAATACTAATATTAATAATTATAATAGTAATAATATTAATATTAATACAACTAATATTAACATTAATAAAATGTCTTCGTATTATATTATTATCACCATGTTGTCCTAACCTTTAATTCTGATTAAGTCCTCTTACTAAGCTCTCACACCCGCCCTACATACTTACCCCTAATTAATCAATAAAATCATAAACAACACACAAATAAATCATAAAACGACTAAATAATTAAATGGGGTACTACAGTCATGATAGATATATTCGACTTAAGAGCTTTTTCAAGTGCGTGTAAACCTCATCCATTTGTATGAGTATATAAAGTTTCATCTTCTTTGAAATTAAACAAGCACACGAAAGACTGTACAACTTCCTAAGTGTACAAACACGCTTTCAGCTATTTAAATTTATTTTCTCTGCTCGTTTGGCTTCATGAAAAATAAAATTCAATTCTGCTCGAGATATATTGCCCACCAACTATGAATAAAGATTGATATATCTGATATGTGTTCTAATACTATAATATTATGACCAAATGATGTTTGTATCTCGTTATTCTGATTTTAGATCATTTGATTCACGGAGTCCCAACCTCTACATAAATCACCTTTACTATTTTTCAATAAATTCTTCAATGTACTATGAGTATATTCAACTCTGTTAGTTATTGTATTTTCAATGTGCCTAATCTGATTGGTCCAAGCACAAACAATATTTTCCTTCGTCCGGTATAGAATTGTACTTTCAACATATTTCAAAAAATTCAAATATTTCTTACACGTCCTCCTAAAAAAGTTTCAAAAAAATGTCGAACTATCTAAAACAACATTTTAAGAATAATTATTCAAACCAAATTTTTATTTGAATTTTTTTATAAAAAATTTAGGCTTAATACCTTTTTTAGTCTCTTATCTATATTTCTGGGTCCATTTCGATCCTTTTTCTTTTAAAATGTTCAATTTGAACCCTTAGAGCATCTTTAATGTAAGTTTTCAATAGTTAATTTTTTTTTATAGTTAACACTGATTATAAAGAATTTGCATTTGAATGGTTATGACATGACAATTAATTCACCAACTTTTAGTTTCCGGCAATTATATAGCTAACTATTATTAAAGTAAAAACAACTCAAATTAACTATAAATTTTTTAAATCCTACAAATCAATTTGGGCCCACAAAAAATATCTGAGTTTACCCACTTAAGATGCTCTTACGTAATTAAATAATCAGTAGGGATCAAACTCATATCAATAAGGGTAAAAGGTCAATTACCAACCATCTAAGCTACTTGTCCAATATGAAAGAATATCTAACATTATATATATATATATATATATATATATATATATATATATATATATATATATATATATATATATATATATATATATATATATATATATATATATATATATATATATATATATATATATATATATATATATATATATATATATATATATATATATATATATATATATATATTGGCTACTACTGGGAGATAATTGTTTCAAAATTTGACAGGACGAGGTGTTGTATGAGGTAAATGCAAATTCTAAAAATTGGATGATCGTTGGAAGGAAAAGAAAGCATGTATCTCTGTCCAAAAATTAAGGTGTATCCATCTAGAACATAATTTGCATCAGGATATTTTTTGCAAGAACTACCTATAATATGCTAATGCTTTTATTGGTATTTAAATTGCTTTCTTATCATGATAAATGCAAGGATAATTATTACAGTATTATGCATGCCATTGGTGGCTGGTTATGTGTGTCCTCCTCTTCTTAGGCTGCCAGAAATCGACGAGGCAAATATAAGGTGCAAACCTTTTGGGCCACATCTAGTTTGTGTTTTGCCACCAACGTTCAACTCATCCTTCTGCATTCCAGTTAATTCATGATCTTACACTGTGTTTCTACTCAATTGAATCCCATATCAGAATATCATTGAATTCTCATAGCAGATTTAACAAATGAAACTTTAACACAAAACTCAAGAGTACTCACCCTCTGATAATAAACAACCTCAAATGTTTGAATACTCACAGCAAGAAAGAGTACTCGCTCTCGGATAATAAACAACCTCAAATATTTGATTTCAATTCATTCACTATTCCTCTTTTCGTGTGACGAATCCCAACATAAAGTTCACCATTTTCACCTCTCATAAACACAATAGAATCAACTGCAAGCAAGCTTTTTATGATTCACAAAACTACTTCAACCAGTTAACAAATGCCTCATTGGTTTTCCTCTATAGATATGTCTAAACTTCCAAACCTCGCTGTGAACGTCCATCGCAATCACAATTTGAACTGGTGGCTCAGTCGAGTAATCAAACTGAGGAAAAATCGTTTTTGCGCAGTATCTCGGAACTGAAATCCCTCCACCATTAATTGCATCAGATTGAGTTAAAGTCTTAGCAAAAGATGCAGGCGTTTCGAAACTCTCTGAAACATTACCATTAGAACCATCAGAATCTTCGTTTTTAAGCTCTGAATTTCTCAAAGGAATCAAAGTTATCTTTGAAAAAAATTCATCAATTTCTGGGTCGCCTAAGAATTTCACAAAAGCTACACAACAAAGGATATGCGTTTGAATCATTCCTCCTGCACATGCGTGCCATAGTTGCAGATTTAAGTTTTTCTCAGCTTTCTTCATCAGTTTGAAATTTTACTTACTCTGCTCTAAAAGAGAGAGAGAAAAAAAAAGTGGCATAAATTTTCAGTGAATGAATAATGTAACAAGTGCAAACAAAATTCAAAATGGGTTATATATATATATATATATATATATATATATATATATAGAGAGAGAGAGAGAGAGAGAGAGAGCATATCAAATGAGAGTGATTTTAAATGAGAGATGAGAGTAACAAACAACAACTATTAGATCAAATTAATAAGAGAGATGAAATTCAAGTTAATAAGAGAGAAAAATTAATAATCACATTAATAAATAAGTTTAATCATGATCTAATGGTTGTTGTTTGTTCCTCTCATCTCTCATTTTAAAATCTCTCTCACTTGATATGCCCCTATATATATATATATATATATATATATATATATATATATATATATATATATATATATATATATATATATATATATATATATATATATATATATATATATATATATATATATATATATATATATATATATATATATATATATATATATATATATATATATATATATATATATATATGTGTGTGTGTGTGTGTGTGTGTGTGTGTGTGTGTGTGTATATATATATATATATACACACACACACACACACACACACACATATATATATATATATATATATATATATACACACACACACACACACACACACACACACACACACACACACACATATATATATATATATATATATATATATATATATATATATATATATATATATATATATATATATACACACACACACACACACACACACACACACACACACACACACACACACACACATATATATATATATATATATATATATATATATATATATATATATATATACACACATACACACACACACACACACATATATATATATATATATATATATATATATATATATATATATATATATATATATGAGCTTATTTGAGCTATCAATTGTGGGCATCTTTCACTCATTTTTGGTCTAATTTCGGTTCAAAATCGCCTTGCTTTTGTTGATATGCGATATGTTGTGAAATTCTCTTGTTCCTTTTAATTTGTGTGTTATTGTGCAGTATTTGAGCATGAATGAGCAAAATTTGAAGACACACAAGAAAGTTGACAAAGGAATCAAGAAAGATCAAGAGCAAAAGCATGTTCGCTAGGCGAACATCTGGCGAGTGTTGCAGCGAGTTGTTCGCTAGGCGGGAATCCAGCGAGCTGCTAGCAAACACTCCCAGACTTGGGCAGAACCAAAATGGCATTATTCGCTGGCAGCGAGGCAGGTGGCGAAGAACTCGCTAGGCGAGCACCTAGCGAGCAAGTAGCGAAGCATTCCAGAATCTTTTCATCTGCCCTCACTAGCATGTTCGCTAAACGAAGCTGTAGCGAACGTTCGCTGTTAGCTCGCTAGGCGAATGAAGTCGCGAGCATGACAGGACAACAACTTTTTCTATATATAGGCTTTGTACTTTTTGAACAAGATATATATTTTTTACTTTGTTTTGCTGCATAAAAGATTTGGTGACCTAGAAACACTCTCTCTTATTTTCTTCATCTCTAAACATTAATCCACAAAAAGAAGGTGGATTCTCATCCAAGTTGGATTTTTTGACTCGGATGTTCATCAACCTTCTTCTGAATCTTCTTTTGCAAGCTACCATGAAAATGAGTAGCTAAGTTCTTCATTTTGTCAAGGTTAGATGTAGGTGATCATAAAGCTTTGTAAGTATATGGATGATCTTCATTTGTAAACTCTTGGATGATGAATATATGGTGAAACCCTTGCTTTATCTTTAACTCTTTGTGTTGGTTTATGATCGAAAGATATTTTCCAACTCTTGACCTAGGTTTTCATCCTTCTATTTTCTTAATCTAGAGATAGTTTCGAATGTTGTTGTTCATGAAAAATGTTAAACCTAAATGTTGTCATTTTGATAGATTGTATGAGAAATCAACAATGGATCAAAATGAAAAAAATCACAATGTGAGTTAGAAATAATCACATTGGGAGGATGTTGTGAATGTGTTTATCATCTAAAGAAGTTTATGCATATTGTTGATCGGACATATACAAGCAAAGTGATTACCGAACTCTAACTTTGACAATCTTTATTAAATCGTGAAATCAATCGTTAACCGCGATTCAGTACTTTTTATGCAAAGATACCGTTACTAAAAACCAAAACCCTTTTGTTACAAAAAAGTTAAGAACTCGATAACTGTCGAACTACGGCAATATCTCATATTCCCTGTGGAGACGATAACAAAAAACCGACACTTAACCATTATCCTAACAGCGCACACGTGTGTATTTGTGTGTGTGTGCACGCGCTTGTGTGTGTGTGTGTGCGTGTGTGCGCGCACGTGTGTATGTTTGTGGGTGTGTATGTGTGCGTGTGAGAGAGAGTGTGAGCACGTGTGTGTGTGTATGCGCGTGCGCGCGTGTGCGCACGTGTGTGCGCGTGTGTGAGAGAGAGAGAGAGAGTGTGTGTGTGTGTGTGCACGTGTGTGTTTGTTTGCGCGCACGGGTGTGTGTTTGTGCGCGTGTGTTTTTTTTTGTGTGTGTATGCACGCACGCGCGTGTGTGTGTGAGCATGCACATGTGTTTGTGTGTGTGTTTGTGTGTGTGTGTGTGTATCTGCGCAGGTGTGTGTGTGTGTGTGTATGCGTCTGTGTGTGTGCGCGCATGTGTATGTTTGTGTGTGTGTGTGTGTGCACGCGTGTGTATGTTTGTACGCACGCGCGTGTTTGTGTGTGTGTGCACGCACGCATGTGTATATGTGTGTGCATGCGCTTGTGTGTGTGCATGTGCGCGCACGTGTGTGTGTTTGTGTGTTTGTGTGTGTGTGTATGTGAGAGAGTATGAGCACGTGCGTGTGTGTGTGCGTGTGTTCGTTTGTGCACGTGTGCAAACGTGTGGGTGTGTGTGTGTGCGCGTGTGCGCACATGTGTATGTGTGTGTATGTGTGAGAGTGAGAGTGTGTGCACGCGTGTGTGTGTTTGCACGCGCATGTTTGTCTGTGTGTGTGTCTGTGTGCACGCACGTGGGTGAGGGCGCTCACGCGTGTGTATATTTGCATGCACACACGTGTTTGTGTGTGTGTGTGTGTGTGTGTGCACGTGCTTGCGTGTGTGTGTGAGCGTGCGCACGCGCACGTGTGTGTGTGTGTGTACATGCATGCATGTGTGTATGTGTGCGCGCACGTGTGTGTATTTGTGTGTGTGTGTGTGTGTGTGTGAGTGTGAGCACGTGTATGTGTGTGTTTGTGCGTGTGTGCACGTGTGCAAATGTTTGTGTGTACGTGTGTGCGCACGTATGTATGTGTGTGAAAGAGAGAGTGTGCGCACGTGTAATTGTGTTTGCGTGCGCGTGTGTGTCTGTGTGTGTGCGCGTGTGCGCGCACATGTATGTGTGTGTGTGTATGTGAGAGAGTGTGAGCACGCGTGTGTGTGTACATATGTGCAAACGTGTGTGTGTGTGTGTGCGTGTGCGCACGTGTGTTTGTGTGTGTGTGTGTGTGAGAGAGAGAGAGAGTGTGTGTGTGTGTGTGTGTGTGCATGCACGCGTGCATGTGCTAGCGCGTGCAAGTGTGTCTGTGTGTGCGCGCGTGCTCGTGTGTTTGTGTGTGCAAGCACACATGGGTGCGTGTGGGAGTGCACGCGCGCACGCATGTGTTTGTGTGTGTTTGTGTATGTGCGCGCACGTGCGTATGTGTGTGTGTATGAGCGTGTGTGCGCGTGTGTGTATGTGTGTGTGTGTGTGGGTGTACGTGTGTGTGCGTGCGAGCGTGCATGTGTGTGTGTATGTGCACGCGCATACGTGCGTCCGTGGGTGCGTCTGTGTGCATGTGCACATGTGAGAGAGAGAGAGTGTGTGCCCACGCGTGTATGTGCCCACGCGTGTGTGTGCTTGCATGTGTGTGTGTGTGTCTATGTGCGTAGGTGCACGCGCGTTTGTGTATATGTGTGCATGTGTGTGTGTCTGTGCATGTGTGTGTGTGCGTGTGTGTGTGTGTGTATGTGCGTGTGGGAGCGCGCGCGTGTTCTTGTCTGTGAGCGTATGTGTGTGCGCACATATGTGTTTGTGTGTGTGCGTGTGTGCGCACATGTGTGTGTAAGAGAGAGAGTGTGCGCACGTGTGTGTGTGTGTGCGTGCGTGTGTGTGTGTGTGTATGTGTGCACGCGCGTGTTTATGGGTATGCGAGTGCGTGTTTATGTGCATGCGAGTGCGTGTTTATGTGTGTGTGCACGCGCGCGCGTGTTTGTCTGTGCGCGTGTTTGTCTGTGCGGGCACGTGTGTGTGGGTGTGTGTGTGCGCGTGCGTATGTTCGCGCGCACGCGTGTTTGTGTGTGTGCGTGTATGTGAGAGAGAGTGTACGTACGCGTGTGTGTGTGTGTGTGTGTGTGTGTGCACGCACGTGTTTTTATGCACGCGATTGCGTGTGTGCATGTTTGTGTGTGCCTGCGTGCCTGCGTGTGTGTGTGTATCTGTGTCTGCGCAGGTGTGTGTGTGTGTATGTGTGTGCGCTTGCGTAGTTGCTTGCGTGTTTGTTTGTGCGTGTGTGTGTGCGCACATGTGTGTGTGTGTGCACCCAGGCGGACACACGTGCGCGCCCGTGTGTGTGAGTGTGCGTGCGTGTGTGTGTGTGTGCTGGCGTGCGTGTGTGTATGTGTGTGTGTCTGCGCAGGTGTGTGTGTGCGTGCGTGTGAGCGCGCACGCGTGTGTGTGTTTGTGTGAGCGTGCTTATGAGCACGCGCACGCGTGTTTGTTTGTGCATACGCGCGCCGTGTGTGTGTATGTGTATGTGCGCGCACGTGTGTGTGTGTGTCTGTGTATGCGCGTGTGTGTTTGTGTGCGTGTGTTTATGTGTGTGTGTCTGTGTTGCGTGCACACGTGTGTGTGTGTGTGTCTGCGCACGTGTCTGTGTGTGAGCGCATGTGTGTATGTGTGAGTGTGTGCGTGTGTGTGTGTTAGAGAAAGAGTGTGTGCACGTGTGTGTGTGTGTGTGCTTGCATGTGTGTGTGTGTGTCCGTGTGTGTAAGTGCACGTGTGTGTGTGTGTGTGTGTGTTCGTGTGTGTGTGTGTGTGTGAGCGTGTGCGCACGTGCGCGTGTGTGTGTTTGTGTGTGCGTGCGAGTGTGTGTGCACGTGCATGCGTGCGTGTGTGTATGCGCGTGCATGCGTGCGTGCTTGCATGCGCGTGTCTATGTGTGCGTGTGTGTGTGTTTGTGCATGCACATTTGTGTATACGTGTGTGTGTGTGTGTGCGCGTGCATGCGTGCGTGCGTACGTCCTTGTGTGTGCGTGTCTGTGTGTTTGTGTGTGTGTGCGCGTTCATGCATGCGTGTGTGCATCCGTGTGTGCATGTGTGTGTGTTCGCACGTGTGTGTGTGTATGTTAGAGAGAGAGAGAGAGACTGTGTGCACACGCGTGTGTGTGTGCTTGCGTGTGTGTGTGGGTCTGTGTGTGTACGTGCACGCGCACGTGTGTGTGTGCACGTGCGTGTGTGTGTTTATGTGTGTGTGTGTGTGCGCACGCACGCGCATGTGTTTGTGTGTATGTGGGCGAGAGTGTGCGCGCACGCGCGCGTGTGTGTGTGTGTGAGCGAGTGTATGTGTGTGTGTGTATGTGTTTGTGCGCGTGTGTGTGTGTGCTTGTGTGTGTGTATCTGTGCGCACATGTGTGTGTTTGCGTGTGCGCATGCGCGCGCGTGTGTTCGTATGTGTGAGTGTATGTGTGCGCGCCCGTGTATGTGTATGTGTGCGCGCACGTGTGTGTGTGTGCGCGCGTGCGTGTGTGTGTGTGCGCGCACGTGTGTGTGTGTGTGTGTGTGTGTGTCTATGTGTTTTTTTTATGTGTGTCTGTGTGTGAGAGAGAAAGTGTGTGCACGCGTGTGTGTGCGCGCGCGTGTGTGTGTGTGTGTCTGTGTGTGCATGCGAGTATGTGTGTGTGTGTGTCTGTGTGCAAGTGTGTGTGGTTGTGCGCGCGAGTGTGCTCACGCGTGCGTGCGTGAGTGCGTGTGTATGTGTGTGTGTCTGTGCATTTGTGTGCGTGCGTGTGCGTGTGTGTATGTGCGCGCATGCGTGTGCGTGTGTGTGTGTTTGCGCACGCGGGCGCATGTTCGTGTGTGGATGCATATATGTGTGTGTGTGCATGTGTGTGTGTGTGCGTGTGTGTGTTTCTATGTGCGCACACACGTGTTTTTGTGCACGTGGATGCGTGTGTGCATGTGTGCGTGTGTGTGTGTCTTTGTGTGCACGCACGTGTTTTTGTGCATGCAAGTGCGTTTGTGCATGTGTGTGTGTGTGCGTGTGTGTGCGTGCGAGTGAGTGTGTGTGCGTGCGTGCCTGCATGTGTGTGTGTATGTGTCTGCACAGGTGTGTATGTGTATGCATGTGCGCTTGCGTGCGTGCCTACGTGTTTGTTTGTGCGTGTGTGTTTGCACAAGTGGGTGTGTGTGTAAGCACGCACACGCGCGCGCGTGCGTTTGTACTTGCGCGCGTGTGTGTGTGAGTGCGGCGTCCGTGAGTGCGTGCGTGCGTGTGTGTGTATGTGTGTCTGCGCAGGTGTGTGTGTGTACGTGCATACGCGCGCCGTGTGTGTGTGCGTGGGTGCGCACACGTGTGTGTGTCTGTGTACACGCACGTGTGTGTGTGCATG